>JARQTI010000336.1:270158-453969 GCA_030142655.1 Trachelus tabidus
GGGCGAGGGGGGGGGGGGGTGCAGAGGGGGAATAGCAGACTCAGCAAAGCTTTGTCGACAATGTTGTATAGTGGATCACAGAAGACATATATATATATATACACACATTTGTAACCAAAATGGCTGATCACAGTTCGCGATAATTAATATTACCTCCCCCCTTCCCCCCCCCCCCAAATACAAATTTCAATATCATTTCAATACGTACGATCGAACCAACGAACGCTGTCTGCGTAATGTTTAAAGACTGACATATTTAACGCAAAAGATTCTTGATTGGCATAGAATCTCAAAGCGATACACAGCTATTCGGTTTTCATCAATTCGCTTCTCAGTTTCTATCAATATCAGCAGTACAGCCTTTAGCGATTGGCAACAGTAGCGCAAACGTTTTCGCGTACCAAATCAGCGAGTTAACCTCACTAAACACTCGAGTCTGGCAGTCGAATGGGTATACAGACGTATGTTGGTTTTTTTTTTTCAAGCTGAGGGAAGAGAGTTTCAGTCTGACTTCGTGTATAACTAATGCTACGGGCCTTAGGCGTGTGACAGGGGTTCTCATACGTGGGTGCAGCTAACTTATCAGCGGTTGATAAGACTGCTGATGAAAATTGATCGAAGTGTGTTGAGAATTAGGACGGAGCAACTTGAATCCTCGGGAGATGAGTGAATGAGATGCATCGGTGGAAGCTGTCGCAAATGCACCAGTCTACATATGCACTTCTCGTTGGGTGTGCTTGGGGAATTCTCAGAAGCTCCAGAAACTCGAGTGGTCTATCCCATATATCATATGTGCTACGGGCGTTCACGTACGAGCATATATTAATGCACGCGTGACAGTTAACCACTTGTAGAAATTTTCATGTTCTCAAGTGGACGTCGGGTCGACATATTTGAACGTCTTAATGGTCCAATAACGTTGTGTATTGTGCCTAATGTCAGAGGCACTGATTAGAAATTGATAAGTGATGTCTGTTAGATAAGGAAAAAAATTATTTTTTTACATTTAAATTTATTAATTTTGATCGTCGATGCAATTTCTTTTGTCTGACGTATGTTACGAATTCTTTTTTTTTAATGACATTCCTTAATGCTTCCTTAAGGCTAATGCAGATCGCGCGACGAGGAAGCGTGAGTTCGCGAAATATAGTTCGCGGCTGAATTCCCGTAGGCGAGACAGAACGAAGCCAGAAGGAACGTCGGGATCCGTAGCTCGCCGGAATTATTGAAGATGAGTCTGTTTGGACGAAGCAAACTCGTTTTTCCCTACAGTCGGAAGAGACTGAGGCTACAGACTCCCTCGAGCGTCTTCCAGCTCGTTCATCCCCTATTTCAACCCTTTCTCTACCTTTTTGTCACTCACTCAACCAGTCCCCCATACGCCATCTTTTTATTCCATTTCTCAAGTTCCACTCCGGGCTTAGTACCTGGTAGCGCCTCTATGTGAATATCAATGACTGAATATTCTTGAATTTTTTTATCATTACCAGCGAATTCGCCTCTGCATAAGAATCACTCATTTTTATGTAAACGGATAAATGGAGATTAGACCATTTTTTTTCATTTCTTATCAAATCATCCGGTCTGATAACTTTGATTCGAGGAATACCTTTACCAAGGAATTTTTTCTTATTGAAACTAGGTACTGTTTAAAAGCACTCTAACGTTTTATCATTCAAACACTATACTGTTAGATAAGCGCATTGTATTTTTATACATTATTTATTTTTATCTAGTTCTTAACATTATCTTTTATATATATATATATCATGCACGTAGGTTGCTAAAATTTTGCAACGCTCCCGTCCATAATATCCAAAAACCTTCACAGTCGTCCCATAAAAGGTGGCCTGAAAAACACGCGCGAATTCTCAGAACCGCGATTAGGGCGGTCACGACAAAGTATAAAAATAAAAGACTAAGGCAATTCTCAACAACAGCATAGCGTCGCAGGAATGCAATTCAATTTACAGCAGCTTTGAAAAAATATTTATAATTGGCGTAAACACGCACACTCCCTACTGGCTCATCCATTCGGTCCCCCCTGAAACTTATTAATACGTCAAAGATTGCGCAACGATTCTCGCAGAGTCGTGGAGCCGCAAGAGTTTGGCCACTATTAAAACGAAGTGACGCGCGATCAATCAAAGCCGCGGAAACGACTTGTTTTTTCCCGAGCTGTAATACCGCGAGGGAAAAAAAATCTCCCCCCCCCAACTACAGATTTTCCACAATCGATCAGCAGCGACGCCCTGTGGGGTCTGATAAAAATATCGTCCGCAAGCATTTACCAGCACAAGCAAACCCATCAAGACGTTAGGTAAATTAGCAACTGTCATTTCACTTCCATTATCGATAAATATCTGACATCGTCGTTACAGCCTAAGTCCTAAATGCTACGTCAGCCAGTTTGCGCCTATCAGTTTTCTCCCGGCGATTCTATCTCGTCTGAAAAGCACCTTGTAATTACCGGAACCCGTGAGGTGTCTTTTCAGCCGATAATTTGGACGAGCTTGGAGACATACCTCGTATGCATCGCTATACAAATACAGTAGATAAAAAAAAGCAAACAACTAAAGCGACGCGCGTGCAATTTCACGAAGTCACGCGACCACATGCAATTCCTTGAAAGTGCATAAACCACCCCTTTCTCTCAGCTGTAGAATTTTACGACTGCATACACAGTGTCATTATGTACATTTTTTTTATGGTAACCATCCCAGTATTTTTCAATGCTTTGTCATTAGACTGTCTATGACGCCACGTCCAGCCATTATGGGTAAAGCTTACCCGTCCGCTTATGGTATCGGTAGCAGGAAGAATTTCTCGGTGAAATATTGTATTGGCGTAGAGACAGTCCGGTCGCTGTGGAAACTGACGGGAGAGACGAAGAGAAAGAAGTGAGAGACAAAAAAGACAGAGAGAGAATCTCTACAGGATAGACAGGATACCCCTTAAACACTCATGGTCCTCAGCTGCGAGCTTTTCTCCACGAGTGAGACTATCGTTCGAAAATAACCCATCGTTCCTCACTAATAGATTCACGAGTGCCCTGCTGAACATTGAACGCCATTGTGTTCACTGTACGATAGCCATAGCTATATCTATAGAGAGACAGGCTAGACACGGCAGACACCATAGCAGTTTCAAGAGAATACTCGCATCATGGGATATATAGAGAATTAGTGAGTAAGAGAGAGAGAGAGAGGAGAGTCCGCGATGATAGATGGCCCGCGGCCTCGAGGACCATTAACACCCCACGAAGCGTCGGGACGACGAGGCGTCGAGGAAGAAAGCATCAGAAAGCACCGTCCCACCATAGTCATGCCACTCGATATGGGACGAGCTGCATTGTTTTCTATGGGCAGGAGAAATTTTTTCAAAATACTCTCCCTTGGCTGATTTTAAAAACGCTTCAATTGGTCATTTCTTTTATCGGATAGGTATTATTTTGTAATGTAATTTATATATATATATATATTTACGATCTATCTTGAAAATTAATATCCTCGGTGTATACGTTAAGAGAAATTCTTGGGCGGGTGAAAAAGATATGTGTGGACGAGCACGAGGAACCGGAGGAGCAGCCAAGACTGTTTTATCTCGTGCCACAAGGCGATGGTAATAAGGCGCCATTAAAGCGTTTATTATGACAGGTTTTTGAGACTTGCCCACCTCCTTAACCTCCCACGAATAAAAGGGAGAGATATATACATTCGGCGTGGGTCTGCTTCACCTGCTCCTGGTACTCCTTGGCTTCGGTGTTGTACGGTTGGGCCCACTGTCTAACTAGTTGGCTATCGTCAATCTGAGTAGGGTCTTGAGTCTCGAATTTTTGTCGAGGACTGTACCGAATTTTGACGTATGCCTGTACACACGGCTACAGTTCGTTGGATCTGACGGCTTAATTAAGGACGCTGGTAGAAGGGCCTCTCTCCCTTATCCTTACTACCTTATGCGTGTCCTCCTTCCATCTATCTCTGTCTCTCTTTCTCTCACGAAAAGGCACTCTTCCATAACACAATCTTCTCCTCGCTACTTTACTCCGCGCGCTCTCTCTCTCTCTCGTAATTCACCACTACCATTCCTATCTATCTATCTCTCAAATCCTTCCTGTGATTCTCTCCTCCTGCGTATTATACATATACAGTCGCATCCCTTATATTCAAAACCTAGGATATCCTGACGTGTACGTAGATGAGCTCTCCGGTAGGAGTCTAGGCGCAGTATCTCAACTCGAAAAGGGTCCAAATATTTATAGAGTTGGCCTAGGCTATAATTTATAGGCGTGTACTAGGTGTCTGCTTTGGAAACGGGAGTGAAGTGTTCCAAGCGTTTATCCCCTTTAAGCGCCGCAGGAAATGGACCCCGGCCCTATGTGTAAGGCTCTTGCGTACTCACGGGCAAAGCACTTACGGCGCCACGTTACGATCGCCAGTATAATAGACACTTTCGAAAATTTTCATGAGACAAATGTATATGTAATTTTTGCAAATTTTCGCCGAAAATTGGGCTCTTGTTTGGATATTTTCGAAATTCATATTGTCGCACACTCTCGATGTTCAGCTGTGCTTGAACAGTCATCATAAATGTTGTAACATTTTGTCCAGTATGGTATATACCGCTAGTGTCAATAAAAAAAAAACAATTTTGTGGTTTCACAAGATATTGAAAAAAATATTAGTTGCATCATCGCTCGTGGATATAAACGTTAATAATTGATAGACGTCGTCGTTAAGTTTCCCTCTACACGTAAAATCGATCCAAAAGTCTCGAGACAGTGTCAACAGGCGGCAGGAGGCAGAAGGTAGACTTAGAGGATTTTCATTTGTTTCGCATAGAACGACGAACAGTGCGAGGAGAATCAAAAGTGAGTAAGTAGGATGAAGCTTATTTCCGTAGGGTGAGAAAAAGACTTTCGCCACAAGTCGTCCAATTAATCCGATTAGTCGCTACATGGAAACTCCATAGAGCCATGAAAAAGAAAGTAATAAAAAAAGGTCAGCTTCCTTAAAACCAAACTCAAAATGATGATCATGATTTAAATTCATTCTGGTACGCATTAGTTTCGTTAATTACGTCAATGACTATTACCAAATCACATATGTCAAACTACAATCGATGATGCTAATTATAATCAGCAAGTTCCTAATTGATAGCCAATTAACGAACTGGTCCTTTTTTTAGCATCTATATTTATACGTTTGCGGTGAAACGGTACACGATTTTGAATTGATATTTTAATTGAATGATTGATATTTTTTTTCTTTGCTCATCGATAGCATATTATCATTATTCGTTTCATTTCCGTTTCGTTATTACAAGCTGGAAGACTAGATATTCCATTTGGAATTCTTCGTGTTCCTTGTCATAGACTTTGGCGTCCATGGGAATAGTTGGGATTTGGAGTGTTCCTTGTGTACCTTACGCCCTCCTGGTCGCAGCCCTGGCATATTTAGCAGCCCTAGCTGCCTCCGAAACGCTTCGGTAACCTTAGCAACCTTATCAGCCTTACGCATTCCGGCTCGGGGCGAAATTTTCAAAATTCAATCCCCTAGCGGACTTATCCGCAACTATAGAAGATCCTTAATAGCGCCATCTGGCGGGGCTTTCCGAAACTATCGAAAAACGCTCTACAGGAAAATGCATGCACTGATGGTAGTTCCTGAAAATTCCGTTAGGGGAGGCGCAACGAGAATTCGATAAATTTTCTTCTAAAATTGCATTTTCGTGGGAAGTATTTTTATTTGGTTCCGGGAAATCCCACCAGACGGCGCTGTTGAACGCCTACGGTAGTGCCGGAAGGACTGCTAAGGCTTCGAAAAAAATATTGAATCGCTGTCACATAAGATTATCGAAACGACGCACCGCAAACCGCAAACTTACATCTTACACCTGGATACACTCGCAATCGGTATACGGTGTAACGTATTACGTATATCCATAATCATGGTTTAATGACAGCAGGTAAAATAATCGGCTTTAACATGAAGCCTGAATACGGGAGCCCGAATACGAGCTGGAAACATCAAACGGTCTCCATTAATCGGAAGCACTCTAGATCCGAACATGGTGTTACCGTGAAAACTGGTATGTACCGTATATCACGGGTCTCTAGCGATGTGCCCGAGCGAAACACATATTCGCGGGTTATTTGCAAAATGTCGCAACGCCGACAAACGAATACGCTACCGGATAGCCGGGCTTGAATAATTAACGCCCTGAAAACGAAAGTTGGTACTGCTGATATTTGCCACTGGATGCTATACGTACAAGCCACGTGACCAAACCGCCCGCTGTTCGCCGCGCACATACCATACAGTCGTATACCCTCTTCACGCAAACTCCATATACTATCCTGTGCAATATATACGTATATAAACAACCCTTCGTCTCCCGTTCAGGAATATTACCGTTTCATTGCCATTTTTGCCGGACCACTGCCAAACTCCATTGCACTTTCGGGTTCGTTTGAATTAATCGTATGAAACATTGATGATCATCCCTATGTCTGCCGGTAATCCCCCACCCCAGTCCCTCCAACCCTTTGACCCTCGGGGCCGGTGTATTTTTTCAATTTGATCGTTCTACGTATCATTTATGGAATTTCTCGAATTCCATTCCGTCACGTGACCTTTGTACGGAGCTACGAGATTTATTCACGTTGAATTTACGTAATGGCGGATGCTTAATGGTATTTTTTTTTCATTCCATCAATTTATAGAATTTACTTATTCACTGGTACCACTCGTGACAAGAAATTAAAATAATCGGGTTAACCGATATATGTTACATCGTGCGCCTATAATTTGTTTGACTAACATTAGATTGATGATTTGATCGATTACGTAGCGCACAATGGTATTAATTAGCCCTTTGTTCGTATGTCTACTGTACTACCAAATTATACTACGTTAATTGCCTGTATTCTGCGAGTGAGCGTTTTAGGAAAATTTGTTCTCAAGTGCGCACGCACGAATACAGGGAACGAAAAAGTAATGATCGTAGGTCAAAATAAAGCGACGTTGTTGCGGCTTACTGGGACGGAGACGGGAACGTGCGATACGGGGACATTTGTCATAGGGCAAATTTACTTGAAAACTGTAGATGGCTTATCGTATGTATATACGGCTCGTGTCAATTTTGGTTTATCGCTACTTGCGTATGAGCTTACCATTTGATAAATTCGTTGGCTCTCTTCGTAAAATCATTTCAAATTAAACGGGCGTCGCTACTTCTGCTGTTGGATGTCTGCTTTATATCTGGCTACGGATGTGTATATATATATATATACACGCACACATACAGATGAATGTTTAATTACGGGTTGTCAGCTTTGATATTTAACGTGTTCAATACTTCGTCCGCATATGAATTCCTGCTTATAGAAAACTCACGTGGTCAGGCGCATCGATTTTGATAATACTCAGCACTGCAGAAGTACACCTTTTACGGGATCGATCGGCTGCCGCGAAACAAGAGAAAAAGAGTAACAGTTTACACTGCGGTTCTGTGGCAAATCGCCTTAGCCACGAGGCTGAGCGCGAGTTTATGAAGGCGCGAGAGTTTCACGAGACTTAAGCAAGATAAATAAGAAAAGAAAAATATGATCTACGCCGATGGGACGCTTTAGTAATAAATTCGTGAATTTGGAGAATATTCCAAAAGTATGATTATCGCGACGCTTTGAGAGCGTCGTAAATTTTTTTTTTATTATACCGTTTGTTTTACGTATCCCATGAATTTAGAACGATGACCATACGGAATGTTCGATCTTTGATTTCACTCTAGAAAGTATGCATCCAGTATACCTGGGACCCTCTGGTACCGTCCAGTCTAAAATTCTCATGGAAGACAGAGACTGACCGCTTATGAATAATAATGCATCGTTTAGTCTCGAGGAACAATGCCCGAATTATCCGTAGTCTGGCGTGGGAAGGTCCGAAGAACGTGTCGCCGTCGCGACGCCCAGTAGAACCGGTTTTTCCACGGAGTGTCTCAAGCGGGAAAAGTTCATCGAAGTCTTTGACTGCAAGACCTGAAGGTGAGTCGCTGCTCGGGTTGTCAAAAAAAAAAAAAAAAATGAGGATGCACTCGTGGAAAGATGATTCTCGTGGAGGTGGCGGAGGAGGAGGACTTGGCTGTCTCGGATAGCAGACTGTCCCCGTCCTGCGTGCTATACTTAGAAATAGTCTCTAAACACTTGGCCCAGCTCCCAAAAACCGTAAAAATATGAGTCGTCAAAACAGGAGCATAACTCTACGTTGCATGGCGATGCAGTAAAAATACACAAGTAAAAGAAAAAAAAATTTCGCAAGTTTTATAAATCTCGACTCAATTTCAAAAAATGTAATTATTATCACCCGATAAATCAGCCACCGTGTATAATTCTTTTTTAACCATCACGGGACACTATAAATGCATCCATGCAGTTGATGCACTTTTTCAAGACGGAACGATGCAAGTAGCGATCCTCGAGCGACTCTTGCCAATGTCCCTATGTATCTGCTGATTAATGATAAGGGGGTTTATCCGGAGAAAACTCTTTCCGATAAGGCCAGACTATGATATCGCTATAGATAGAGGTACCGTGTATCCGGAAGAGGCGGACAGGATCTTTAAATTCATTCATCACTTCTTGTCACTCTGCCGGACTACTATTCTCATCCCTGACTGCACCTTATCTCCTTTTTCCTTGCTTTCTCGTTTACCTTATTTCTTTCTCCTGCCGTCCTTTTAGTCACTCTCGTTCCTACACGATATAATCCGGTAGAAAACCAGCCGGGACATATCGATCCGACTAGTCTAATGACTATTCGATAGTTTCAAAATTCCTAGACCTCGCAGGGATTGACGGTAATCGGGTTTGTTTGTAATTCTAAGCCACGAAGCCCGATGCAGCAGTCAATATGGTGGATACACACAGGTACCAACCAACTACTGGCAATGAAGTAGTAAACGTGTGGCTCCAGCTTGACAGATAAAGTGGTCCGCAGATACGTGTCTCCCTGACGTACGAAATGGTCTGATTAGAAAATGTATTTCCGTTATCTGAAAGTGGTTTCAGGTTGCGGTAGAAAATAGTTCTGGGGATTCGATAAGATACAGGGAAACTCGTGGCTGTTGGTTGTTGGACACACTGTAGATAGGGAACCGTAAAGAAGGGTGCCCCTTGCAAGGCTTCCCAGGTCTGACTGGCATCGACTTTACCGAGTCTCCATGATTCGTTGGCTGATTTCTTTCCTTTTCAGGTCGCGGAATAGAAACAGAAACGGTTTTGCCATTTTTTCACATTTTTGTACCGGAGTGTCTCTCGGTTGGGTTTGCATGTGCGCGACGAAAAAGAAAGCATCGCGCAGTTGGAAGCTATTTGGATTTTATACGCGCGAATAACCTCACTATGAATTTTGTACATTCGCTGGTCCGTAAAATTCACACTAAGCGAGCCACGGTTCGTGGCCACTTTTCCGGTTGGATTTATTTCGACTCGGGCGTCGCGACGCTCTATACCGACCCTGCAGAGCCACCGTAGCTACGCACCTGTAAACAAATTCGCGGACCGATGACTACCCACCGCCCGTTATGCCATCGTCAGATAAAACCGGAAATCCATTAATTGGAAAACGCTCCCCGAAAACCCGGACGCAATAGCAAACCGAGTGTTTATCATCGACATGCTGAAATGCCGGGTCATTTGTTATTTACATATAATTCGTACTGGGTCCAACTGCAAGCAAGTTCAGTGACCCGCGAAGCAATTAGCGTTCGATTGATTATTCTCGCATTGATTTTCTCGCCTCTGCTCCGTTCCACCGGATATTCGTACATTCGAATATAAAAATCGTTATGAATCCAGAGTTCCATTAGTTTGACATCACTTCCGGTCAAACAATATAACCTACGAATGCGCCATCCTATATACGCGATCAATATTTGTAGAATTTCTCAAGAAATTCTCCGAGCGACTTCGTTCCGGATCGTGTTAATCCTCCTGGTGGATTGTGGGAGAATAAAGTGGAGTAAGAAGAAGGCCAAGAGGAAGACGATGAAGAGGAAGGAGTTTGACTCGATTAGACCGAGCTGGCTAATTTCGCGTGAAACGTCCTAATCTTTTTATCAGCGTCATTAAGGGTAAATGCCACGTTGGGCTTACAGGGGTAGGGGATGATTTCGGTTAGATCCCAGTTCAGTTTCCGAGATTAGGAAGAGTTTTAAAGTGGCGACGGCACTCGAGGCTAAACGTCAGGCTGTCGCTTGTCGAACGAGGACCGAAGGAAGAGGGGCTAAGGGCACTCTTCGTCGACTTTCAGGGCGCTCAGACAGCACTCGACATCAGCCGGGGGGGTCGGGGCCTCGGAGCTTCAGAGAGAAATAGGGCGGGTGGGCGAGTGAGAGCGACGGAGATACATGATCACAGGGTAGCAAACGGAGGCGACCATCAGAGTCAAATGGGGGAAGAACAGGTAAGGGCAAAGGAGTCCAGGATATTTGGAGTGCAGAGCGTAGCTGCTGCTGGGAAACCAGGAGGAGCTCAGAGAGGTTAACGTTAATCCAGCGTGGGGAGCGAGTTGACCGCAAGGACTCTGGAGGGGGGTTCGCCAACGTCTTGAGAAATTTAGCAAGCGATTCCCTTTGCCCTGAGGAATTTCAAACTTTGAAACTCGCCTTTAACCTACTCGTTCTTGGAACACGTTATCTTTGGCTTATACCACTTAAACGTGGATTTAATCGCCGTTGGGAATGACTACCCTTTTTTTTTAATAACGAAACGACGCTACAAATACTCCAGGTTCGCGTGAACGAACTTGTGGATGCGGCTTGAGGGTGTCGGGTCGCCTCGTTTTTCATGTTGATCCGACGATCGTGAGGTTGCATTAACAGTACCTCGACTTGGTCCCGACGCCATTTCTCATGGACAAGCAGTGAGGAGAGTCTTGACCCTGTATACAGTACAAGAACATGTTGGTACAGCTGCAGCTCGTTGCGAGTGTGACCGAAGGGTCGACGAGGATCCTGAAGTTAAGTAGAAGAAGAAAGAAGATGAAGAATAAGAAGGAAGGTCGTAGGACTCTCGAAGTAGCTCTTTTTACCATCCCTAGGATCGTCCGACTCGCTGAAACTCGGAAAGGAGGTGGAGGCTGCGCTCGACCTTTGACACGGAATATCGTGCATCGAAATCAGCCCTAAGGCCTCGGCTCGTAATTCTAAGCCAGTGTAAATCTTCTTCTTCGATGCGAAGTCGATGTTATTAATTGTTGCGACGGAAATATCCTCGGAAATCGTTTTCGCGGCCGTGTATAACAGTTCGCCAACAGGAAGAACAACAACAAGAATAATAACCAAAGACTCTACTCGCGCACGGGTATACTCGGGTCAAAAAAAAAAAAGAAAAGGGGAAAAAAATACCGAAAAAGGTCAAGAAACACGAACAGAGGAGGGATTTAAAAAACGAAGAATCAGGATAAAGATGGGAGTCCAAGGAGGTCAAAAGGTCCTCTACGTGCTCCCGGTTCTTCCTCCCATTGGCTCGTGGCAAAACACACCTGCCGTCTACCATAGACGTATACCTTGCTGTAAATCGCACGAGAGTCGATTTCTAGAAAGCCACAGCCGCACCCCGTATATATATATCCAAGCCAACCGACTTCGCCAGAACACTCGACCTTTGCGGTCGCCAAGTATGGACCGAATGAACTGGTACTTACGCATGTTTGATCCAGTTACGTACATCCCGGTCACGGCAGCACCATCGCAATTGGTCTCTACAATTTTTACCAGTAATCAACAAAGTTCATCCGAACGATCCAACCTCGGCTATTTCGACATTAAATTCAATCTTTTTGACTATCAAATTATACCAGGTACGCAATTACTTTGCTTATGACTGCGCATCAGTGGCCACGATGGATAATACGGCCGTGGGGCACAGCCAGAGGGGCCCCTCCTTTAACGAGATAGCTACGTACCTGTGTAACGTAGCGTGTTGTATAAGAACGATGGAGGAATCAGATACGAGAGAGACTTGCCGTCGTTGGAAAGCTGAGGTTCCGGGTCGTTGGATGTGTACTCCCACGCGGACGAAAACACCTCCGCATAGGTAAAGTCGAATGCACCAGGTTACCAGGTACGAGAGGGAGGAGCGTAGAGAAAATAGATAAACAAAGAGAGAGAGAGAAAAAAAGGTAAAAAATTACAGGGAGCGGGGTTATATAAAATACAAATGGTAGAAACGGCGTACACCCATGTGCACGTAGAATGAGAGTTCATCGCGAAATCTGTAGAATTTATTGCATAGAGTGTGCATATCGTTCACTCGTGCATACAGTATATGCAATACTTGCATATGGGTAACGTATCTACGAGATGCACTCGGAACTTCCTTCTATATACTTCTGGAGTCCTAAGAGCCCAGGCCTGATTGCCGACTCGACGGGCCCGATCGGCCCCAGGGACAGCCTAATGCGATTTACGAAAGGCTTTTGACCCAGCTCGACCTCTTGGCTGGCCTGAGAATCAATTTAGTATCGGTACCCTGGGCTGCTTTAAACGTGCCTGCATAATTACGATTCTCGAGCCTCGTCTTATGTGCACCCGTATACAGACTACGGAGCATGCGTGTGTTATATGCACGTGGGTCAATGAGTAATACGACTACTATGTATATACGGACACTAGTACATACAGTTATACAAAAAGAATTTTTGACATTGACCTTGAATTTAGAGGCCAGAAGAAATTCATTAGTGGACAAAATTTTTACTTCTTCTTAGCCCGGTGCACGATATACCTACTACATGAATGTGCATAAACTACTAAAATAATAATCGATCTCAATTTTTCATTGCATTCAGTATAAATTCGATCTCTAAGAGGCTCTCGTTATGTCCAATTAAAACGTATCGATCCCTTATCGATCCTTTATCGATCCTTCACACCCCGTGAATACGGAAACGCATGTAACATGGTCCAGAGGATATTCGCAATCGGCTCGTAATTTTTGTTAGCGACAGACACCTAAATCCACGTACGTGTGTGCCAATACCTTGTTACGTATACCGGGTGCCTCGATTGTAAGGTGAAAAAAAATCAAGTCCCGATCGCGATAAGCCAACCCCGATGTTTGCCAATTAGCGTGGGGAGGCCTGTATTTGCTGTGCACGACGGCTGTCGGCTAATGGCAAAGCCGAGTCTCTCGTTCTCTCGACTTGACTCGGCTCGAGTCGACTCGACTAGACTGAAGTGCATTCGACGAATGCACCGAACAGAGGTATCTACTTCGACTGGCATCCCGTGATGCTGTGTGACTTCTATCAGGAGCAACGTACAAATCGAATTCGTAAGACAGAAAGAAACTAGGTAAAACGAGGAGGACGTACTTGCTGGCAGATAAAAATATTGTCCCAGCATCTTACTCTCGAGCAGAATTGATAGTATGGAAGTATGCCAGAGGCACTGATAGGCTCTTGATACTCACTGAATGTCACGTACGGACTGTATTTGATTGTATCCTGATAAAAGCTTTTTTACCAGCTTCTACTTACCTGCAACAGAAAGTGACAAAATATATTATCATTATACAGAATTAAACACATGCTACATACTATATGTCAATTTATACGTTCATATGTATATATACACCACACACGGTCGGATGACGTTATAACGAGTGGTTTCCCTTGATGGGTAAAACTCATCAAAAATCTGAAGCCAGTAATAAAACACGAGGCAGCCACCTTGTGTGTCCTTGGTATACAAAGACTTTAATAAAAACCGCATTACACGCGTCAGATGATTTTATACGTGTTTCGTTTCGCCTTCCGATATACCTAGGTGAATTCGCTATACTGTTCTAGGGTTTTATATGTAACATATACGTTATATATATATATATATATATATATGTTTCTCCCGCAACTAAAGTTCCTAACGTACATTACCTTTGCTTATGTGTATACGTAGTATATTATGCTCTGGCTCGAGTCAAGTTATATACCATATACAATACTATATAATATTATATAGTTTACAGTATATACAATTTATATACAGTACGAACATACCCTCCTGTCACGTACCAAGTGTCCCGTTCAATTTCATTCGCTCTACAAAGATACACTTTTCAGAGGATACGAAAAGGTGTCGCCACACCAGCACCCGAGTCCCATCCGCGTAGAATTTTCGACTGCCGCAGCATATCTCCAGCTACCCCCCCCCCTCCACCCCCTACCCCCCATACTCTCTCCAACCACCGTGGTAAAATCTAGCGATTCTTATCCCAGTCTCTCGGTATGCGAGAAGCAGTCGCGATTTCATAGCGAAGCATTACGACTTTTTCCATCGGAGTCACTCGTACGGAAGCAACCAAGCCAGCCATTCGTGATTTCTCTTCTTTTCCTCGCTCGCGCGCAAGATTATTATTCTCGTCATACGTCTTATCTGTCGCATTTTATATCTGGCCTCCCCCCCCCCCCGTTTCCCAGCGAGGGAGGAAGGACGGACCCTCTGATTTCATTCGTTGGATATTACGAAGTCTTATGTACTCTTTACCTTTTCAACACTTTGCATATATATATATATATATCTTCTTATTACTCTTATTTCCACGCTTTTGAGCTTCCATGAAGTTCAGGAAACAAGTAATACAAGAGTTACGACAAACGCACTCATTTTTCAATAACGCTACTTTGACGTTTCTCGTGTCATATTTTTCACATACCTTCCACATTTTTCATGTACTTACATATGTGTATATGTATGTATATATATATATATATATATATATATATATATATCTCATTCTAGTACGGCAAATATGAACCAGTGTCGGATTCACCGAAAGGATACGAACTCCTATAGCCAGACAAGAAACTGCTTCCCAGATGACTTACTGTGCAGTAAAGTTTTGCCTACAATGTGCACGTACGTTTGGCTTTATGGGATTCATCTGAATTTCGTAGGTTACGTTGCCGGAGTACAGTTGAGATTTTTCTCTAGCCTTTATCTCGTATTTAAGCAAGACCTTCAGTTAAAAGGCTTACAAAAGGATCCCGATGATACATTAGAGAATGCAGCGTGTATACAAATGGATGAACGTCAAGTAATAACGTAGTAAGATCTTACGGAGGGGGATGCTGCAAGGTAAGTCTAAGGGTATGAAAGACTATAGAGATCTTCGCGGATGCTGAATTCTCGAAAGAGGGATATACCTATAGTATACCTACGCAGTATATTCCTTGACACCAGCCTGGGGATATTAAATAAAGAGTCCCCTCAATCCCTGGGGATGCTGCGGGCGTAGTTTCCCCATTGCCGATTTATCCCGAAGGATATGCCGTCTTGTACGTAACTATAAGAGTACGAAATATATATATATATATAGTACACAGGTTGAGCCCAGCATTATAGCCCCATTCATGCGAAGTTGCTCAATATTTAGGCTCGTATTAACCAGGGCGGTTTTATCCCGTTGGGATTTTTGTTATTAGAATCTTAATTATGTTTGAGTTCACTGGCTGTGGACCTGAATGAAGATTAGATGGGAAAAATTTTTTTTGGAAAATTTCCTATTCAAAATACGTAACGCTCTTGATGGTCTAAGGTATTTCATGTAGTTACCGTGAGGACCGTATGTACCAGGGATGCTGTGCATTGCCATTTATATGGTATGTATGGGTGGTACGCTAGGTATATGTAATAGATATATGCGCGGAATAACCGCAAGCAAGAAGTGTTCGTCGAGTAACTTCGAAAAGCGGAGGGTTCCTACGCCAACGTTTAATCATGCGTAACTTCGGTAATAGCTTCCTACAGAAGCGCTTGAGACGGAGCCTAATGCTTCTCTTATGCGGTAACACGATTACCTGCTTCGCATTAAAACTTGAAAATACGTGCAAGGCAATATACCTATATCGCCACGTACGTTCACGATGCTTTATAATGTCTTCCCGGTATAGTTTTTTTTTAGTCTTTGGGGCTTCTGGGTATTGGGGACCTATTTGGCCTATGTCATAGTCATTTAGAATTTTGCCTCTTCGAAGGAACTTATTAGAAGGAATTTTGACACGTAATGCTGTATATATATATATAATACATATATGTTACAGTAATAGCGGGAACGTGAGGGAAATATAAGTACACGACTGCACTGTGTAGGGATACTACTGGGGTTACATAGAAATGGGGTATTTTCTTGAAGGAAAAAAAAATCGACCTCTTGGATGTGTCTCTATATAGATAAGAAGAGTCACGATGCATGACGGTTTTTTTTTCTACCCACTGCGACGGAAATAAACGATTTCGTGAGACCCGTACAAATTGAAAATTGGTCGGAATCATGAGTACGCGTGGTCTTTTACGGTGTTGGCCGTAGGCACGTTTTCACCCTCCGCAGGTTAAGGGTCGAGGTTCATTTATCCCAAGGGAGAAGAGGGGATAAAGTTGCGAGGGGGTGGGAGGGAGGGACTTATAGACTACAGGCTTTAATATCGCACGAATGCAACTTCCTCATATATTTCAATCTGGGCTTGAAGGTGTAGGGGGGAGGAGGAGGAGAGAAGAGGGTGTCGCAGGAGGGTAGGGGATGAAAATTTGAAAGAAAAAAAAATTTTTTCTCCCGTCTACACGATCCTGGCCTCTTTGCCTTGGCCTATGGTATATACGTCATAATTATACTCGTGTGGCTTCGAAGCTCCATTTTCGGGGGGGTTGTTTTCACCCTTCACAAGTCAGAAACGGCGACCCAACGAGTTACGCATAATTAGTATTTATGCTTGCGGCTGCTACGCTACCGTGATTTGTGGTCGAAATTCGGTTAATGAGACGCACGTGGCTGCTAATTAACCGAAATGCCGAGGGTCTCGTGTAACACGATTCGAAGGGACCTGAAAACTTTTTCGACCCATATAAATCGTTAAACACTGTTTTGCCGTTTTCTACCGATAAGTCGTCACGGGGTATTTCGAAATGTAAAACATCGTTGGAAAACGCACATTGGAATTTTTTTTCAATTCAACGTCCAGAATTTATACCTGAATGCCATACCGACCCACACGCAACCTCGAGCAAGACTAAACAATGGACACGAAGTCCAGGTATACCAAGCATTAGCGGTTGCCCCCTTTTTATTTTATTTCCATTCATACGTACGCAAGCACGTATATAAAAAATATCCCAAAGTCCATTAGCTTTTCATAAAGCCCCGTAAAACGAGCCCAAAGTATAATATACTGGGTGATCGCACATAAATCAATCTTGGGCGTCGAGTTCAGCGACTCGTCGAAGACAAACAAGTAAGAGCAAAGTCCTGTCGACTGCTGCGGGTATACATGGCCTAAGAAGCAGGGACTGAGAGGACTGAGAGGACTAAGAGGACTAAGGATCACTGTTGGATGGGGATCGTCTTCGGCCATTCTAGGAAGTTAATAAAGAAATATACAAGGTGACCATCCCCAGCATTTAATATCAATTTGCTCTGCGTCCCTCGTTCCGTCCCATTGGTGGTTGCTAGCTGCAAACTACTAGCCGTTCGAGGAGGGGTGAACTCGCAGAGGGTTGAAGACGAGTAGGGAACCGCGATGGGGTAGAAATGGTCGGGATGGGACTAAAACCGAGAATACCACGAAGGGGTGGCGGGGGGGTGGGTGGGGGGGGGGGAGCGGGAAGTCCCGACAGGAAAATAAAGAAGAATGAAGAGAGACGGTGGTTGGCGAAGGGTGCGGGGAAGGGGTGGCTGGCAGAGGGCCGTAAAGAATTTCGGGGGCGGATTCCGTACCGGAGAAAAGAGAGACGGGGTTGGATTGCAACGTAGGGGTTGTTTCCTTGCGCGAACGAAATTGTTAAAAGAGGCAGCCCACCCCCACCAAATAATGCTGCGAAAAATACGAAATGGGTATATCGCGCTTGACTGTTTTTTTTTGATTTGCTACTCTTTTTTTAATAAAATAATCTATGCTTTCAAATTCGAAATTTATTAACTCCCATACATTAATCGATACAGGATATGCTTTAACGTTATACGAGCGCTTGACTTTATTTCATCTTCGCGGATGGTCGAAATTATCTGCATTCGACAGCAGTCACTTTGAGTCTAGGAAATTCAACGAGCTATTCCTTTGTCGATCCAGTTTCCCTCCTATTAAGATCTTAGGAACCGCGCATCGCCGCGGCACGTCAAAGATCATCCCTCAAAGATGCTGCAGACCCTGGTCCCGGTAAACGGTAGCGAATTCTCGTTGGCAATATTACTGACAGTAGCGGAAGCATCGCAGACGACGCGGAATAAAGCGGAAGCGCACGAGAATAGTTAAACGATATATTAGGGATGGATGGAGATCACTCAAAGAAATATTAACTCTACTTGCAGCCTCGCTGGACCAACTAATGGCAAAGCCAGTGGTAACAGTGCCTAACTACTCAGACCTTAACTTTGGTATAGGGTGCTCGAATCTTGTTTCTACCCCCCCAAATACAGTATAATCAGATCCATATCTACCGCCATGACAATTTGCAGAAGATAATTCGAGCCTGATGTAATCTCAGTATTATTATTATATCGCGTACAATATTATTTAAATAATTAAATGTGTATACAGTGCGATTCAAAAGTTTAGTCGCAGTACCGAAATCTTTATGGGTTTTAAATGGCAGGACAATGACCTGCGCGACATAATTGATTCCTGGAGTACATTGTCCCAGAGGTGCAAGAAATTTTTCCCTTGCGAGACGGCGCCCATACTACCAGGGACGCGGGTACGTCGCGACGTCAAGGGTATACTAGGAAAGAACCACTAAGCTTCGTCTTTATGGGCGAACTTTTCCCTTTACGACGCAAACGGATTCTTACGTACACGTATCTGCTATTGTCGGCCAGACACGTGTCGTTATATGCTCGTTCGTAGGTTTTTACGTCACGCTTGACTCCCACGGTAAATAAACCAATTTTGCTCCGAGGCTAAAAGTCGAGAAGGAACTGCTCCAAAGGCATCATAAAAATTTCGCCAAATCGAATCGAATTTTTGAGGGATCAAAGGGGATCTTTTCAGAACTGTATGCTGTATGGTATACGTGAATACATGAGTATTATATATGGGGAGGGTTTTTTTGTCTTTTACAAAAATGAGTTTACCCTTATGAGGATCGATCGTGTAATATTATTATTCTTCATATATATATCGTGACTTTTTTATTGTCAATTTGAAATCCGATTATATGTTTCTATATCTATTGCACTTTTATTATGTTTTCTTTGAAACGACAGGTATATCGATATACGGAACGGATACCGAAGCGTATTTTTACGAGAAAATATCAAACGTCGTTGCCAGATCTTTCCTCCATAAAGTACGGACTGTTCAATGGCGCTCTTTAAACCGATGAAATGAACTCGACCCCTTTTTCATAATATTGTTCTTGACCTACCTCACTCGCGTACAATCATGCTCTTGATATTTTGCATTAATAAAATATATCAACGATACAAGCTGACCTAATAAATATCTCTGAATCCGAATATCTGCAAATATCGTATTCGATGATAAAACTAAAAAATTAAAAGTTTTGATAGTGACTATCCTAATAAATCCAAAAGGCGGCGAGCGTTTTACGAAAAAGAAGAGACAGATCGGCCAAGGGAGGAGAGAAGGAAATTGGTAGTAAGATGAAAAATTCGAAACATTAATTTCAAACTTGTCCGAGTAGGCGACAGACTCTGACGCGGGAAAAATAAGAAATTCAAATAAATTGTATTAGAAGAAAAAAATTAATCCCGTACAAAACGGTAAATTCAAAGAACAGATTCCAGAACCAATTTCCATCGATGTCATCGGTTCGTTAGGTATTCGTAGTTCGTTTCACATTCAGAGATAAAAGTAGCCAGAACATATATAGATATAGAGGGCTATACGAGTATAGACGGCATACCCATATAGTATAACCAGAGAGTCAAGCAAGCAGTAGACTTACTAAGCCAACTCGACTAAGGCAGTTATATATCGTCGTTCCGGAAGTCGAGGGCCAGAGGGGTGCTTTCCGCACCCGCCTCGCTCTTCCGGTACATGGGGAAGTCTTCTTTGTTCACCGGAGATAGTAGGAGGATCGCTACCGTCACCTATTCGTGTCTTCTTCCTTTTCTTAGTTAACGGAACCCTAACCCTCCCCCACCTTCTCAACGTCAATTCCTTTCTCGGTCCTTTCTTCTTCATTTTCTCATCTCGCCCTTGACGACGCCGACGCCATCCGAAGGCGTCTCAGTGTGAGACAGTCGGTAACACGTTGACGTACAACCTCATAGCCTGCACTATAGTAGATACGTACCAACGTTCCATTCGCTTGATTCTTAACGCGAACGAACCTGGACGTCGCTCTGACTAAGAGAAAAATGAAGCAACGAGAACCAGAAGGAAAAAGCAGAAGAAGATGATTATTATGGTTTTTGCTCGACGGCAACTCCGGAGAGAAAAATAGGTAAACTCATTGGATTGTGTCAAGTTGAAACACCATTGGATTCCCAGTACCGTATATAGAAACGTTATTTCTCATACTTCAACCTTTGTTAATTTTTTTTCCTTTTCTCGATAACAAAAGAGACAGTGGATATACGATGCTTCCGACATATCTTTATGGTGTATAACGTTATATTCGCCAAGGGCATACACTGGGGTATACCTGAAATGCCTAATGATTCTGTACGATACTCGTGTACCAGCTAGTGGAAAATCTATGTATACACACTTTTTTTTTTGCATTCTCTACATTCAACCAATTCCGAGCACTTTTTTCTTTAGCTTCAGGCACACAGTCTATTTGCTTCTTCATACGAATAATTATACTTGGTTCTCTTGCCAGAAGCAAATGTAACCCGATACCATTATTCTGTAACAGTAACTATCACGTAGGAATGGATATTTTATTTCTGACCGGTTATAAAATTTCAATAGAATTTTCATACTGTATGTCACGTATGAAGTTTGATATGAAAATGAGAGAGAAAAATAGTATTTCATCCAAAAGATATCATGCTACTTCCTCCCTCAATGAAACTTATTCTCCTATATATATATATATATATATTCTTCCCATAGATTTTGAGAGCTCGAAGCTTCCAAGAGTCTTTTCCGCCTACGGCAACATTCCAGCCTTCAATTCCGAGTGGATTCGATTTGGCGACTTCCCGTCGCCCCAAGACTCGACTGCGACCGTTCTCTGCTTTCTTCCTTCGACGACTCGACGGTGAGAAGTGGCGAAGAGGGTAGACGAGGAGGTAATACAGAAAGCAGGAATAACGGTAGGAAGAACTTCCGAAACTTCGTGGCATAATAAGACAATGGAATCGTAAAAAACGGAGAGAATCCGAAGATAGGAGGGTGCGGATTTTCGCGTGAAAAGGAAACAATATTTTCTCGTGTTTCATCGACATCCTACTCTTGCTGGAGTACTTTTTTTTACCCCGATATTCCTACACGAATTTATTACCCCCCCGCAGATCTCTTATCGATTACACCCGTGAAACTCCATCGCACAAATTTCACTCGTCCGATCCTCTTCCTCTGGAACATCCCTGGTTATCTATATTATCTATGTGTATCAAAGTCAATGGATGACACTTCGAAGATCCGGTGCTTTGTTTCAACTCGAAATGGCTGCCTGTCACAGAAATCAAGATCTTTCGGGGGGGTCCTGATTCCCGTAGAAAAATGTTCCATTGCCAATGGTATTTTGCCGGAGATACTTTATGGCAAATCAATGTAAATCAATGGGAAACCATTCATTACCTCTGGCACAGCACCATTGGCAATGTGACATTTTGCAACTTGTCACAGCTACTTTCGCGACTTTCGGATAAGAAAAATATTTCAAAATCGCTATGTACAGCTTAGCCACGTTTATACGTGACACGTCCATAAAATATACAAGATTTGTATATATGTCACATCGTATATACGTATCATCGTAATATCACAATGTCACTTATGAAAGTAATATCCACAGTGACCCCTGTTTTAACGAATGATAAGAGATGGAAAGATAAGACAGGCTGACGTCATCCACGGTTAACTCGCCTGTATCAACGTAGGCGAGCTACGAAAGCCAAATAAATAAAATGCACCAAAAGGTGCAACAGCGCTCTTTTTTTCTCCGTATATGAAATTATTTTCCGCTTTCCCACCCCTCGGACCCTTTATCGGGATTTCCTTAGAGATTACGGACGTCAAGCTTCCTCGCACAAATTTTACTCGTTCGACTCTCTTCTGCTGGAATACTCGTGCCGTATACTTTGCCGATGAATCTCTGGTGCAATATAAATCCAGGCTTCTGGACGGTAAACACTGGTAAAACGTATTTCAATCAAAGTTTGACCTAATCCTGGTCGTAGACGTAGAAGGAGGATTAGTGGTGAGTTTAGTGGAGGGTGAAAAAGCAAACAAGACCGGGTACAGCTTCTATTCCAGGAGATTGGAATTGTCCATTGGTCAGTGGAAACAATAAACTTTGGTATCGTCTGGATACACACTGGCGTGTATAACGTTGTTGGAAAATAATCGTAGAGAGAAAGTTCAAGAAGTTAATTTAAAGTCGAGTTAAAATTCGACGTCGTGAAAATTGACAAGATCTTAATTGGCTAACAAGAAGTACGACGAATTCGTAAATCGTATCGCATTCGGAGTTCGTTCGAAGAAAGAAATTTTCATCGCCCGTTAAGTGAGTGGTTAATAATGGGGCAAGATGGACTTTCATAAAAGATATCAGAAACGAGGGACGACTGTTTATATACTTAAAATCCATTCCGAAAGAAGATTCACGTAGTTTACGTAAGGAAATTAAAGGAATCTTTTGAAGGACGCTCGGCGTCGGTTTTGAACGGAAGCAGCGTCGTCGCCGGAGTCAGACGCAAACGAGGCATCGGGATTGAGGTCGTCAGAAAGCTTTTAGTCGTCGAGGAAATCGATATAATTAAAGCGGAAAGGGGAGGGGAACGACGTCACATCGGGCACTTAGTAGATTGTGGAAATAAAAAAAGGATCTAAATGCTGATTGAAAACGAGCAAGTTTAACAATTACTTACTAACAGCGTCAAACTTCCGTTATTACTTCCAGTCAATGTTGGGTGCCTAAGGTACACATTGTTTCATTCAAAGTAAACGATCGCACGTATCGACCTGTTGTCAAATTCCACGAGTGTGTTGTGGGTATTAGAATTTTTAAATGCCTCGAATGAATTTTCGAAATCAGACGAATTTTTCAAATTTTCATCCAATTACACTCTGAGCGATTGTACCGAGCGATCTATCATCCAGTCGAAGACAAGCAATTGAGGCAACCTTCTCGGCTGTAACTCGGGAGAAGATTTATCGTTCGCCTTTTGAAATCTCGAAGGCGCGACAGGACGACTTTACGAGTCCCGTCGTCCTCACGGCCTGAAGTTGGCTACGCGTGAAAATGTCTATTTATTCCCCGATAAGGGGAACCCGACATCCGACTCTGCCACGTTCGGACCATTCAGGCTGGTCTCCTGGTTCTTTGTCCGGCTAAGCGATAAATACAGCTCGCGGCAACAAATCAGCCCATAATCCGGATTACTGCAAGTGCAGTTCACTTCGCGCCTCCGTCACGCAAACGGGATTACGCGACGCGGACGAGCGGGTTGCACGCCGGATAACGCGGTCGTGTTCTCTTGATTGCAACGTATCGCCCCACCCATTAAAGTCCACCTCCTTGCTTCCCATTCCCTTCCTCGTAAGGGGAGCCCTGGGCGCAGGATTACATAAGACGTTGCGACATTGGCGTAAAAAAAATTATTTGCTAAATTTTTATCTCGCCAAAAATTTGCATCGTTACGTAACACACGTATTATCCCGACGAGATAACAGGGGTTATAAATAAATTTTTACCCGGCGATAGCTTCGTTAATAATTTTCCCACCTTCTCCAAAGTCTTTTCCGTGTTTCCTTAGTCGCTCGCAGTCGTCCCTTTTCCACCCCCGTGGCAAAGGGGTTGATAACGAATCGGCGCGTCTGATTCTTGACGGACTGTACCGGCTCATCTCGCGAGATAAGCTCACGCAGCCCTTCGGGATACGTCGGAGCGATTCACGTGCGAACGCAATGAGAAACTTTTTCCCCGCGTTGCCGTCCCCAAATTTCTCATCTCCGATTGGCGACGAGTTGTGACAGTTTCGTTATTTCGTCTCCCCCGGTATAAGGGACGATTATAATTGCCATGGTGCTAAATGAACTTCCCGAGGACATAGATCACTCATCCGAGTTACGTCTCGTGATAGTAATTTCGACATTTCTTTTTTTTTTCCCCAGAGCATCAAACCTTTCCGACCGAAGGCGTCGCGACGCGCGGACCCTTCTCTTTTTTACCTCTCCGCGTCGGCGTCTCGCGATTTACAATTCGAGTAATTTTTATTGACCGCATCAAGGAAACGCCTACGTAATGCTTTCTCCATGAGTTTTTATTGCCTCTGTCGTAAGGAAGTTCTTGGATAATTTATTAGAAGACTTTTGCCATGGCGCTCGCGTGTCTCCACGCGTTAAGGGTTGGCATGTCTTCCATGACCAGGAATAACGTGCCGGTTACTTGTTTCGTGTTCTTAGCATTAACGAACGAATAAATAACATTGAGTTCCAGTAATGCCTCGAGAAAATCCATTGGGGGTTCAATCGGGTGCACCCTGTCATTACGATACATCAAACAATACCGAAGAATATATTTGTACGACCCCTATACCAAAAACAGAAATACCAACGCGAAAAAGAGAATACCAGTGTCGTTTTAATTAAACCACGTGAAAAACCAGTTCAAATATAAATAGCACCCTCTGTCCATAAGTTTTACGAGCCCTGTATGTACCTTCGGAAACGGCCCCCCTAACGGCTTCAGGATAAATATCGCGTGGGTTCGATAAACGTTCCCGAAGCACCCTTAAAACGTACCAGGGACAAATCGAAGGTTGAAGCCCCGAACGGACGTCGCGAATTTATTCCATCCCTTCCGAACCGCAAAGGGGGGGATGCAATGCCGCTGACATTCTGACCGATAGGGAACATTTATACATCTCCAGTCTCCGCGGCGTCCGTCCCTGGTTTTCATCCCTCGTGGGCTCGTTTGATATTCACGTGAAAATCCTCTGACGTGCAGAGCCGTTCCAAGCAGCGAGAGCCTACGATATACCCAGTGCCTATACAGCAACCCCCTTGTATAAGGGTCTGAGAACATCAAGGCAGCACGGGGGGTGGATCTAATTGGCGGACGAGCTGCGAAACGGGTAGCAAAGTGACGGGATGGCGTGTCGTCGTCGCATGATTTCCGGTGACTTTCGTTTCCCGCGATCACAGGGTTGCGATACGCTCGAGTTCAGTGCTGAAAAATCGATCCACCCTCTAGACATATGTGTATATACATGCAAGTATATATTTTATTGCACTCGTGTTAGATCACTTATACCCTAAATATACCGAGTGTGCTACAAGTGTTCGATCGCTTGTTCTCTAGTCACACTTCATTCGATATATCTATATCTATTAGATTCAATGTATCCACACACGTCCAAATACTTCGTAGGTGGACGAAACGTATGTGCAAGTTTACCCGTGTGCATCGTGTATATATATATATATGTATATATATCAGAGGGAGTGAACTCACGGGGGAACACGAGAAACATGTACCTACAGCCTTAATTTCAAAGCCGTGGGGATCGATGCTGCAATCAGAGAATACATTTATTATCCCGAGCAAGCCTTCTTCCTTTAGTGCGCTGGCGTCCCCATTAATTTCGAAGTTCCAATAGCGCTCAATGCGATAGATATGCATAAGTTGAAGATAAATAAATACAGCCATATGCCTGGCATACGTGTAAGAAAGTCTGACGATTAAAAGAAAAAAAAAAATACATAATTTACCTAAATCTCATTGATTTCAGTAATACCCGTACCGGTCTACGTGAGGTCGCTTCCCTACTCTGGACAGTGTCCGAATGGTTTGTTCGAAGAATTTACGATTCTTATTCGAACAGTGGTTTTCCGGGGATTCCAAGGGTAAACAGTAGACCCCGAAAATCAGGCAGGAGTTAGTCCAAGTGCCTCGTGCCTTGTTCCGTATATCCAAAAGGACCTAGACCCGCCATCAGTACCAGGGACTACCCTATTTCCGTTCTTCCTCTCTTCCTTTTTCTTCCACATCCTCCTCCTTTATCGAAACGGATGTTAACCCGAAGATATCGTCGGTCTGTTCTCTCGGCCAAATAGATGCTACACCCTCACAGTCACACAGCCACTGCCTACGCAATTCTCCAGAGAGGGAGAAGCACTTCGTAATCTTATCAGCTCCTTCGTGTTCCTCCCAGTCGACCCAGAGCCAAGGGCGAGTCTGTGTTCTGGGGTAATGAGGCGGAATGGGTGAGCGTAATAGAGGCTGGTTGGTAACGGGGATCGTACAAAGGCCTCGTACCAACCTAAGAACCAAAGTCACAAGGCGCGAGCACATAGTGGCCTTGTGTGCCTCTCGGATTTCCGTCCCTTTCCTTATCCCCGTCTATACCCAGTGCCCTACATCGAAAGCCATCCCTTATTCCTTGCGGCAGGAGGAGATACTCGTGAAAATCAGACACAGTCAAGTCCACAACGACGCGACGTGCTTTCGTGTTCGGATTTCAGGGCCGGATCACGGAATGTGATGAGTATCTCTGGCTGGCATTCTGGGGCTTGGTAACCAGTGAGCAACGTTATGGCGTATCTACAAGAAGCGTCGGAGAAGTGCGAGTATGTATAATAACGCTCGAGAGTTCCACGTGTATATTGCCGTGTAACCACGTGTCGCTCAGAGATGATGGATGATACGCTAATCGTTCATATTTACACACCGTGCGTGTAGCACTTTTATTTTTTCTGTTCAGATCCTCTATCAGTCATAAGAGAACTGTGGGATACGCAGATACCGATTTAATCTGGATCTATTGTGCGCTTACGGCGTGGGCGTTAATATTTAAAGATGAATATTTTTATCTCAATTTATGTATCTTATGTGAAATACAGAAATTTCGTGAAAAGAGACACCTGTCCATTCGGAGTACGTATACAAGATTCAATAGAAACGATTAGCTCGAAGTATACGTGTAAATGATGGTCAGCCTCTTTTTTTTATTGTACAACGTATATCGAGTTTGATTGATTAGGCGATCGGCTTATATTTATTTATATTCGACCCGGTACGTTGGCACACCTGCCACTATTTGACCGCATGAAATAAAGTTGCGTATCCATTGGATTTTTTGTTATACCTGCCTGGGTCACTTCGCTCTCAATTATCTTATTGGTATCGTGGCTTTTTGATTTCGCTGCGTGATCGACTGTCGCTTTTTTTTCGCAAAGAGAAGGCATGCGCGAAAAAGGGGCAAAAAAGTGTACGGGTACTCAAAGAGATGGGAAATTAACGGGTCGGAGGGAAAAGCTTCGTTCGCATTTGTACGAATGATAAATGGTTTGCAAATCGCTCGATCGACTATTTCGCGATACGTATTGTTTATGTATTATATATGTGATTACTGATATATATATACACGAATATATGGTTAAAAAATGAAAATATAATCCACGTAAAATATTGATCTACAAATATTAATGATTATATAGGAAATAAATCATAGCGAAATTCGAGCCTAAGAAAGACTGATGTTTTCTTGAGAAAAATGAATAAAGTCATCTTCCCTTTTTTTTTGAGCCTTAAGAAGCCAGGCAGGCAACCCCTCCTTCCCCCATCCCCCCTTTTCGGTGTAAAAGAAACGACTGAACCTCCTGAATAAGTTTTTCATGGTTCCCCGATAGATGCCGTTCGTCGCCGTGGTAACAATTAATTTACTTCCTTTACGCTTGGATAATTGAAAAATTGTCCATAGCCCCGCGGGAAGGGTGAAGAGATGAGAACGCCTCAGTGCGAGAGTGAGAGAGATCGAACGAGGGGTGCCGGTAAGAGAGATAGAGGGTCAGAGACGATACGTAAGAAGTGAGAAAATGGAGATAATTAAAAAGGGAAGACGGCGAATCGGCAGGAGATCGATAAAGTGCTGAGAAAAAAAAGAACGAAGGTAAAGGAAAAAGAGGAGCGACCGAGATTATTAGCTAGAACGGGGTATACAGAGTATATATATATATATATATATACACACACAGAGACACTAGGAGATTGGTAAAACGGAGAGGAGGGGGGGGGGAGGTGGTTTTGATTCGAGCAGACGCAAATTAAAAATGTAAATCTGCCTGATTGGAAATGGCGACCGTGCAAAAGCCCACTTGCCAATATGCCTTCCAGTGGTTGTTTCGCTTAGGTGCAATATTTTTTATCATAATTATTTTAATTAAAATATCCGGCATAATCTGTAATCGGGATACCAACCCTACCCCGTCGTTCTTATCATATACAGTGTATGCATACTGACTCTAACGGTCTCTCTGTTTCCGATTTTGCATTCCATCCTGTAATATTCCCCTTCCTGCTGATTTCTATAATAATGTATTACTATACCCCGTGGCAATTTCGTCACGGAATCAAATACTGCCGCCATCTTCAATCCAAGCACTGCAAGTTTCTCTAGCCAGCTAGGCAATTTGCATATGTATGTATATGGTACATGGCTTTACACGACTGCGCGTTCACGCTTCTACCGACGTCTTCAGCACGTCAGGTATACACGAGTGCAATGTATACAGGGTGCTACAACAATTTGGTATTCCTGATGGATACTCCCTGGAGATTTTCCGAATTCTCATGGATATTCCGGAGGTTTGGTACACCCTGTATTGAGCGAACATACGAGGTTTGTTACGACGATGCTAAAGGTAGCATATGTTTCAGACAAGAGAGTATACTCAATTATATATATACATATGCACTATATATTTACATATGTGAACATATTAACAACCAACGTATCCTCGCAGGCGTGTTAATTCCACATACATAAATCCACGTATTAAGGGCATACGTTGTACCTGGAGATATATGCGAGTAATCGGGTTTCTTAGCGTTGCTATTTTATTTTTCTACCCTTTCTTTTTTTACTGCTATACTAATTCCTCGATATACCCTGTTATTCTGGAAACCCATTTTCTACCTCAATTATAGCTACGCCTATGCTGGACCAAGGCAATCGTCATTATCGAAATCATTTTTAATGCGAATTATTTTTGACGCATTACGTCATCGACAGGAATAATTTTTTCCTGGCTCATTATCTGAAAAATTCGGTGTGTCTGGGTGTACATAGGGCGATGGATTTACTCTATGGAAATATTTGGATTCAGCTAACTTCTCGCTGTAATGTTATGAATAAAGTTTGGGACTGGGATCGATACGCTTAAATTTACATAATTTCTCAATAAATGTGTGCTGTGCAGTTTAACGGATTACCCAACTTGTTAATTTCGTTATTTCGTAATTAGGCTTTTTTTGGACAGGACCCCCAATCGACGGTAATTCGACATCGACCCGCAGACAATTTGAGAAGAGTATCAACGAGAAAGATAATTTTAGAATTTTCTGGAAAAAAATTCGTACGAGCGAACGACCAAAAATTGATTAGGTCAATTTTCAAAATACAAATTATTTTTACGGCTGGACTTAAGTCACTTTCGTAATCGAGAGATTCGGTCGAGTCTCGCGTCGAGTACAGACTAACCGGCAGACATAGGCGATTATTGCCGAGAGTCCTCGAACGAAATAACGAAGACAGAAAAGAGAACGCATTATAACGTGACAGAGGGGTATATTTCCAATTTTTCAAAATGACCCACACAAGTCGAACCAAGTTCGAGCTATCGATCTTTCACAAAAGATCGAACGAGTCCTCGTTAGCACAATCGTGTGGGACTTTATGGAGTGGGTTCCTACGGTTAAGGGAGATCACCGATTATTTTCTGAGGACAGAAGGGTGTATGAAGAAAAAAACCAAACTCCCCCTCCCCCTCGTTCACCCCCCGAACAAACTCGAGTTATACGTTATTGATGTCAGTAGCACGCTAAGGTCATCTTTGCCTACTCCCTTCGTTCGTAAACGACGAGGCAGCACTCGATCACAATCAAGAAAATCACCCCTACGACTCCCCAGTCCAAAAACTCTTCAATTCGAGGCCCGGACTGGCAAAATTTTTCCTACCATTTTCCCTTCTCCATTTTTGACAAGAATCGCCGCGACATTAAACCACGAATTCATATTTATAAGGCTTCCTCTCTTTTCTGAATTCGTGTGCACTAGGGGGATGATAAGAAAAAAAAATAGTCGAAAAACTAATCCCCGCAGCAGTAAAGAGATTTTTATCCCAATCGATATCGTAAACATGCCAATTCCATTTTTTTCATTACGTCTCCCCCGTTAGATGAAAACTCGCAATTATTCCCTATACGGAATACCCAATCGGTACACGGTTTGGGGTAGGTTCCCATGTACAGAAAGGAGTTGACGTAGGACGCCTGAATCTTATTCGACTGTCCGATTCTGCATCTTCGTCAGACGCAGGACAGTCTGGTCTTGGACTTCTGGCTGGTCTCTCAATTAGGGATCGGAAGTAGTTTGGTTTATCCAAATCCCTCTTTGTCCAGTCTGTCTGTCCGGTAGGGTCTCTCCTTCCGTACCGACGTCTCTCTGGTATATCGAGTGTCGGACGGCTGTCGGCCACGATAAAGGATAAACGCCAAGGGAATTCCATTGGCCAAGATACGTTCAGTCAGATGCAGCGATTCAGCCTCAGTTTAGTGTTGGGAACAGCAGCTTCGGTCAGTGGCATAACCGCATTGCGTTTGTGGTCCCTGTGGTCCGAGAGCTTGTGCGTTAATATATACCATACGGCAGGCTTAGTTAAATGGGACTTGGTACAATGCATTTCCATATTAAGCAGTCACCTGGGAGGACGACTTAATGTATCGTTAAAGATCAGTGACTATCACACTGTTTACTCTGGGCATTAGAAAAGCGGGTTACTAGAACGTATCGAACAGCATGCACGGTATAGTATATTATTACATTATCACTGTTAATAAGTACTATACTATTGTATCAAGCAAAATTAAATGTATAAAATTTACTTCCCAAGTCCAGTAGATCTACTATCTAGGACTCGGTTATTTTCAGAGTCCTAGCTAAGGTCGCTGAGTCAGCACAGAACCCAGTTAAGAGCTCGATTCTTATAATTAAATTTCTACCAGAGATTTCCGCTCTCTTTGCCTATTCAAAATTCCTTAACAAATTTTTATTCCTACCGTCTTTCTCTTTTGGGACAAAACTACTCGTTTCGAGGATCCTTGTTGGAACGAGATGCGTACTCGTGCATGAATGAGAGGTTGGTACATGATCCAGCGACGTGTACTCGTTTGGCTATATTGGTACCTGGAGACGAGAGATCCGGCCATTAAGCATCAGAGACCGAGGCGAATCGCTGGAGACGGAGTCACAGGGTTTTCCAGGTTTCCCCGTTAATGAAGTACCCTCTGGCACTGAACTCGGCTGCTCGGTGCGTACGTCCTGCATTTGCTTCGGCGTGGAGCTCGGTTACGCGAGCAGGAGAGAGGAATGACGAAACGATAGAGTGAGAGTGAGAGTGAGAGAGAGAGAGAGAGAGAGAGAGAGAGAGAGAGAGAGAGAGAGAGAGAGAGAGAGAGAGATAAAAAAAGTTAACGGAAAGGGAAAACGAAGAATACAGAAAAGGAGAAGAGCAGTGCAAAGTTGTGATATTTCGAGCGTCCCGACGCCGAGAGTAATCCGAAGTAACGAGGCGTCCAATTATCAAGTCGTCGGGACGCCACTTCCACCCCCTATGCTCCGTCGCCGATTTCTTGTATCTCAGGCATGGGCGTCCTGACGGAGCTCTTTCCTATAAGCATCACTAACGGGGGATGTCACGATAACGATATACAACATACATATGTGAATACTGTATTTTGAAAATTTACATACGATAAGTATTTTAAAAAAATTTTTTATTCTTCTTTTTTTTACGAAATTCATATATTCTTTTTTCAAAAAAGAAAGAAACAAATGACTTTCTTTCTTTTGGGCACACGCGAATCGAAAACTCGCCAATGTAATTCGAGGCGACGTGAATACAGGGCACTGCTGATGCATCGGAACTAATCACGCTCTCGTAATTTCTTAGCGCAATCGTAAACGCTTCGACTCGACACGGCACGGTAATTAGAATGCAACTGCTAGATGCAGCTGGCTTGTTAATTACACGTTAATTGGTCTAATAAATCGCGACAGATTTTTATCTCGATCCAAAAGATACACAAGAGCATTAAGATTCTCGTCGAACCCTCGTTAATTCCTCAAAGCTTTTTCCTCGTCGTCCACATCGAGGCGACCGTAAGAAAACTTTCGCCTCGCGATATCATCTCGCAGTCCATTGCAAACTCGTCCTTCGATCGGTCCGATTTCCACGAGGCAAACATCAGAACTTTCATCTCGATTTTTTTCTCCTACCGAAAATACAAATTGGTAGCAAGTACCACCCCACTCCGTCCGATATATCAGCCTTTCGCAAAATATGATACGTCAATTTTCAAGTTACGGTTGTTTACCATTTTTTTTTACGTCGCTGTCATTGCACACGCTGCCGTCCCGTTAAAAGTGGAACGCGACTTCAGCTCGTTTGATGGCACTGCCAAGTTTTCGATACGGGACAATTTAGCTGGTAAGAATTTTTTTTTCCCTTAAACCTCCGCTTTCAAGTATAACTATATATCCTCTGTCTCTGACGTGTAAGTGCACTCGCAGCACGTGTGTGCGTATAGCCAGCGTAGATAAGGCACATACGGCACTGGCTGAGATCGTACCAGGGAATTGGCAGGGACGTAGGCAAAGCTGGTTCCTTCACGAATTAAAGCATAGAGGGTAACATCAAAAGGATTATCCCATGATTAATGCCCAAGGCGCAACAGATGTGTGACTCCTAACGAAAGTTGAAAGGGGACTCTCGGCGATGTTAGTCTCTTTAGTGTTGGTTTCGTCGCGCTACCGCTTTGTCGCTCTATGGGAACGTTTCTACATAAGTGACGAATATCCCGAACGACGCCGACAGCTACGGGCATCCCGAACATTTCCTTTATTATTGCTCGCTCGCCGTAGGACTGGGCCGAAGAATTCATGTAGGACCCCTTTTTTTTTCTACGGTCAGGTAATTCGATCGGTAAGAATTGTGGGATTAAGCTACCCTTATGAATTTTCAAGTCTCACAAGACTCGACCGAACTGCTCGAATGGCTGAGATAAATCTCGTACGGAATCCAGTGAAATTACGATCATTCGATAAAACCCGTGTTCCCCATAGGAGAGGTCAGTTCCTGAAGAAAAATTTTCAGTTTCCGGTATCCAGGATAGAGAATAACGTCAAGATAATGTCTTCCGATTGGCCTTACATCTGTCAGAGTTCAATTTCTCGATCTCGAGATAATGGTAACGTTCACGTCGGTAAAGTAGATCCCGTCAACAATTCCTATACCTATCGCTCCCTGAAAGGCAGATTGCTCAAATTCTCATGGAAATTCCTTACCTCGCCCACACAACTGGTCGCAATGTCAAGATAACTCGGTAAAGTTTCCACGTGCCTTTTTACATTGGTAACGATATAGCTATAGAGGCACAAGGAATGATCCTGACGATCCAGGAGCGTTCGTTCGTCTTTTGTACCCTGTACCTTGTCTACTTGAGGAAATGAATGAAACCAGGACACAATAGTAGCTCAACGTTCTATATACAGAATACAGCCAACATAAAGGCGAATAACCAAGAACGGGCGCCTTCCGTCGTACGCGGTAACGAGAGGGACGAGAAGTAAGAACGTCGAATCATTAGCCATTTCTCTTCCGGTCTGTTTCATCCCTTCCCGCCACACCTATAACTAATTATTATTAGAGAAAGCACTGGCGTGAAAAAATAAAAAAGCGAATATAGGGTAGGTGTGACGGATCCTGTTAACGCGCTACCACAACGCGTCTAACTATTCGGTACAGGCACTGAGGGGTTAGGTTGGCTCTCCTTCTCTCTTCAGACAGCAGACACAGACCTAGTCTAGGGATAGAGAAACCCGAAGAGAATTCAGACCGCCTTCGGCATGGCAGTTGTTTGTTTCGCAGCGGAAATCTTATGACACGCAGACCCTCCTCTATGCTGTAGCCGTCATAACCTATCTATTCCATAACACCCACCCAGTTTACGTCGTAGCTCACCTACGTTAGTAATTTGTCTTTACGGAGACCTGGGTGGATTTGCTACATTGAGATCTAGGATGTCCGAGCGCCACGGCGCCTGTGTGGGCGTGACGACGCTTCGTCGAAACAAAGTACCAGTCGATCGCGTGAATCTATCAGCAGATTAAAATCGTTGGGTGATTGAAAATTTTTGAAAAATATTTTATGATAATTTTTTAATATTTTTGAGTAAAAAAAGACCAAATCCATATGCAAAATTTTTATTTCGCCAATAATGCTATACACGACCAGGTACCGTGTGTATGCTTGGTAGCCAGCGTGGTATACGCGAAATGGGTTACTATGGGCTGAACCGCAGTGCATAAGTTCGCGGATTTTACATTGCGACGTCGTGGCGTTGACGCGACCGTGGTAAACCTGCCGAGTTATACAGCCCGAGAATCTGCATAATGCGAGTGCCGGCAATTCTGGATAATTTCGCTCGGGCAGTTTCTTATACCCGTGGAATTAGCCAGCGCCGGATACCCGGTGGCATAACAATTAATTAGTCGTTTATGCGAACGCGACTGCGGATATACAATACTTAAAGAGTTTTCAGTTCGGAGTGTACGCCTTTATTCCATGAAATCCGGCGATCGTAAAGAAAATAATGCGAATATCTTCGAGAATACGCAATTAGAATGCAGACTTGTCGATCGTTAACACGTAACACGGGTCAGACTATTCTTGCATTTTACAGGATCACTTTTGTATTCCCCTTTACTTTCAACCTCCTTAAGGCTACCACTCTCATCGCTGCGACACGCGATGCGCTCGGCGTAGAAACGTGCAATCGGCAATCGGACGGTCTTAAAAATCATTTTAATTCAGTGGGACGTGACCTTTACCGTAATGAAACAGTAATGACGTAGAACGTCGTTAGGACACTCCCACGTAATCTGGTGTGTCATTACGTCTGATGATTTCATCATTACCGTAATTTTCTCTCATCGAAAATTGGAACGTTACGATTGAAGGTACCATTTAGAGGTATACCCAAGTACTGTATTAAAGCGTCAAATATGGCATGGCCGTAACGGAAGAGGATATTAGAAGCAGAAAAAAAAATAAAATGATAAATAATAAAGAGACAGTCTTATTTTTTTTTCTAGGGAACCACGGGGTGTATGGTATAAGGATAAGCGAGACAAAGAGAGCCGAGAAGCTTTAGAAATCTAGAAATGTAGCGAAATTCTCCGTAGGGAAGCAATTCCGCAAAGAGATATCCCAAGAAAGCTCCAATTAAGCTCGAAATTAAGCCGGGCAAGCGTACGATCCGCGGGTCTCGAACGAGGGTCGCCGATTCTAGTTTCGGTTTTGGTTTCCGGGTTCGAGGAGGGTGCGAGGGATCGCGCCTACGTAGAGAATCCGCAGGAAGTAATTGCCGAACGAGATGGGATCCGGTAAGCGCCTTAAGGCGTTTCGTTTGACGCGATGAGAAAGGACACCCCTGGCATTGTTTTCGGCTTAGGAAAGCTACGACGTCGCGTTACGTCCGTGACAGCCCCGGGGACGCCTGGCGTCGTCTTTACTTACCAACTCTGGGCTGTGGGACTTCGCGGGGAACAAAGGAAATCGTGAAAACCTGGTGAAACAGTGGTTGGTAGTATCGGTCGGGGAAGAAATAAGGGTAGGAAAAAGAAAAAATAAAGGTGGATTCTCAACAAAAACGATAGAATCTGTAGCACATCCGGTAAGGACTTTTCTGGGACAAAGTCATTCGGGCTTCCTGAAAGTCTTCAACCCTCTCGCCGAAAACGTTATCACGCTCGGTCTGGCTGATCGATTAGGCGGAAGGCAATAACGCTAGCAGCTGTGATAAGAAGCCTGAATTTCTTGGTGGTCTCTGCTAGAAATTTCTTCTTTTTTTTCTCTCCACTTCGTTGCGCACTTTCCGATGAGTTGGGATCCTTGAGTCGACGCGATTCCGTAAATCGGAACCAGAGGGTCGTACTCTGCCGCTGTAAAGAACAACGAGTCCCGGTGTCTCCTGGGCTTCGAAAACAGTGAAAAAAAACATCACCAGTCACTAATTTACGCGAAGAACCAAGAATTCCATTAACCCTTTTCACGACTTCGTTTCCTAAATTCATCTTCGTGCAACCGATCCCAAGAAATAAATTTCGTAGAAAAATCACTTAAAAAAAAAATCAAAAATTCTCAACCAATACAAACGACCCTGAAAATACTCAAAACGACAGGTGGCGATTATTCACTAAAAAAAATTTTTTACCTTAATCTCAAGCATGTCCAACCCAAATCCCCCAAGTCGTCACCAGAGTAAAATCTCCCGACGTAAGACCCATTAAAAAGATTGAATATGGAGTAGACATTCAAAGTCCCAAGAGAAACGGTTCGAGCTGTCGTTACATATAAACGCATCGATAAGCAACGGTAAGGTGCAAGTCGTAAAGTCACGGCACGAAACGTCGAATGGGAATGACAAATCCGTGGTACGGCGATTAAGCTCAGGAAGTCACATAATCATAAGTCCCAAGCATCTAGGTGTTTCGTAGGCAGCCCGAGTGAGGCCCCGAGGCTCTGTCGCCGCCCAGGAACATTAGTTCTGGACATTAGCTTTCTATTAGGCCCATGGCGTGTACGAGGAACATCCATCGGACGGCTACTTTTCCTTCGGAGTCTTGACTGATATCCTGGCATTTGTACCCGACTAGACCCCGACACACTGAAGTCGCTCGGTATCTTTTCGGCTCTGGACACTATAGACGTACCAGCTTCGGGGATTTCTTCGGGTTGACCTTTACCACGGTGTACTATATACCTATATCTCTTGTATGTATACCCAGTGTTCATATACCGCATAAGCGCATGACTGATACATCAAGTTAGTTCCGAAGCGACTTAGCGGCGACTATAACGAGCTGTGCATGAACTCACTTAATGGCGAGCGGCTGTACTATCGTAAATAGGATTTACGCGTTTCCTTAGAACACCCTACTGCCTAGACGGTAGTGCCGGACTATACTGTTAGGTACACCTATTAGATCCAGAACACAGTTTAATTCTATGATTGGATTTAACTGTGTGACCAATATATCGAGCGAGTAGACTAGAACGACCAGACTGCTTGTGTTTCACGTGAAATAGACAAGACCTTACAAGGATCCCTGGAGAGTTTAATAAAGCGTACAGCGAGAGTTCGGACTGGAATAAAAAAAGTTAAACGATCATATTCTCATTGATGAGCTCACAATTCGAGAATTCAGACGTCAAAGAGGAGTCTATTAGGTTCTAACGAAAAATTCGCGAGACCCCTTTGCCAGAGATTGAAGTTCGAGCGTTTAACCCTCCTTCCGGAATCTGGCTGATCCTTTGTGGTCGTAAAATTGCGTCGACCGCTCTTTATCACCCCCCCCCCCTTCGATTCCACGAAATTATAGATTGGCGTAGAATCGCCCGAGTAGCTACGGTCGAAGCGAACCGATTCGATGACAAAGGTTTCCCATTTGAGTTCCGCTACGGATTTGAATTATCTCTCTCTCTCTCTCTCTCACTCCTCTGCACTGATCTGAGCATTAACCCCCTCTCTCTCTCTCTCACACATGATTCTAAATCACTCTCGACTCTCTTCACGCGCCTCCCATATAACCGTATCGTATCCTTCGCGTACGTGTCGTCCAAGAGCGTGAGAATCCCAGGGCAGATTACGGCACCGTATGGGTCAGACCATGTGAGTAACCCGAGCGAGTGAATACGTGAGTATGTGAAATACATGCGTGCTCGGGGCCTGAAAGCCTCAATCACTGCGGGCTGATTGTGCCTACCCTGCCGCATCGCGTTGCGCCGTCATTGTGCGAGTAAAACGTTCACGCGAGCTTGCACCCCCTCCTGCGTCCTCATCCTGGTCCAGGTCCTTACCGATCACACACGAACGGAGCCGAGTGGTGTGCGGGCCCCCCCTGTGCTTTATTCGAAGCATTTAAACTGTCTCGAGAGTCGGCTTATAGGTACGGAAAGTGAGAGGGCGCCCCCCGTCCCTCCCCCTTTACTTTGAAGGGCCCCAAGGGTGGATCGACGAAATTCCTACCACCACCTAGTACCATGGACTCATCATTCTTTATTGTGTTGCAGTCTGCTATCTAGGGACACTCGGCACGGTTTCACTATATACATACAGTAGAGTGCACTCAAGCTTTCCTTTTCCGCCTTTTTCTTTATCTCCCCCCCCCATCACTCTCTCTCTCCCTGCATAGCTACCACTTAATGATAAAGAGTATGTGGCTCTTGGTGTTTTCGATGGTGGTCGCTTTTTTTTTTCATTACGTTGGCCTCCATAGATTCCTACTGGTACGTGCCAAGGGCGCGCGGGGCCCGGATACGAGTCCGTGGTCATTATCCAATGTGATACGTGTATTACCGTAAGAGTCGTAGGTACTTGCTGAGGAGAGCAATGTCTCAATCAAAGGGAGTAGGCGCGCACACTAGAGACCAGTGCGCCGTAGATGGTTACGGTAGTGACTTGTGACGGCTAGAAGCCAAGAGGGAAGAGCATTTTCGCCCATTACCAATTTGTTGCTTCCTGTGTCGACGAAGTGGGCCATACATGCTTTTCGCTATACGCCTTTGTCTTTCACTCTGGCTTTAGCTTCGTTCCGTCCCTGTCTGTCCCAATAGGCAAAGAACCCGAAAGACCCCAGCCGTCGGGTGGCCGAACAGAGGAACTCCGAACTATGCGCGTAGTACGGAGCCAGAGCTTACGGCACAGTGGAAGCCTATTCGTTAATAAATACTTTCCCAGAGAACTAAAAGGTCGCCGGATTAAAAATTCGTGGCTCTCGAAGACTCCTCGACGTAGCTCACGGTCAATAATAGTTTCGAGTGCTCGCTGACCATTACGAGTCCCCTGCCGAGTCCCAAATGAGCATTCCTTCGCGTAATTGGAGCACGGGGGATGCCGTCGACGTCGAGACGGGCATGGACTGGCCCACTCGCAGCGATCCACAACACTGCATCCTAACCAAAGTACTCTCTTCTCATTTTCTCTTAAATTCTCCCCCTACCCCCCATCACCTCTCGCCGTCCCTCCAGGAGGGTCCCCGGCTACTCGAGCACGCTAGAGAACACTAAAGAGATACAACCGGCTGTGACCATTGGCAGGAAGTGGTCTCGGGTCGGACCTCCCGAAGCGTTCTCTTTAAAAAAAAAAAGTCTCAGGATGGAAGAGGAAGAAAAGATTGGAGATCAATGAAGGAAAAAAAAAAAAGAGACAAAAGTAGATTCCAAGTAACGAAGAATCACAGAGAGTTACCAGTTGTATACCTACTCGTCGTTTTCTGATCTATCCTAGCGTAACTCGAATACACACATATATATATATAAAAGCGTACACTATTCAAAGTCATCGCTAAGATTCCTATACGGCTATATCTATACATAGGCTATATATCTACCTAGTCTCGACAAGGTTGCGTCTACCTTGAGCGGCGTCGTCGTTTCACATCCAAGGCGCTGGACCGGCAAAAGCAACTTGGTCGGTTTACGAGCGCCGTTTACGTTTCCACTAACAAGACGAGCGAAAGATGCAGCCGGCCCGAAGACGTTTGATACTTGCCGTAGGATACTTGCAGCGGGCAAGGATATATTTCTGAGGTACGCGTTCCAGAGAAAGAGTTCCGGGCACGTAAGTGCGAGAGCGACTAGGACGTGCATGTACGTGGGTAACGTCAGTTGAAAGGAGACGCGACGAGACGCAAAGCGAATAATCTCGAGGAGTTATGCGTCCGGACGTCGGAGGATGTCGTCGATTTCTAGCGCGACTATACCTCGTCGCTAGTATATGTATACGTGGTGGTACCTTTAGTACAGTACCGCTACCAACCCGACCGTAGTACGCAAGACTATTATTATGATCGTCGAGACGACGACAGGCCACTGTGAGTTTGGCGAGGACCTCACACGGCGCGACGTCACCGGACGATCGTAACTTGAAGAAACTTGGCGAATTCGCGTCGGCGTCGAAATTTCTGTCTCTTTCCAGCTTACGCGTTAACGTACGTCGCCGTCTCGCTCAGTCCCGTCACTGCGTTATTATCGTCCGCAAAAAAACATACCTGGTGAATTTCGTGTACGCGACATTTTTTTTCGTTCGAAACGGCGCCGCTTCGAAGGAAACGGCGCGACGGTTCTTCCGTCGAGCGGTAGAGCACGACTTTGATAACGACGTCGTTATCAAGACTCTAGATGACAGGTCCAGCGGGCTTGCTAAATCAAGCGTACAATTTTTTCGTACCGATTCCTTGCGAATTTCCAATGAGCGATATTTTTTTATCGCTCGCTCTTCTCGTACCTATCGCGTCCATTTACAACGGGTTACATGTGGTATATACAAGAGTGGGGTGGGGGGGCGGGTTACATATGTCAGCTAGGTGTATTCGAAACTCGTCAAAGGGACCGCGATATAACGGCTTACTTCAAAGCCACTTTGAAATTAATTATTACTATCGCCTCGCGTCTACGTCACGCGTATACAAGCAACGCATACAGACAATTCTCTACGTCGGACTACGACAAGCCGCGTTCCCGTCAAAGCGACCGACTCGTTAGTCAACGAGCGACACTTATTGACGCGATACATGTGACTCCCATGCTTCTAATATCTTGCTCGCTGACACCTGCTTCCTTCCAGGTACTGTTATCGATAATGATCCTGCTGTACGATTGGCCATTGGCCGGTCATCCTGGCACGTTATTAACACGCACGGACTATAAGGATAAAAGGTTTCACCGACTCTATCGAATTGAAGAGGAACCTTTTTTTTTACGTGGCACAGTCGATCTAGGAAATTTTCATGAAAACAATAAAACAAAAAACTAAAACGATCTTCTTTTAAGTCTAACTCGCATTTACACTATTCAATAGACATACCCCAACCCGATCCCCGTTATTTTTGTCTTTCCGCCAATTTACCTAGTTTTCTTATATAATCTCGTTATCCCCCATTGTCCGTTACTGCTCGACGTTTCTGGGATTGAAAATTCGTCCCAGGGGTCGGTAAAGAAAACGACGACGTCCAATAGTGGGAAATTCACTTTTACGCCAATTTATATAGTTTACAAGGGAAACAACGAGATTATCGGCTGTTCTCGTTGCTTAAGGTGTCTCAGCATCAGCGCCTCGCCCTCCCCTCCCCCCCTGCCGCTCCTTCCTCCCCCAGTCGCCCTTCTCACACTCCACCGCAAAAATCGTCAATACCACTGCGACCCGTAGACTCCATGGAGCCAGGTAAATTATTCGCAAAGGTATGGAACGCGATGCAAATCGTCCCAATGGTATTTCCGAGATTTCATTCTTTCGTAACGCTATAGCAATTAAAAAGTAATCACTCGTAACGTGCCGCCAGCAATTAGGATTTCGTATCACGTACGTCGTAATTTTTCCCTTTTTCCACCTCTGGCGCTTCGTGTCCGTTTTCTCTCTCTCTCTCGCACAGCCCCTCCCCCCTCGACTCTCTTTACCGCTGACCTATCCCCTTCCGACCTCTTTCCCAGACAGGGGTCGCGTGCAAACTAATTATAAAAATGTAACACGTACCGAGCAACGGGGTTCCTAATGAAATAAAGGCTTGGCAGGCACCCCCGGCTTTTCACGATCAGATACGACGTCGACGTTTCCCGAATCGCGGAAAGGGCTGTTGCCGGTTGCGTAATTAAGGCGCCTCTCGACATTTTGAAATATTTCGACCTCGTAACACGAGAGCGTGGCAGCTGCAAGGAGAGAGAAGAAAGAAAAAAAGAAAAACCGATTGAACGTACCGACGTGGGAAATGGCTTTGCGAGAGATTTTACGAAAATATCGGTTTTTTCCTCTTTTTTCTTTTTTACTTTAATCTCAAAAGAAATTTCTTCGAAAAATTTCAACCTGACTTTCATACGGTCTACACACCTCTCAGAAGCTTTTCACGGCTTTTACTTTCGCAACTCGATTCGCGCGAATCTGCCCACACGACCGAGAATCTCTCGCGAGGTAATGAATACCATACCCGTGTAATGAAAAATGCTTCGGTGCGACGTGAAAGCACGGAAAATCCGAATAACACGGTTGCAACCCCGATGACACGTTGCCCGAGTATCCGCGTTGTGCACGAATACAAATTTATTGCGTCCCTGCCGTATTTTATTCCTGAAGAAATTTCGTAAAATTTTGTATACTTTTTAAAAACAATTATTTTATCCCGTTTCGCGTAACCTCAAAATCGTTTAACCGTCCGTCCCCTTCCAGATCCCCGATACTTCCCGCAATACAGTCACGAGTAACGCGCAAAAATTCATGTCAGAGTGGCGATAAAGAATTTGTCAAAATGGAAAAAAAATTAAAAATTAAAAAACTTGTTGAAAAAAAAAGAGAAGAAAAGAAATCAAACTCAAGGAAGCTGCCTCAAGCACAAAACGCTCTCCCAGCCATGTAACACTGGAGCCCCCGACTTTACTCCACTTCCTTACCACCATGGTATCAGTCGAACGCCTCCGTTTCTTTCTTCGCGTTCCCATACCGTCATATCCGTGAAACCCAGAACAACAAACTGTCAAAAGTTCAAGATTATTAATTTACCAGATTGGCCCCGATGCGATGTACCGTAGCAGCCAAAAGTTTCGGAGGCATAAATCAATCTGGCAGACGATGGAGTCGTGGCTCCTCGTAGGATCATTTGCCCTGGTATCGTGTGACTCGAATTATGGTGGTCGAACCCTTACAGGGCGTAGGGACACTTCGGTCTGCCTATCGCTGACCAGGAAACTGACTATGGTCTCGTGTTGCCCGGCTAGGATGACCCGTGCTGGAAATTCTACACCCTCGCTTGATATCCCAGAGGAACGGTCAGAAATTTACCGGCAACAAAATTGGTATCGATGTTAAGCCCAACTGCCTGTATCCACATGCATACCCAGAAGCTTGTCAGGCATTTGTATAAAATTTTTAAAAAGCACCTGCAAGGCGCATCGGTTCGCTCCACTGATTCACTGCAGCTCTCCTACCGCGGATGCCTTCTCGTACCGTTAATCGCGCGTAAGAACGCGTAATGAGTTAATGAGCGCGCTGCACCGAGAAACAGACTCCTTTCCCATCGTTACACGCATACGTGTTACACCATCCACCACGGCTTATACACGAGACGATCCTCTCGTTACACGGCTAATTAAAGCGACAAATTGCTCGGCAAGAAATAAACGTTTGGACATGTAATCGCTTGCTAGACACCTCCGGACATGAAATTCTCAGCAGTCATTAAACTTTCTCCAGCGTGTATGAAATTATAGGAAATTATTAAAAAAAAGTAACTATATCACTTAACTATAATTGTATACCCACAATTACAAGTAACGAGAGATCGAAGGATCTTTCGTAAAATTTTACAAATTTTTTCATATAGTATTTTCTTTGTCCTCCCCCTCCTACTCCTCGCCCACCTAATGCTAAATATCAACAAAATTAATTTCACGAGTTACACGACGCGCTTGCTAAAATCGTTTAACAAGTCATGCAAGACGCGTCTTGGCAGTCGGTACTCGAAGAAAGCCAGCATGTGCAGTAAGCCGTGCGTTATTAGACGGGTACTCTTAAGACGTCATAGTGACGTGACCCGGGGGGGAGGGAGCAGCCATACACGCCCGAAGGCAGGTAACGCAAGTATTACGACGAAACGTAGCTTGCAGGCGACATGAAAATGCGTTTAAACTTTCTCACCGGGACCCCGAAGTGAACTTGTAGCAAGTCTGCTTAACGAATTTTAGCCGTTAAACGGAAACTTGACGTTTGAGTTTGCTGCGCGAGCAGATCGGACGGCAAAGGTGTAGGAACTTCGAGATATACGTGTACACCGAGCCTAGGCGGCAGGATAATCTTGCTATGGGAATAAGCAGAGACGCCCAGCAAGGTACATATATAATGTATATACATATAGATATACATGTATACACACACAGAATAAACTGACTGCGAAAGCCCGTTGGCTTGGCAGATATTTTCATCCAAGGGACTTTCGCCACGTTCTATACGTACGATCGTCTGTATATGTATACCGAAGCTTAGAGAAATCAAGCGACACGTAGAACTTAGCTTCCTTACGAATCCGTGAGATTAAACGAAAGCAATTACGCGAGACGTCAGTGCTCGATGGCTGCTTCATTTAACGGCGCTTCTATAGAAAGCATTGTAAACGATGATTTGTACGTGACGTTAGAGCATCGAGAACGTATACCCATAGCATTAGCGGCTGACCTGGCAACTTCTTCAATCTCGTCTAGTCACCGGCGGTACCAACGAATAACCAATGACTTCTGAGTTTAATAAGTTTACCGCGAGAATCGACAATAACAGCGACCAAAGTCCCACGTGAACTTAGCCGCAATAAAGTATACAAAATTATTAGCACGTACCCAGTGCGTCGTTACGGCTACTTTAATGTCCACATAATTATCGTATCCATTCATGCAGCTTGTATACCTATTACAAGTATACAGATATATGCTTGACGTCATTGCGAAGCGAATAAGATAAAGAAAGCAGTAATCGGGCGAGGAGTTCGTCCGTCCTACGGTTTAATGGCCGAGGACCATTGGCTCTTAATGCACCACGAATCCGCTTATACCTCTTTGCCGTTTTTTCTCCCCCCCTGTTATTCCATTATTTTCTCGAGCGTCTCCTTTCGCGTTCCTTCCTTACTCCCTCCGTCCTGCCATCTCGTTTCCTTCACTCCTGGTATCGCTATATATATACACCTACTACCTCCCTTTCGAATACTCTCATTCAACCGGACAACCTCAGTCATTCCGCCTCCGCCTCCTCCCCGCCTGATCAACCTCCACGAGGATGCCTCGCGAGAGAGACAATAACAGTACTGCGCTCCTGAGAAACTGGTTTTTAGTTAAGCCAGCCGCTGTTTGGACGTCCTGCGGAAGAAGGCACGTTCTACGTTGCTCCTGGGACTCATTCTCGAGTAGGTACTCCTTCGGTGGAGTGAAAAGGCTAAAACGGAGGGGGTCCGGCCAAGGTGGTGGAGCGCTGAAGAATAAAGATTGTAACGTTGGATGAGTGGTACGACGAAGCATATGAACAGACACCAGCGGAGAGATCGCGTACTAAGGGAACCGAAAAGGAACAGGTTGATGAAGGCAGACTAATAAAGTTGATCCTTGGCTGGAAACAAACTTTTGAAAAACCCCACGAGCAACCTCACGAGGTCCTATGTAATTTGCCCAGGCATTCACAGAGTCCTGATGACCGGGTTCAGTCGTTCTCGTCCACCCACATTGATACTCCTGGCTTAGAAATCCAGGTGTCCAAGACCTCGTCGACGTCGACCTCACTCACAGCAAAGAGGTTACGTCAAGGACCGGGAATGTCATTAGTCGTCGCACAGTAATACTGGGGGGCCAGCTGGTTACTCCAGGTCGACCGAAGACCATCTTCTGGCTATCTTCTCCTGGACATGGGAACGTGGCGCACGGAGACGTGATAAATCAATGCAACGTGGTCTGCACTATGTTGCTGGAAGGGGGGGGGGCTATGGGGAGAGTACCCCGGCGGGGGAGTACGGAGAGTGGACGACGGGAGTACTGGGAGCAAAAAGATTAAAGGGAGGATAAGGGTAAAGAAAAAGAGACAAGGAATGAGGAGGTGACAGAGGAGGTTCTTGAGAAGGGGACATACGACGACTACAAGCTGTATGGTACGTCACTGCTTGGTTGGAGACTTGTTTTGACAGACGCCAGGAATACGAATACACTCTGTTTGTTCGTTCCTCCCCAACCACTTACACAACGTATCCACCTCAGACTTTGGTTCTACTTGCCTTTTCTTGGTAGCAATGTTTCTTTCACGTGTCCATCATATACTGTAACTATTCGAGATGGTCGTGTCATTACTGAACATTTAAACACCCCGTGGGAAAACTACGTCAAATATATATACATATGTCAATGCGCAGAGTACAGGCTGTGCAGAAATTCCATTCTGTTTTCCGAAAAAAAGCAGGAAAGGATCCAAGGAGCCCGGGGGCAGGTTTCCCGGCATTGTCCGATAATTTAAAGCGGCGCCCGCCACGGGGCAGAGATCACTAATATAAATGTTAATGCTTGCTTTCCGAGAGGGATGTCGGTGGAGAAGACTTCGGAACGGCAAGACGGTCCATAAGGAATGGAAAAGTGAAAAACAAAGAAAAGTAAAGGCAAACTCGCGGAAAATACATGGAAATGGTGTTCGGCGGTCATTCATTTCTTTTTTTTCTTCCACCCCGCCAAGAAATAACTTTCCACCAGAGACGAGTCCCCATCGAAATCGCGTTCGGAAAAATAAATGGTAATGTGGTGTATATATATACACACACACACACACACATGTACACAATACCGTGTAAAAAACGCTACGTATTTACGTAAGCCGCTTGCACGAGCTTCTAAGGATTCCCGCTGCGATAAATTACACGAGGGAAACCTGGCTGATTTTTAACTTGAGAAATTTCACTTCTTTTTTTCCCCTCGTGTCCACCCCCTTTTTTTTGTTTCCTTTCTCTTAAATCCGCCGCCACCCTCCCTCACGACAACCCTCTCTCCTCTTTTGCATTCTGACCTCGACCACGATTCCCAATCTCCCTTTTATTTTTTTTCATTCTCACCAGGGTAATCCTCTGGCATGGACTGGATGTCCAGCCAGCAACATGGACCCCCCAAGTGTCGAAGGTTCTTCGCCATAACCTACAATACCTGTACATATATATATGTATATAGGTATACACCATTATACATAGCACGAACTACACCGCTGCTCTTAGTTTCCCGCACGGAATCTGCTATGCGAGTATCGTTTGTGCAATGCAATTTCTATGCACATAATCCAACGACAATAGGCCTCAGTCGATCGAGCGACTAAACGCAGATCTGTTCAGTCGCCGAGCGTCATTCGGTAAGCCAAGCATGCTACTGCTAAGCCTAATTCCAATTTACGACCAATCGAGCATTCGACGTTGCTGAAAATCTTAATGGAACTCGTAATACCGTCCCGCCATAGACCGGTAGCAGCCATTGTCGTTACGTCACGGTAAGAAAGAGCCAATATTTGTCAAACGGACTGTACAGACATTTCTAACCAGTTTAAGTCAAACAGTCCTATGTTTATAATGAGACTGTATTTATAGAATGGGCAACGGTTACGAATTCTATATAGGACTTTTCCCCGAAACTAGGGTAGTTCCCTTTCGAATGGTTATTAGTGGAGTCAGGTCGAGGAACACGTAGTCGTGTTTTATGCAGTTAAAGAATGCATTCGTCGAAATGTGAAATATCGATGCGCGATCACGTCCCAAGGGGTGCTACGACTACCTGGGTAAAATTAATTCCAAAAGCTGCCCCAAGAATTTCGTCATGGTTATGCGCGAGATGGAAGGCCCCCACAGCCACGCCCAGGGACCCCGACGGGTGCCCTAGGATATTGGTGGGGGGGGGGGGGGGGGCTTCGTACACAGTGGGCCTACGGGCAGTTAAGGGAAATAATGACAAGGCCCGACAGGGATGACGTGAAAAAATGCACGAGCCCTTTCTATAATAATTTTCTGTTTACCTTAACACTGCTGATGAAAATCATCGATTAGTCTATCGGAAATATTAACCCTTACCCAGAGACCGCCCTCCCAGAGATTCACCAATTTCAAAAGCCCAATCTGCAATACCCACGAAAACAGCCACCAATCCCAAAGACAAAACCCAAAATATCTCATAGAAAAAAATTGCGACGGAATGGCAAGGAAAGGTTGCAGCAACCCCCATCCCATTCGCGATAAATAATTATGAAAAAAAAATATTTTTCCACCATTGTTTCAACTTGTGAAAACCATTGATTCGCAAAAAAAAAATTAAATCCCTTTCCAATAATTTTCAATAATACCCAACGCGGCATACCAGCTACGAATTCTATTCGTGTATAAAGGTTCCCCAGTCACCTTCTCCGCCGCCTCTCAACAAAAAAAAATAGCAAACAAAGATACAACGTACATAAAACATCTGACGCAATGGATATCCTGCTGGGATGACAGAAGTTTCGAAATCGAACCCATATCCTCATGCGGGGATACAATATACGATATACCCAGTAGGTACGGAATATAGTATCAACACGGTCGTTACGCTCCAAACTATTTATGTATGTAGCAACGTATCGCGTGCTCCCGTGTGTCTACGTGTTAACTGGCCCTCAATGATTTGTAAATAGGACACATCGTCCAAATGAACAGTGAGAGTCGGTACATGTGGTGAGCGCAGTAGGAACTGGTACGATGCCCTCTGGACTCTGTATTACGTATACAGTATATCCATACCGTATATACGTACATCGGGTACGTAACGATGTTACAGGAGTAACATTGTGCAGCCGACGACGCAGGGCGTCGCGTTACACCCGTGGAATGTTACTTGGGAAAACATCGTATCGAAGGTGGCGCGGAGGGGGGGGGGCCTTATTCAAACACTCTGGACCCTCCATGGCTGTTTGGCTTTCCAAGTGGTGTTTATGTAGCTTAATCCAAAAATTATAAGTCCAAGGAGCAACGACGTGCGATCTTAACCTCAAACGGGAATGCCCATGATAATTGTATAAACCCATAAGTCACTGAATTAAACCAGCGAAATCGATGCAGTAAAAGACAGTGTAGAAAGTTGGGTGTAGAATTAAAAGTGAAGTCTCGTGGCAGTCTATACAGGGTTGTACCTTAAAAACGTGTTAAATCCAGCAATTACAATCAGCCATCCAGACCGTCGAGTCCGCCTGTAAAGTCGCGAGAAAATTCAATCGCCCCATCAGCGGTTGCTCGGATCGATCGACAAAGACGGTATAGAGCAGCAGCGGCAAGATGGATAGAGACGATAGAGGGACTGGAGAGAATACGGGGGCTGGCGCGTTGCTCAAAGCGTAATGGTGGCCCGGAGTGGGCTCGTAAAAGCACGTGAGCTCGGAAATTTTACGAGGTGGCTACACGTAGGTCGCGCAAGGCTGTGCCTAATACGTAGACACATGGTTGATCGAACGGTATCCTCATCGGGCGTTTATCGTTCGCTCGTTTTCATGTGTATTGTTGCGGAGTGTGTATATCAGCCGGATACGGGAGTTTTCAAAGGTACGGCCGGTGCATGTTCTTCGATCATCGTGGCTATATAATTTGTTTGAGATTTTAGTGGCGCCCCACTACGCACGCGAGGGCCCTCGCCGCGTTCGCCGGTGTATGCCGTTGTTGGAAATTATACGCGTGCAGGTAAAGCCCACTGGCGATGTATCTCTTTCGGTTTTCATGTAATCACGTATACAGCCGCAAGGATCCTACCGACGTTGGTTACACGTGTGCGTGAAACCCGCGACCACTGGGGTACTTTAGATTTAGATGGGTTCTCGAACGGGAAAATGGGGTTCCTGGCCCATCTGGTCGGTTAGCGCTGTCGCTCGTTATCTCTGCATCGAGTTCGAAAGGAAGGAACAGGTAGATGCAGAGGTTCTCAACCTGTTTGATTTTCTTGTAATCGAAGGTATCAGGGATTTTCTAAGGGACCTTTCGGGTCAGGAGGTCGCGCAGCTATGTTGCCTGTAGGAGCTGAATCGTTAGAGTGCTCGGAGATCGAATATGTAAATAGGGGATGATGAAAGGGTAGAGCGGGTGTTTTGAAAGGGATCAGACAGACGGAATTAAAGCGTGTGTCCTATGAAAGATATTGATAATCCTGCTTAATAAGGTATTAGGTATTGATAACGGTACGACGTACTTAGGACGTCTTTCGCGCGTCTTCGACAGCGTAAGAAAGTCAGTTTATCACGGTAGAAAAAAAACGGCGAGTCGGCTAATGTATTTTCACGGATTTAATTATTCATTCCTTCTCTTCCTGCTGCCGGCATATTAATCGTATGCTAATACCGGCGTTAATAGTCGTTTACTCCTCGGATTTATTAAGGCGCACGATCGGCCATTGATTATTCGGGTCCCCGATGCCCTTTGCTTGCCTAATGCGAGTGGGCAGATCGCGCCGAGCGGAATGAAATTCAAATTTCGAGCGTAACGATTAAACGCCTCAAGGTAGAGCTTAGCGTGTATAGATATACGTATAAGGTACTCACAGTTTTTCGGCAAGCAGAAGAGCAGCCAGGTCCCCTGGTACTTGAGTGAGTCCTCTGTGAGAACAATCGAGCTCCTGACCGTCGCACGTGCAGGCCCATGGACATCGGGCTCCGTTAAGATCGTCAATCCCGCCTGCCAGACTGTCCAAACCAAAACTTCCAATGGCCGTTTCGTGCGATGCGCCACCAAGCACAGAAAATATTAGGAGCAGTCCCCAGGCGCAAACAACCGATCCACAGCTAACTCCAAGGAGCCGTAGCGACCAGGTCGGCGTCATTGCGCGAGCCATTGCCAGTAACTTCCTATTGATATCCTTCACAGTCTCGTTAGATCCTTCGAGGATCTTCGCGAAATTATCTTGTCGTTTCGTCCTGATCTCGCCAGGAGGACGTGGTCCGTATATATCGACTATTCTGGTCTCAGCAGTTCCTACGTGCTGATTTAAGGTTAGGGATACACCAAGGGCTCTCGGGTGAGGTTGCTGATGTCGGTGCGCTTCCGGTGGTAAAATTGGCCAATTTAATTCCTGGGCAGTTCCAACCGATCGACGCGACTCGCTTTCGACAGCCGATGCCGATCCTCGAGAACTGGCACCACTTATACCGTCACGTGACGAATTGTTCCTCGAAGAAGATTCGCTGCTGGAGATTCTTCGGGTCGCGAGGTTACCCGAGTTCTTCTTACTCCTGCGGCTCTTGCGTCGCGCGTTGCGAACGGGGCTTGAGGTTCCTTCCGAAGTACCTGGAGAGCCAGGTAGAACGCGCAGAGGTACCCTGAGTCTATCGGCGACGCGAGTCCTCTTGATTTTTTCGTGCCCACCAGAGGCTGGCTGGTCCCCGCCGATCAGAACATCCGGCAGGGCCTCTCTGGGCCCAGGAGGCCGGTCCCGGGAATTCCTGTGGACGGCGACTTCGGCGACCGCTAACGGCGCGAGTCTCTCGTCCTGCTCATCTTGGCGTATCAGCTCCAGAGGCCTTATCTTGATGCTGGTCCTCGTCAACGATCTACCGTACCCCCGGGGGTACGAGCCGCGTGCCCTGGCTTCTGCTTTTCGCAATCACTTTCACCTCCCCGTCGACGGGTATAACGTTATCGGTCAAGGTCATCTATCTTCGAAGAAGTCGCACTATTTGACTCTTTTTTTCTCAAATATAAAATCACCATAAAAAATTCACTTCCAGGTCATGCGAGCACCATCGATCACTCGCAGTACGTGTATCGATTAAAGTTTACTTCGTTCGGTCCAATCAGGGTATCTACATAAGCACAGGTGATGACCTACGGCGAGGAGGAGACAGGTATTCCCGAACTTGCGAAACTTTCCGCGGAACGAGGATGCATCACCTGTAACAAAAACCATACAAGGTGATCGATAAGTAGAAATTTATCTCCTGAGAGTATTGATTTTCACCATACTAGTTCATTCCGTTAGAGCACCGTCTCCAAGTTATTTATAAGTATCCAAGTATCGACAAACCCACACATGCCGCTGGTGCATTGCTACGCGACAGCCATCCGCGCGATTTTGATACGAAAGAGAAATCCCAGCGTGGCGCAATATCGAGAAGCGTAGTGAAAATATGCTGGCGAAGCACAATCAAAGCCCGAGATGCATTCCGTGCACGACGACGACACTCGCGAGTATATTGGAATTTTTCTCAAGCTTCCCCACACACGGCCGTTTCACTATTTTTACTATTTTATATGAACCCCAATAGCATCGTCCTTTGCACGGCGCTGACGTCCCACGTAAGTTACCTGGGTACCGATTTAAAGTCGTATATACACGCTTCGACCACAAATAACTGATGCGCCCGAGTATCACGTGCCTTCGACAAAATCAGTAAAATAGTATTTCAACCTACAGATCGTTCCCGTGCGAATCGTAAGTAAAAAAGGAAAATCCAGCAAAATGGAGCAAGGGTCCATCGGCAAATTGAATGAATTGAAAATTATGAAAATTTTCTGTAAAATCTAATAATCGCGTGCCGGTGAGGCGGCAGGGGGGCGATCGATAACTAGATTAGCAGTCGCAGCCCCGGTTGCTCGATATGCTGGCTCGGAGTAAGTAGGTGTAAGCCTGATGAGGTTGGTAGGTAGCAACCTACTGGCAATGAGAAGTGTGAGTTACACACGAGGGCTGCTGATATTCCGAAGCACTGGAACCCATGATATTGCCCTGGTCTGGCTCTGATGTGAAAGTCAAGGTGGTAGGTAGTAGGTGAGTAGGCGGAGGTCGCCCTGTGTTACATGGCTGGATGAATTACGGGGTGGGAAAACGGTTCACCGTCACGTACCTATCGGTACGTCGGAGAGACATTGGCGAAGGGTGCCAAAGGAATAGAGTGGTTAGAGACACAGTGGCAGGGTGACTGAATCTTCTCCGCCTCCTCCCAGCATCCTCTGACGCTAGCTCGGTCCTCTGCATTAATTACCGACGTTAGCGCATATTAATTGGAGTAAAGTAGCGACGTCAATAGCTACAATTTCACCCTCTGGTCTCGGAGCCCCTTTTTCGCTACCCTCGGTACCTCGAGCACTTACAGAGCGTAGCTGATACCCTAGTGTACCTGACTAGCACACAGTTCTCAATACGCTTTGGTTAGTCAGGGGCGGATGGACGATGGCGAAAGTCAAGGGTGGACACGGCCCTGGAGTGCCGGCGTAATAAGTCACGTCGTAGGCAGAAAGTCTGAACTTTATGTATCGCTTAAGCGGCTCGGTCCCTGCTGGAGCAACAGTAGCTGCGAGATTGTTGCGCGTGCTCCTTAAGGAAATATTAAGCGATAAAGTCATGCTTTTTATTTGGAAAATCTGTACTCCCTTATCGCGGCCTGTCGACCCTGGCCTGCTATCCAGGAGCCCGAACAAGCTCAACGCTCGAGTTCTGCGTTGAATCGGAGGTGAGATTGCTGCAAGGGAAGGATGGGGTATAGGAAGGAGCCGAGAGGAAGAAATCGATTTGCGAATCGACTATCGACCAATACGGTGGGAACTCGCGCCAATATTGTATTCTTATCGGCATATTTGTAAGCCACTTGGGAACAGAATTTACAGTGGAAAATATCGAAATACGAAGGATGCGGGTAAGACCGTAGATGGTGAGATCGGTAGGTTGGCGAGTAGGTGGGTAGTAGGGCGAGTCTTCAGATTGGGATACAGGTGAGAGCGTACATTGCTACCGAGTAGTCCCAACCGATTTTCAAACTGGATACATTTTAGACACACGGTATAAGTAAGAATAAGACGAATCGAACGATCGAAAAGCCTATCCCGAGACCTTCACTCATCGCGCCTTCGTACTCCGTCCCACGTCAGCTCTTTCCGTAGGTACCTATATCCCGTGTCTTCTCTGGGGACCCTCTTTATTTTTTCTCCACTTCCAAGAAAGCGACCGAGGCACGCGCGCGGATGCGGCTAAAGTGCCGCGTGACGATTTTCGTGAAAACCTCGGAAAAACGTTTACTTTGGAAGCAGAGATGTTTGGCTAGCATATGCACCTAATGGCCCGTGAGAAATTGATTTTTCGGATTTCGCTGGATGAAATTCCTCTGAATATACTCAGTCTCCCAAAGGACCATTCACCCCGACCACCACACCCCAGCCCCCCTTCTCGCCTCACCCGTCCCTTCCGTCTACGACACGTGCTTCAGTTCACATTCCCTATGTCCATAGGTGTCGATGTCGCACGCATAAGATTTTACAGATGAGATTTTACGGAATCGATATACCAAGAAACAGGATCAATAGACATCTCCGATGGATCAGACCAGCGAGACTGGGTTGTGTTTAAAGTTTGACACTTTCGTCCAAGGATCGGATGGACCACGAAGTTTCAACGGCTCGAGTTACTCCCTTCGCTTTCTTCACATTTTCTCTTTAGCACTTCGTCCCTTCCCCTCCTACCCTCCTACCCCCCCCCCCCACTCTCTCTCTCTCTCTCTAGTTCTCTCACTCCACGACGTCCCTATCTGGCGCGAGGGCGACACAAGGGACCAAGAGAGACTGGAGAGAGACTCTCGGATATTAGGTTTCCCAGTGCGGTTTTCAACCACCCACTCGATCGACTGATCGGCTCCCCCCCCCCCTCCTCCCGACTTTACCCCAGGGAAATCACACTAGATACGAACATCCTCTTCACCGCCGTCTCCCACTGTTCTCGCCTTTTTCCTCGGGCTTCATATCCTTCACCTTTTTGGTGCACTTAAGACGTCGATCCGGGATATCGACGCGGTTATATCACCATTGAGAGGTCTCAGTGTATTCGTCGAAAGACGATGGGAGGCTGCACGCGCGCCGTTTAATAAAATTTATAAATTGAGCAACTGCCATCTCGTTGATCGAAGATGAGTATGCGCGCACGGAATTCCCAGGTGTTTTAATTCTTTTTTTTTCGAAGTGGCTCGAAATGAGTTTGATGACTGGACCGAGACACGTAGATAACAGAGGTTATTCAGTACTTTTCCATCACCGGAAGATGGTACCATGGGAATTAATGGAAATCAAATCAGGACAGTACTATCTTCACGTAGTGCAACAGTCATGCATAACCATATACACTTCTACGCGATCGTATATTATGAGAGTCTCCGCGTAGTTCGTGCGTTCGAAGTTTCGTCATTTCCCATATTTCCCCAGTGTCTCATCTCAATTTCAAATGTCATATGAGTTTACGAAGAGAGAAGGAAAGTGGTCAGTCTCTATTATGTGCCCGTGCCGCGAAACCATGCGTTTGGCTGGTCATAGCGATCATCCAGGATGCAGAGTACGGCGAGACTGGAGAATAAAAAAAAAGGCTTTCCGAATTCAATTTGTCTCCCAGTGGTATCCTCGTTCCTCTTCAGCTTCTGCCACTTCCGCGAGTTTTTCTCTTGGCGCGGTATCCCAACATCCAACCGCCCACTCATCCTTCACTTCCCACTTCCGGCGAGCGGACACTAATCGGTCTAGACGCTCCGACCGGAAGTACCATCCCCGGGAAGAAAACTTTTCGAGGAGACGCAGGTGAGAGTCGGCCATCTTTAACGGTAGGATTTCGTGTGACGTCATTGGGGACCTAGGCCATCGAGAGCAGAAGAAGGAAGGAGGTCGGACGGAAGGGGTTCGACGTTAAGAAGAACGAAGAGGTAGAAGAACTGGAAGAGAGAGTCCAGGGACGAGGAAGAAATAGCCTGAAGTGGCTCCTCGACTTTTAATAAAGTCATCCACCTGTGACGCGCTAATGGTAAATCTATAATGGCCGCTGGATCCCCTCCCTAACCCTCGCCCCACCAGCCCCAGGCGACTCTCGATCCACCGCTTACGACTGGCGTCCCATATTTCGTATAAACTCCGCGCACCCATAACAATAAAACTCATCTTCTAATCCCATCTACAATATATTTTTTTCCTCTCGCAGCGTCACGCGCGCCCCCGGTACGTAATATCCTCTTTTCCCAGAGCCCCGAGTGAAGACAGGATCCCGCGAGAGTCCAATCGCTTAGTTTACTTATCCGCCGCCAGGACGGTGAACGTCGCTAATGTCGCGTAACGACACGAGGTATTTCTTGATCCCGTCCATCCGACGTCCGACGTCGAAACCTCTGTACCTACTGTCTACCACTACCGTGACACGTTCGAGTTTCTTATCTCACGACTTATCCGTGTTGTTAGATAGCCATGCAGTTCTTATCGTTTCACGAATAACAGTTCTCGAAATTGGCTTTATGACTGTTGATTCACGTTAGTATACATCAGTGTCGTATCGCGCCGCTAGATGGACACGCTTCTCGAACGTACAAATCCCTACGTGCCCTATAGGGTTCACCCGAACGAGGATTCGGATCATTGTGTCCCAATGATCTGGTGTCCGCCTACGAGTATTATATAAACCAACTGGTATATGTGTGTGTCCTCTTTCGAAAATACTAGAAGCACTGTACGGTATATACGACTCGGAGAGCAGAAGGACCAACGGGTGAGAAGGGGGGAGGTCCACGATCTCCGAGCGAACGTGCATGTCCATACGTTTACAGGTGAATTGTGTGCGCACTACCAGGGACGAAGAGAAGTATAGGACGAGTATGTGGAGACATGTTTTTACGTGAGATAGCGATCGGGCACGAGTTGGATTCTTTATTCCGTGCAGGGAGTCTACCGGACCAGCCCGGATCAGCCTGGTTCGAAAGAGAGCGTCGACTCCTTCCTCTCTGAATTATGATAAATGTCGTGGCTGTGACGCCGCGATTTTATCGCTCGATTTATCCCCCCAGCACGCCCTCTCTACGTCTCAACCCTCATTCCCATTCTTGTTCCACGAGTCTCGTTCCTTTTGCAACGGGACACCCCTTACCTCCCTGTTACTCGTGGAATTCGCAATACACACGAGAGAACGGGTACTGCCGTGATCTCGGGTACTGGTCGTGGATGCTGGTACTGGTACGGATCTTGCTCACTAAGCTGGAACTTTCTGCGCCACTCTTCGGAAAGAGTATATTATCTACGACCAGAGGTCGAGTCCGTTCGAATACGTACGCGTATACCTATCGAAGAAGTATATATATAGAAAATGTTTTCATGATTTGTAGTAAGAGAATAGAAAAAACCAGCTATGGAATTGGTCTAATATCCGTATGAATATCGTGAAAGGTTACAGCGATATATGTTACCTACTATATTTTCTCTACCCTGGAACCGCGCGAGGGTTGCACCAAGCGAGCTAAAACAATTACGCGGACCTGGATGGCAGAGTCTCGGCACATTTTCGCACAGGGCGAAATCCAGCAGGAGCCGCCCCTTCTGAGGTATGCGAACTACCCCTACCGGAGAGTATATAATCCTGTTCTACGGCGAGAGTATTACCTCGAGAAACCCCATGGGAGAAGGGTGACCCCGCTTTATGAGTATCCCATACAGCATTTACGGACGTACGCAAAGAGGGACAGAGATAGAGTGAAACATAGAAAAGGACGTCGAGACCTCATAAATGTAAAGACAGGTGGAATCGGTTTCCATAAATTTTACATTTCCCATACGACATATTCTACGTCATATAACAGGGTTAACCGAGCTAAGCTGATCTGCCCAAGTCTAGGCATACATTTAATTCCTATATCATAGCCAAATATCGGCTTGATGCGTTTGCCCTGAATAACCCCCTACAGTACTCGTGCAACTAGGAATAAATGCTCGCACCCACTCACCGGGGAATCAATAGTCACACGCAGCTGAAATATGGAGATGCGGCCATGGCATGTCGGACTCGATGGACGTTCGAATGCTTAACAGTTTCATAAATTGAAATTTACGATCCCTCCCCATCACCTTTTTTCCCTCCCCCCCTTGCCCTCCTATGGCGGATTCCTATGAATTATTCAGCCACTTCCTCTCGTACCTCGACGATCCGTTTGCCGTCCCCCCCCCCGTTTTGTGCCATATCATTCAACCCTCACCCCCCCCCCCGCCCTCAAGGTTCTCCTCCTTGACACTCGTGTCTCTTTATTCTCTAAATTAAATGTCTATTGCTTAACCTTGAAAATGGAGCCTGGAATCGTATTCTGGACTACTCTTCACTGTAGTGTATATACGTATGTATAAGTACACGAGTACTCGGGATATCAATGTACGCAGGTACACGTTTGAATTTTGCAGCACTTTTCGTACCGGCTTCAGGATCGTAAACTGCGGTCATATAAAAGGGCGTGAGAGTTTCCGTGAAATAAACTGGCGTCGAGAAAATTACACGGTTAAGAAGGTCCTCTTTTCCATTTATTTTAAGGGTTCGAGAGAGCGTCACATTATCCCTGGTAAATTACTGGTAAAACGTAATTTTCACAGATCCCAGTCCCCTGCCCCACGTGCCGAAATATTCATTTCGAGAGAGAGAGAGAGAGAAAGCAATACGGCTTTCGGCATTTAACATTATGTTGCTTCTCGTTTCTCTTGACGAGCGGTATTAAAGGACTGAGTTATCACTTGAGAGATTGAAATTCGCGTCCTTCGTGTTAAACTTCAATTCGTCCGAGACTGTTAAAGAGAAAAAATAATAAGAAAAAGAACCGCAATCGTAAACGTCAGATCGATCACTTCCGGTTCACGAAAGCACAGTGGGATATCCCTTGAAAATTAGTCGTGTATGAACTTTGAAAAATCTGAATTTCAAATTAACCCCGTATAAAATAAAACGCGTCGAAACCACCACCCGTCACTTCCTATTCCTATTCGCCAGCTACTCCTGACCAGTTTTATGGCGAGAAATACGAAGCCGCACATCCTCGAGCAAACCCGAGTCGCGAGAGAGTTGGGTGTACGGGCTTTTCTATGTGTAATTTTCGCATACGTATCGTACGTTTCTCTATGTATGCAGGGTGAAGCATTTAAATCGAGATTGTCAAATAACTTAAGAATGAAGTCTTATATGAAAAAATATTTGAGACAAAAGTTTTATGGGTTTAAGGTGGGCAATAGAATGGGCTACTTTAATTAAAATCCTCCAATAAAATTAAAGTAGGCCATTCAATTGCCCACTTAAATCCATACAACTTTTGTCTCAAGCATTTTTTTAAGTTGACAGTCTCGATTTAAATACTTCACCCTGTATATATATAGCTTTACCTCGGCCAATAAGCGTTTAACTCTTTCGTCCCTATTTCCATTAACTTCAAACTTCCACTGTCAGCGTTTGCCACGCCTGTACTGTAGAGCTCGGTGGAGAAAAAAGAACTTCCATTTTTCTCATACTTTTCCTACGACTCGCCACGAACTTCGAAAGAACTCATCAGGTTCCGGGAAGCAGAATGATGCGCAAAGTAAAACTGTGTATTTGTTCACGTGCGCCTGATATCGCGGCATCTTGTTCGCCCTTACCCAGAAGCCATGACTAAGTTCCAAGTGAGCGAGAACTCCCGTGTGAAAAGCCGTCGAACGTTTCACGTACCGTGGAACTTTTAAATAGATTTTTCGCTGATTTAAAATATCAGGTACGGTTACAATTTAAAAAAATCTCTAACAACATTTAAATAGAACGAAACGACGCTCCCACAAGTTATAGGTGAGTACGTGTCGTATACGATGCATCGTTCATAGAGTTCAACTCCATGGTACACCATGAGCGCTCAATGAGAATTTAAAGCGGAGGCATCTAGCCGAGTGAACGCCTAGGGCGCATCCTCATTTAAATGAAATAAATCTTGTTACGAGTAATTTTCGGCTGCATAGCGACGGTTCCAAATCATAAGCCGGGAATACGTACGAGAACGTGGGTAACCCGAGTGTCGAGTTTATTCGGTAAGAGTAAGAGCTGGAGTTTGTTATAACGCGGAAATTAGGTATAACGTTACCCAGCCAACCATGGGATATCATGGCGGCGTGAGTTCCTTAAATAAGTACAAATGCACGTACGTATACCCTAGACCCATATGGGTACACCGTTGGTGCAGTTGACAATTTTTCAGTGACATTCACGAGGGTCTACCGAAAATATTTTTACATAAATGCACGCGCGCATTGTATTGTACTCGGAGATCCATTCTCTCAGGCAGCTGCTGCTGCTGAGGTAGTACGTGAGGACTAGAGAGGCAAGAAGAGGAAGAAACGTGGAATGAGGAGTAAAGAGAATGAGAAAAAGAGAGGGAGAGGTCGAGCAGGTTCCTTTCCTTGCGAAGTAAAGACTTTTTGCTTATTTCGTTCCTTTTGCCTTCGTTCATTTTGCGGTGTCCCACCAGTACCCGGTCCCCTTCGCTCACTCTCTCACTCTCTCTCACTGTTGAGTTCATTGAACACTTGGTACAATTCTCATCGGACTCCGTCACTTCCGGAAGGAAATGTCACTGTGCAGGAACTGCAATTATTCGTCCGATCAAAGAGAATAAAAAGAAAAAAAAGTCTCAGAAATCGACCGCTTCAAATGACACGAGCGGCTTTTCCGCGAATCGCCACGCTGATATACCGTTATCAATATACAATAAAATCGTTCGATTATAAACTTTGCGCAACTTACCGCACGAGTCGTCGAGTCTCCTCAGCGTTCACGGATAAAATCCCAGAACTTGATAAAATAATTGAACACTCGAGTCTGCAGGACAGAATCACCAACGTAATTGCAGGCTCTTAACGGCCCTTTTATGATAACAACAGTTCACGAATGATCTTCTTGACGAATATTAAACAAATGTAGAGGCTGAACTAACACTGACAATTACGTTAAGAAAACCGAATGAAGTTCGTTCGAGTCCTACGTCGACGTCGTATAAACACGCTGCGCCGTTCCGTACAACCGTTCGGCTCGAGAACTCGCGCTCAACTGGTCTCCGCTCCTTGGCGCGGATTCCCTTTGGCCAATCGGGTTCGAGACTGCGCGTCGCACAACTAGGTACGTGCCTGCTCCTGGTCAACCCCCATCAGAGGGATCGTCGAGCCTCTTTTATCATGGAAATGCAGGGGTCGATGCACCGACGTGTGCGTTCTCGCATATGTGCATACGCCAATTTGTATCATTCTCAATATTAGTTTAGATACCTCTTCTTACTAGTTCCGATAGACAAGCACGTATACAGAGTACGAAGACGAAAAATTTCAGGCGATGATGCAATATCCGATAGTACATCAAATACGTATATTGGCATTTACGAAATAGACGTCCCTCGTAGCTTAACGTCATTATTCTTCAAAATATAGCTAATACAAAAGAAATATTACGAAACAGCACGCGTCCCCTTCTTGGAATCTTACTTCAAGATTTTAGGGGTTGCTTTTTGCTCCTTCGCGGAAAGAGAGGCGCTTACAGTCCTACCGGAAAGCTGTGTTTTTCTTACTGCACTTTCCTCGGGCTTGACGGGGTCGAAGTTCAGTGTGTAAAAAGTGGGCGTTGACGGCGTGCGACATTCGTCAGAGACAGCAGGGCGTTAAGGAGGGATGAAAAGATAAGTTAAGAACGACTCGTGGTACGGAAAGGGATACAAAAAAATGTCTTTCAATTAGTCAAGAGACATTTGAGGTTATTACCGGTCATCGTACGAGGACTTCACGGTTTTATGGCTAATAGGTTAACCCCTCTGCGTTGCTCCACGCGAAATCAACCCCTTTTTGCGATTTTTCTCTTTATCCCATCTGTCCCATTCTCCCTATGTTTCTCTCCCGTTAACATTTCTACTTCTGTTTAGTGACTTCGCCGAGGGTTCGACATAATACCTTTTTCCAACCCCGTACAGGAATACTCGTGTGGGGTACAAAAACACCCCTCGATGACGGGAACGTTACTTTTATGAAAGGACCACGATGCAGTCCTTTTTATTCGAGAGCACGTTCTCGTCAGCCCTCTCCCCTCCACCACCCTTACCACTGCCTGACTACTCACCCCATACGACATACTATGTCCTACTAAATGGGTCAGGATTTTCGAATTGAGCTTCGAGAGTGAAAGAAAAGTCCATTCGGTACTCAGTTTACCTCGAATCGAAAATCTATTGGCTGCTTTTCCAAGGATTTATGGGTTTTTAAAATCACGTTTACTCGATACATTTTTGTGAAGAGTTTATTATAGATTGTGTGTTTTTTGTATATATCGAATAACTTTATTTTTCAATCTCAATCTAATACACGTATTCATCGAGCTTCGTGACTCTAAGCATTATTTGCTTCAGTAACGACTTCACGTTATTGAAAAAGCGAAATCGCTGGTACAGTAATTCAAGGGAGGTATAGATGGCGTTGAATACGTTAACGGGTTGCTGCACCGTAAAAGGGCAGAAAACGTTATGGTTCACGTAGGTACGTGCTAGGTTTTACTGCTTCCACAGTGACCCCAGCGTTTTACGTTTTCTCAAAGTGGAATTTAAGTAAGTTCTTAACGAGAGTCTAGACCACTATCTGTGACCGCGTTAATACCAACCTACTGCTTTCTGGTTGGCCATTCTCGTACGTGGATAGAGCACCGTGCTACGTATACATATAGATATATACACGGGCATATGTATATAACTACCTACGCAAACTCTACTTCCTATCAGATCATCCAAATAGAGTTTTAGATTGGAGGTCGCGAAACGGCGCGATTTGCGTAAGGACTTTTTAATGTATTCACTCGGAAAAAAAAACTTGGCTCAAACTTCACAAACGAGTTAGAGGAACTTTTACGCCACCTATCCTGGCATCCCAAAGGCGTCGCGACGCGTTAGTTCCAAACGAAAATTCTCATCTACTTTCTTTACTTGTCCGAACTTGATTCTCACGATCTTCCATTTTCTTCGCGTTGTACGTTTTCCGGGGGTTGGAAAAGGAGGGGAAATGGGGTGTACATTGACAATTTTTCAATTCTACCCGGCATCCCTTATGTAATATTTTATACCGTTATGTTGGTAGTTGCCGTCGTATTAATTAATAATAAATTATTTTAAGCCTTGAAAATTAAATATTCCGCATGCAGTGTGTAAGTGGAGATTTTTGCTAGAATCCTAGTATGCATAATGGACTATGACAAAAGTCACTCGTTAACTCTGGAAAGAAACAAACCATTAATGGGGAGGACGTTTACAAATGACTCCCATTTGTGTGGAAAGTTTTTGTACACCCTGTAGTAAAGTTTATCGATCGGTCGCCAATGAATTTAATGTGTTCAACCCATACGAAAATACCAGCATTTCACCCGTAAGAAAACTAATTGAGTCCAAACACGAAATCCGCGTGTACTACATAATAAACTAGTCAATTAATTATTTATTCAAGTAAACATTAGTTCAGCATTTTTTCCTCATACAAGAACATACCGCACAATGAATTTAGCCAAAAATAATATTTTCAAAATGTTCTTTGGAAAATTTTTATTTAAAAAAAATAAAATTTCAACGTTTTTATTAACTTCAGGGAAAACAAAATTTCTATCAAATTTTACCATCAAAAATTTACCACGAATGATACCAAACTGAAGCACGTCATGTTCCGTATGCAAACAAGCCAGATTCGCGTAGCATTAATGTCGTAATACGCATATCCACCTCTAAGCATGACATCAATAATAATGTACATTTTCAGCAGACAAAGAGATTCCGGCACGTACGAGACGTAATCCGTTTTCACATTATTCTCTCCCATCACTCCACTCGGCAGTAATGCAACTGTTATTACCCGCACACTTCTTCACGATGTTACATTTTTATAACGAGCCTGAATATATATTCCCTTGAACACATGTTCCCTTTTCTTAGCACAAAGGTACCACGATACCGAGTAATAACATTAAGAACAATAAAGTATGTTATCTCAGCACTAGGTACTACTCGTGTACATTTTACATATTTACACTCTATAATACCGTCGATTATCATTCATATTTACCAAAGGGACTCGGTACATACGCCTGCCTTAACCCCATGTTCAAGTTTACCAAGTATGGGTTATTCCTGGGGGCTCCTTAAACGTCTAAGATTTCTAGTTTCCTCGAATAACCACGTACCTATACCAAACCTACCTACCCAGTCATTAACTAACCATAGATGAGTACCCAACCAAACCTGCTGCTTTATACCACTGCGACTTCAGATAAAGAATCTTATTCGAGTTATACCTAGTAAAGTTCTTGTCCAGATGGATGAATGGTTTAGGATTACTTGAACCCAGACATAGGCAATGGGACAGGTCAATTCGTTTCGTGTCACGATTTCGAATTTTTTTTTTTTTGGTTTGCCGAAAGCCAAAGGGATATTGAAACTGAAAATGGATAGGATATTTTGAAGTTTATTAATTTTTTTATTTGACTTTTGGTTGACGAAACCGCGAATATTGGAATTGAAAAGGAATGTGGCACTTTTTTTATTTTATTTACTAGTATATTTATCCTGCGATGGAGACTCCATGTGATGAGAATGTTTAAATTTGTTATACGTGTGAAACCGTAGAGAAATTTATATTTTTTAAATTTATTACACTGTAATGGTACTTTTTAAAAGGTGACCGGAGATATTAATTGTTAAAGATTACTTTTAATCATACTAACGTTTAGTACTTTAATATTTTCTGTATACGCGTACACGACCAAGTACAATCACGTATGTAAATATACAGGTACAGCACATAGGTGCCCCGTAACGAAGACATATTTTCTCAGTTTTTAACGCGCCTTCCAACTTCGGCTTATCTAAATTAATTTAAATTCCTCGCCTCTTGCGTACGAGAGTCCAACGTGTCCAGCGTGAGTTTCGACTATTCGTATAAAAGGTACGAGAGAAAAGGTGCAGTCGAAACTAGCGTTTTAACAAATAGCAGCCACTTTGCGTTATCGTAGGTACAATTTATACGTTTAATTTGTACGTCTACCTAATTAATACGAGTGCGCGATTAACCCATGCGCCACGTTAAGATTTAAGGCCCAATCAGAACTGGCGCTACGCGTCTAACAAGAAGCCTAAATCGATAACCAAAATATCCAATATATCTAATCCAATTAAATCTCGCGATATATCCTCACTTCGAATATAATTATTATACCATGAATCCCACCCCAAAAAAAACTAAAAATTTCCAATTAAATTAAAAATCCAATACACAGTTTCTGCCTCGACCTATGCCTACCCCTAAAATTCCTAAAACCCAATACCAATTCGACTCCCATTTCCATACCGTAATATCCCACGTACCTAATTCACAATGATTATCCCCTATTATATAGCATTATATCTCAGACATACTTCCAATTGAGGAACCATAGACGCTACGGAACGATGGAGTCGTCGAAAGTCCCAGCAAAAAATTTAATATGGATGAACGGGGCCCTTGAACCGGCTTCTCTGCCAGGACGTATAAGAGTCGCATAAATCGGGCGTTCATCCGCTTCAAACTTCATCCGTTCATCCCGTGGCGCTCGGTAGCGTCACGATCAAAATACTCGGAGGTAAAAAAGACTCGGCAAGGAGTCGAAAACAGAACGATTGAGAAGATACGTGACCGGCGCTCTGTTGGCACTATTACCTCCCCCTTTTCTGTCCTGGATGGACCAGATCAATGAGGACGGACAATAAATCGGTATTAAATAGGAATTACGATCGCATCAAACGTTAATAACTGGCGCGTGTCGTGGCAAAGCTGTCGAGGCTTAAGCCTAGTCCACATCAGGGCCACCTGGACATGCAATTACGACATTGTACCACGACCGTACGAAACGGTCGAAAGCCGTACACATGACTTCGATTTTCAACTGAAATTCGATCATCCTAATGCTCCTTCGTTGTCTCTTCAACACGCGAGTTAATATGATTATTATACGTTAGTTTCTATCGGGTTATCAATTTTTTTTACAATACATTTTTATGCTAATTCATCACCCTTCCCTGTGATCTAATGGCTGCTCTGTATAACAACAAATCTTCGTGTCACCAGCTCGTCACTGTCAAACCCGGCTTAAAATCCGGTTTTGATTCACGGCTATGGCGTGTCCTGTCAATGATGTGGAAATGGGTCTCCCTGGTCCCCGACGTGTACGAGCTGCCGTGCGAACGTGCGCTGCTCTATATAAAACGCTATGGAGCATTTGAATGACAATAAATGCGACAACGTTAATCTCCATTGGTGCAAACAATGACGGTGCTATGGAAGAAAACCGTGTGCGGCCGGGAGGAGCGAGCGATGGGTAAAGGAAAAAAAAAATTGGGTCATCACTATTAATCTCGATCCTATGACCATTAAGCGTTTAGAGTATAGAGTAGGTACTTTTTAGACATTTATTTTATGAATAAAAAAAGTTTTATATTCGTTTTTATTTTATAGCCGGTATATGTTGTACTTGATAGATTTTAGGTGCTAAATAAAATTATCGACTTCGACTTGATTTATATCTTTTAATGGGTGCTGAATCGAAATTGATTTTATATACACATCTGATAATGTGATAATACCGATATTACATTTGTCCCATTTATTTATTTGCATCGTTTCGTTCAATATCACGCGAGCGCGTATCGCGCTTGGTTAGTGAAATTCAATTGAAAATTAGTACGTTAATTTTCGATAATTTTCTATAACACGTCGTTCGACTCGACTCGAATAGGTGCTGATACGTTGGTAGACGGTTGTCATCGTTCATCGATTGTCATTAAATTTTGTAGTGTTATCGATCGTCTATTCCCATAATTACACGTTGTATCGGGAATCGTCATGTTCCGGTTTTATTGTATACTTATACACGTGTATACCACAGAGTGACAATTGACCATGTATGTATGTACGTAATTAATAACGTAGATGTCATTTAGTCACCGAAAGCGTCATCCATGCTGGACTTTTATTTTATCGGCAAAATCTCCACAATGACACGATGCTTTTCGGTACCCTTATCTTTGTATCATAGTACGTTCGTTAAACAACTAAATTTGAAGGAAATGTACGAACATAAATTTCTTTAACCTCAATCGCGTAGTTGTAGATACAAATCGCACGAAAGAAAAATTCTCTGACAAACTTAATTATATCAGTTTTATTGAATCCTTTCATTTTCAATAAACGTCATTAAGGTTAATGCGCTCAGGGCGTTTCTCAATCTACAAAATTAAACTTGATTCTCCTGAGCTTGTTTGTCCTACTGCCATCTGTCGGTGCGACGCCGAAGCTTTTCGCTCAAAGCCTGCAGCTATCCGATAACCGCAACTATGCATACGGTACTGTCCGAATTCCGTGAAGCAGCCCAACAACAGGCTTATCGACTTGAGCCGCAATACGTATTGTAGGAATCGGCACTTGCATCCTCTATGACGTGGCAGTGTGTAGCATCCGCGTAATTGCGCAATTGTTCTGCTATACCAAATAGCGAGTGGATGATGGTGTCCGGTACTTTACGTATTCGACGATACCACACCTTTGGACAACTCCATTCATTCGGATCGTGCTTTCGGTCATTCTGGTGGTGCAACAATGATCGCTTTTCCGATATCGTGATAACGTTTGTCTATTACAGTTTTGTTTTACATTATAATTTATACCATACGATGATATACTAATAACGCGGAGCGATCGATTTGCTCTCTAGTCATTTATACATAGTACTTGTCATCATTGATACAACGGAAAAATGTCTTTCCATACATAAATTACGGACACCCGGTATATAACAATGATGGTACAGATACATTACTTAAATAAAATGGATGGTCCATAATTTTTTTTATAGACTTAAATCTTATTCCTCTTACCAAAAATTATATCTGGAATTAATTTATCTTATATGAAATTTTCTTGGACTTTCTTTTTTCTATTTTGAGGGAGCTTCTTTAATCTTCTTATTCTAACTGCTTTCTGATCTTGTTAATAAACAGGACCGTTACAAATATCGTTTTACTTCTATTTTTTTTACATAAAAGTGCACTGTAGTCTGGATTCTGTCTGGGCTCTTTCTTTGTCGTAAAAAGTTTGTCATTCTTCGTGTACAAGAAGTGTCTACTTGTAATGACAACATTTCTACATGCCGCATACGCGTAGCCGGGGGTACACTCGTAACAACATAAAACTCTCGCATTTCTTTCTGCTTCTTTATATATTCCCTTATTTTTTTCTTCCTTCTTATATTTTATTTTCACACCCGCGAAGCGCAATGTTTGTCAGATATACGACAAATGTCTCTGGAGGCTACGTCAGTTAGCGATCGTAAATTTTCGTAAACTTTAAATGGCTTCCAGTCGCAAGTATAGTACATTCGAGTATATAAGTATAATGAAAAAAACTTATACTTTCGTACTGCTGCACCCTGTACGATAAAAATTTTTATACCCGTATGCCGCACCCTGGGATGATGGACGCTGGCGTACATTGAGGCAGTGGTACACGACAAAAAAAAATATTGCCACTTTCAGTAGTGGTGTACGCGTGGTTATGCAGAATTATGCACATAATCAGCGATTGAACTAAAATTAGTCGAGTCTTAATCGTCCCTGCAAAGTGAAATACAACGACGTCCGCATAATCTTGGGTACTTCGGGATGATTTATTATTGAACGTCCTGTCGTTATATTTAATGGCGGAAGAGGCTTTGGTAGAATGTGACCCGGTGTACATAAGACCGGGAGAAAGAGAGAAAGAAAAGTATAAAAGGCTGACGAGAAAACTTCAAAATCTCTTATTCATCCACGGGTGCATTTCCTAGACGTTCCTGGGAAAAGGAACGGATCTTTGGTTAAAGCTATTCTTAGAGCTAGCGAAGCTGGAAATGGTCCCGAAAGACAAATCTTGAGATAAACACTGTCAATGTATAAAGATTAGACTATGTTTATTTTATTATGCATATTATCGTACCGTGTGAAAGGACCACGTATAGTCACTAAGAAATGGTACGCGTTCTTTCAAAAATAATATGTAGCAAAATATATTTCATTGAAAAGGAGCAGGGAAACGTAACAGGATTGAAATCCTTGAGAAAAAAAAACTATTATTTACGTAATCTGGTAGTATAAATATTTTCTATGTAAAGATATATTTATTTACAAATTGATCCTATATTAAAAAGTGTCTCAATTTTTAAATTGATACTCATAGTAGCGACGAGACGTATAATATATATTATATATATATAGATACTATCTCTGGCCTGAGGTACAGCCATAAATAAAAGTGATTGCTCGCAAGTAGCACTTACTCAGCCTTTCTGTTTCTCGAGATTTTTCCAAAATGCGCCACTTTAAGGTCATCATGGTACGAGTACTGGTACTCAAGATTACGCACAGCCTAAAAAACGTTCACGAGGCATGACGCGATGCTCGTGTCGCTTTAATAATAATATTTAGATGCAGAAGATACGAAGCGACAATTGACTTTATAAATGCGTGCTTCGTCGGTTTAACAAAAAAAATGTTTCCAATTCTCTTAGACACCGTTTTTGAATATTCAATAGCATAAGGCTCGTGTCATACAATTGAATAAGTGTTAAATAAGTAAAAAAAAAAAGAGATTGATATATTCCTTTCATGCTGTTCAAGTGCACTATCTGGAATTAATTTTGTTGTTGAGTTTGGAAACGAAATCCATAGCTTGATTGTCTCCTTTTCTGTGTTCCAGTGCCCTGATTACGTCTGAGTCTGGATAGAGTCAAATATTGTATATTTAGTATATTAGCATAATTGATGATTAACAAATTTTGTATTACTGATTATATGATGACTTTGCATTGTTGTAATTATTTTTGTACCTTTGTGTATGGGCCTTGAGAGTTTTAAATGAATTTGTTGGAGAGTTTCTATTTCATGGTCGGCACTCGTTTCAGGAATTTCGGCGAATGACAAAAATGCTTCGGCCATGAACCTGGTCCGCAGGAAGTCCTTGTCCTTGACCTCGAAAACCACAATGGCGTCTTCCGTTCCTCTTTGTTCTGCTGTCAGAGGACTAAAATAGAAAGTAAAAGAGTATTACGTCAGAGTGAAGAGGAAAACAATTATTCAACGTGTGTCTTACACTCACATGTTAAACTTCTCATCGAACAAAGGAAAGAGCGTCTCCTTTTGTACGTGAGTCTTTGGTATTTTGACTTGAGCAAATTTCTCATCGGGTAATATTTTGATCTTAACGTAGGGATCACATTTTCCTGAAAAAAAAGTTAGATACAGTTTTGAGAAAAAAAAATTTCATTTGAAAAACCCCGAAGAATCCCAGTGTGAAACGTGTTCATGCATAGTGACGGTGATCGGAGCGAGTACGGTCGATAATTGATGGGTAAGGTGGTTTGAATTTTAATTTTCATATAAACCCCAAGTATTTTTTTCCCAAACGACGACGCAAATTCTCTTTAAATCAAATTTGATATCGTTATACATAGCCACCTCGCCAATCGTTCTTTCCATAGTACTAGTAGGACGTTGCAATAGATCAGATGAGATTCTAAAATCTAATTGTGAAACACCCTCTAATAATGGGCGTTCATGCAGTTTGATACGCAATGCGTAAATCGTGCTCGATTTCACAAGGGCAGGCAGGCATGAAATATCGCACAGTGATAAGGAGCAACTTTATCGTATCGCTACAATTGCTTACATACTTGTCTTCCCTTCTCTTTCTTTAGACTTTGAGTGTAGTTTACGCTCGAGAGTAGACAGCTTGCCTATGAAATCGCCTATAAAATCGAAATTATGTATGATTCTTCATAGTCCAATGTATCCCAATATTTTGCTCCGGTTCGCGTCAATTAGCAAAACGCCATTTGAGATTAGAAACAATTCTTCGACGTTGTAACTCTTCTACACCATAATTACTTCTCCCTTTTTCTCTTTAACCTTACCGTTGGTATCCATAGGCCTAAGATTTCTGGCATTGAGAACTTGAATGTTCAAGGAGTTATCAACGAACTGAGCCCGTACAGTCAACTGACCATACATTGACTCCTCCAAGTCCTTTTGTTCCTGAAGACGCTCCAGACTGTAACGATGTATAAGTTCGGCAGTTTCTAATCCGTGAAGTTTCAGCAAACGCTCAATCTTTTCCAGTACTTGTACATTCGCAGTCTCATCGGCGCCAAGATTGAAGAATCGAATTAGCGTGTGAAGAGTACGATGAAGATTTGAGTAGAAAGACGGTGGTCTTCTTTTCTGTTAAACAAAATAATCACAACCATTAATAAAGTTAACCCTAACAGAAGTGATAAATAAAATTCACGAAAAACCATGTTAACAACCTCAAGGTTGTCGTTGACTAATTCGTACAGAGTTTCTGATAAAATTTCCCAGATGACCAATAAAACTCTTTCGAAATTGTCCTCGTTGAGGTTATCGTGTAAAGTGGTTAAATTCGAATCCAAATAATGTAACAATCTATCCATCGCATTGCTGGTAGTGTCAATCAGTTCTGCACCTTCCATGAGATACCTGAATGCATACATGAGAAATGGTGAAAATGATTGTATAAAAACTATATATTATTGTACATTGATAAGAGTACGTAAACAAATAAAACTAATAACTGACCTGTTGATGGCTGGCGCCATTTTGCTAGCAACAACTTCAAGCAATTCAATAATCTTGTTACGCACAGTCTCTGTCGCGTTATCAATTATAAGTTGAAGCGTCGCGCGACAGCGATCGGCTTCTTGCTGCGTTTTGTTCTCGCTCAATGCATCGATGATACTTTGTAAACCCAAATCATTAGCAAGTGGAGCAATGGAGGTGCGAATATAATCAATATTATTAATGGCGTAGCACCAAGCAGTGGAAACTTCAAATTTTCTCTCGTACACGCTACTCTGATGTTCAGCAATTTGTTCCAGTTCAGTTGTTGTTTCTGCCTTTGTTGCCATTTTGTCAGCATAGGCCACGGAACACTTGCATATATCCTGAAAAGAATTAAGAACAAAGATTAATACATGTAACGATTATTGATTAGCTGTTAATTCTTAAAACATACATCAATGATTTTGGCTATGAAGGTATAAGATCCTTCCACGTCAGGCCATGCCAATTGGGTCCAGAATACTTTGATCTGATAGAAAATTGTTAGCGTGTCAACAGCACTGGAACTGTATTGAACTGTTGAATCGATTGGTTGAAGAGTATCGAACTCAACGGCTCTGTCGATTCGTTTGAGTGCTTTGTATATTGCGATATCTAGCCAATGAGCGACGCCTCCTCTGAACCAGTCGTAATAACTTTGTATTTTCATGTCTTCCAGACCCTCAGCACAGAGGACTTGGCCCAATCTAAATATTTGAACAAATAATGGAAAGTCAATGATTGTGAGTATATTTATGTCATTTCACATAGATATCGGCTCATACAACGTGTAATATACTCACATAGCATATCGCTGAAGTGTCAGGTAAAGTTCAAAGAGCGTTGTACCTAGAGCCAGTTCAGTATCGTCATTATTATCTACCTCAATGCGCTTCAATCTGGCACAGATATCTTCGATGATGATCATACAAATGTCGCAAATTCTCTTTTCATACATTACGTACAATGTCCGGGCATATGGGAAGTTGATTTTCCTATGAATAATTATTACAGATAACCTCAAGTGTTATTGACATTTCAAGAATCTGATAATAACGTACTTGATAAAGAGCTTATCGTGGAACTCGATTGCTCTTTGTAGATCCGCTCTAATAAGTTGGATCATCTTGATATGATACTTGAGTACATCTTCATCGGAATCACTTTCCGGTGTATTATTTTTCAGAATGTGATCAAACCTTGAATATGACATGAAATTCTATTACCATCAAAGTATTATAATAACAATTAAATATTACCCTATCATATTTTAATTAAGATTAGACTGTTTAATTATAACAAACAAATACCATTCCACTCCGCCTTGGATAACGGTTTGCTCTATTGCCTGAAGTATATCCGTTCGAGGACCGTCAGCTTCCGGTAGCCATCCGTACATTTTTTCCGGAAACAAATCTACGTCCTCAGGCACATTCAGAGTAATAATGGTAGACAAAGTTCTGCGATAAAAACGTTATTTATGTTCATTTAAAAAAGGGTAATATAAACCAACCCCACGATTTGTAAACAGCAGTAACTCAACTCACCCCAAGATGGCAGCCAGTTGCACCATAGCATTCTTATCTCCAACGGCAAGCCTCCTAATCTTTCTTATACTATTAAGACACGAGTGAAGTAGCTTCTTGGTGGCGTCCCAGAAGATCTTAATTTCATCGTTAGAGAAGAGTCCATTTTCAAGTGGTCTCAGAAGCTCGACGGCAAGTTTATTAAAGACAGTAAAGTTAAGGGGATGTTCCTGATGCACCCTGGAGTACTCGACCCACTGTGCAAGGGTGACATTTCTTGCAAGCAGACCACGCTGCGCGCTGTGCTGAAGTATAATGGCCTCGGCCGGTCCTGACCATCGGCCGCACCAGCAATATTTCTCAACCTTGCTGGTCTCGAGCTCATAAAGCAGCAAGATCCTTAGCAGGTGTCTGTGTTCCTGTGCTGCCACCTGGGCATTGTGTTCAGCACTAAAGGCCAGTCTCAGTCTAACAACCCCCCGGCGCTTAGACTTGTTTTTCTTTTCCAAGGGATACCACATCGTGTGCCCAGTGACCGGAATATCCTAAGGAAAGAAAGACAGTGTACATTCAAGTTATCGCGAGGCAAGTAAATTCATTATGGTGACCGACGTTGGACGTTATCGTAGGCGTGACTCATGTCCAAAATGTTGTACAACTTGTACACGTGATTTTCGATATTTTTAAACGTGTTCCCTAAACGCAACAACAACACGATATTCATGTTCCCGGATTGTTGTATCGCCATATAATGAATCATCTCGCAGGCTAATGCACGCGATGTTAAAATTCATATGGAAATTTTTATGGTACCTTCAATGGAATCCTACTGCGTCCTATGAACTCGTTGTCGTGACTTCCAGTTGTTGCTGTCACGGCAATTTCTCTTACGAGTTTCATCAGACCTCTTCCACCTTTTACATCCTTGACCTTACTCATTTTCTCCCGAACGGTCTCGGCTGCATCAAAATCCCTTGAACATCAGAAACCAGCGTCTATTAATATACAGGCCCTAATACAAGTTTAAAATCTTGTTCAATTATTTAGAGGAAAGACAGCAGCGCTCCGAACAAATACAGTATCACATTCCGTATACATTCTAGAAAATCACAATTTATGTACCCTGTCATGCCGCTGATAAGCCTAGTTGTCAAAAACACTAAATTCACACACATTAACCGGCCAATCAACATCGCGAGAAACCGACAACAATTAATCGACACTTTTCAACGCACTTCGTTACATAACTCTTTTATGAAAGAATATACACAAATTGAACTTACCATACTTCCAAACACAGCACATCGTTCTCCGTATCTTCTAGTGGCCTGTAGAAGAATATTTTTTAAAATCTCTTAAAGTTCCACGAACAATACTTCCAAAGTTCATAACTTGAATAACTCTTTAATGAGAACTTGATAAAACTCACAGTTCAAAATGTTCTTCCCAGACGGGACACAGAGTACCAGTCTTCACGGCAGTGTTGTATCTTCTGGTCGGTGCTGATTCTAGATAAAGGGCACAGAAGGGATCGCTCTTCCCGTTGGCATCTTTGGAGACTAGTTCTTTGGCTTCGATTACTTCGACGTTGAGGTGCATTTGCGGTGCCTGCAAATAAGCAATTAATAAGCGACTAAGCAAAACATACGATATGGTCCAATGATCTCATCATTTTTGCCAGAGTATGATCCTACCAGAGTAATCCGGACGATTCCAATTTATTCATGACCTTTAACCACACTCCTTGATTATTTTATTAAATCTTGAAATTCTTACTTCTATGTTACGTGTCTCCTCCAGGACTTGCTCGTGTGTCTCGTTGTCAATTTTAAAGGCCTGCTGTAGGTGATTGAGCAGAGCTTCCTGCCCGCACTCGTTGGAAACATCGTGACCGACTGGATGTTGAGCAAGATAAACAAGAGCAGCATAGAGTTCCTCGATCTGTCACATATCGATATAAAATTTCAAATTTTATTACAAATATGCACAAAATAATTGATTAGACATTTAATGCAATTCATATCTAATTTATTTAATGAGATGCAAAAGTAACGGGTTCATTTTCACAAATCACATGTTGGTTTGGTTCAATGCACTATGCTTACATAGAAACGACTTAGGCGTTGCATACAAGAAACTTATCCCACGTATGTGTATACAAGTGCATAATAGTACGAAATAGTCTTAATAAGGAGACAATGCACTATTGTACCATATTGGTTTGTCTCGTAATCTAATCTTGAAGTACAGTTAGATGTCTGAATAAGAATATACAGTTGAACGAAATATTGGTATATTAAACGATACAAAGGATAAATTAATGTGATTTAATTATTATTACTTTTTTAAAGGTTTCTTTTTTAAGAACGGAATTCACATGATTTATTTGCTGATTACGTTACTCTAATAACTTTGAACTAGTATCGTTTATAGTCCAGTCTATATTTTTATGGGGTCAAGTACTGTGCGTTGCTATCTGTCGTGCTAATTTTGTTCAATTGGCAAAGCACGTCCATATGGAAATGGGTCGACTTTGTATTTATTCGTATGATAATGCACTTGATTCTATTAATATTCTTTACAGTGAAATTGCGAAATTATGGGATAGTATCTGTTTTTGGTTTTGGAAACATTTTTTTTTAATTTTGAGTCAGAGATTTCATGGTATTACCTTGATGGGGGTACGTCAAATTCGAATTTAAATAAATATTTGAAATGGACTTTTTGGGGAATTTTTACAATAATCTTCAAGACTCACCGTCATTGCCTGTAAAAGGGCATTAGTCCTACGTTCGAGTTCCGCTTTTGGAACTCCTCTAAATGTATTACGTTTTCTGCCTAGGGTACCAGTCCCAGCGGGTGTGCTAGGTCTAACCATTTTGCAGTATAAAAAGTGTCACTTTTTATTTTTATCGATACTCAATCAAGTGTACGAGAAAAAACGAATTGAAAATTTGTGAAGACGTATATCCAATGATCACCCACATTTTATTAAACACATTTTCTATATAATTCTTCACAGCGGCACAATAATTAATTAACTTGTGAAATAGACCAAAAATTTCTTGCACGTTATCGTTTATTCAATTTTCGAAATTCGTCCAACACTTCGGAAATGTAAAAAGCCATTTTTCATGAACTTTTAGTTACTAGTATTTTTTTCACAAAAATTTCATCTCTTCGAATCAACCATAATACATATTAACGTCCACTGAGATTCTCTTCTTTGAAAAAGTTTCATTTACTCCACGATAATTCACTAGAAACGCACAAAGTAAATATCCACTAGACTCACAGTACAAGAAGCACAGTTAACCTAATACAGAATTTGCATCTCACAAAGGAACAGCATTCAAGCCGATTAGATGGAAGCTTAAACTTTGACCCTTGAAACGCAATTCGCAAACCAGATAATGTTTCGCTATCTAAATTCAAATAACCACGCGCCAGCCCAATATACTGCTGACTGCTACAGTTTCCCGTGGTCGCTGTCGAACATCGTCAATGACCACGACCCATCCTATCAACGATTCACGGGTAGCCGACGCATTCTTAATCACGAATAAAATTAAGACGTTGTCGTAATCAAAGTGAGTAAACACAATGGCGCCTGTTTACACAGCAGAATACAAGGAGCTAAAAACCTGCCCAAATCCAGATCCAAACTCAAGGAAATAAACGCGGGCGAATTTAGATGACTTTTAAATCCTCAGTCATGCGACCCTTAAGAATGCGGTAACGCCTATAGGAAATAGTTGGTTGTCTGCCATACAGTGAAACAAAAAATACATTGCAAAAATATTCCCATTACAAATACCACGTGTGCCAATGATTTATAGCCTTGCGAAAAAATCTATTATCATTCTCTCTAACGCTACTGTTATCTTGTATCATACATCCAGATGCATTATTGTTTATATAAATATATTCGAAATTTTTTTTTCAAGAAATCAACTATTCCAATTTGAAAGAAACTAGGTCGTATCCTACTTAGAATGAGCTGCGGAACAACTGCAGCTATGTTCACGCAATTGCGTCCAATGAAAGTTGATATGTCGACAATTAACTCATTGACCGTCAAGGCGCACCATTCTGCGCCATACTGTCTCTATCGTGTTACCTACCGGTAAAATGGGCCTCGCACTAGTTTATGATAGTCATTCAATTTTTGAAGACCTTTTTAACCCATCCAGGTCTTACTTCACTATTCTTAATCAAATAGTTGTTACGTTTCTGACTGACCTACAGCAGTGCATTCGTATAGTGGTTAAAAATTAAATTCGCGTGTAACGATAGAACGGGAGTCTCATTCGTGGCTCCGGAAGATCATAAGAGGCAAGTTTTGTGGCTTTAACGTTAACCGAGGAAATTTGATCCTGAAGTGATTCCAATAGCTTCCGCTTTTCGTAGACTCTGACACACGTGAAAAATCTCTACCTGGGAACTGGTTTCATTTTTAAACCGTTTCCCTGACAATTTGCCAATTTGTCGACACTGATTGTGAGTTCGGAACTCTCCTACCTTGAGAGAAACTGGGTAACCCACTTCGAGCATTTATTTATACGTATACGTATCGACCGATTTATTAACAGTGAATGAGATCTGGAATTGACCCTGACTTCTACGATAAAAAGTTCGGCCGCAGTACAAAGTGCGTTAAAAGTGAGAAATGAAAAAGTACAGTCTCTGCCTGTGATAAATCCGCCATAATTCTTTTTCATTAAAATATGAGAAAGACACTGATTTTCTCAAGAATCTATAAATTTGTTAATTCCAACGACTGTACGATGAAAATAAATAATTATTTTTAAAAATTCAAATTTAAGCACGTCTTACGGACAAATATCACTGTCGGGATTCATCACTGTCGATTAAAATTGGCCAATTTTTTAAATAAAAAATCCAAATATACTTTTTACTGGATTTCACGTTTAAATCGCGAACGACTCAAATGATTAATTTAAAAACGCAAATTCAAGGGAACGACAAGAAAGTTGAATGGAAAAGTCAGCGAGAAGAAGAGGAACAAGAAAACTAGAGAAGATGACGTCTCGACGAAGGCAAGTTTCACACTGCCAGGAATAGATGGACCGACGGACGAAATCTCCGTCGACGAATCTGCATGGTAGTGGGTCCAGGACGGACGTCATGCGAGTTAAACAGATACGCAGACGCATCCCCTACAGCCTCCGCACGACCACGTGCACATGCTCACCGGCCCTGACCACTGGTCCTCGGTGGTCAGTAACGATTAGCGACGATGCACGAACAAGTAAATTTTTTCAAATTGCGTAACACGAGCACAAAACATCGTATCACGTTATACCAATCAAGTGCACTTATTTTCCAACGAAGTATACTTGCACTTCAAATAATTAATTTATACTTCGAGTTCGCTTACAATTAGTACAATACAACCTTAACCAATAATTATTTTTAAAAACTTACGAACTTCACAAATTTCCTAATGCAGAGAACCTTATCGGATCTAAACAATCGCATTTCTTTGAAAAGTCTCAAAGGACTCTAATCAGTCCCAATAAGTCCCAAAGTCAAACTTATCCATAACTTGACACACATCGCAGACTTTCCACATTGGGAGAATGCGAGCCAACGACTGCTGTGGCATTGGATATTACGTGCGGCTCCTAAACCCTTGAAAAATCAATACATCCTAACGATCGTTGCGAAATGCGCCATCGGAAATTCGGACAACGAGTATGTATATGTACTGTACAGCTGTATTTAGCTCAAAGTTAAATAAGATCGGACCGCCATAAGGTACTAGGTGACTGCAATTATATATAAATTGATGCAATTAAAATAGCAAAGCCACGAATTAGCAACCTTGTCGGAAAGTCGAGTGCTATTAATTTCCAAAAATAAAATTTCGTCAGAATCACTTATTAGCTTCGATACCGGGTCTGACAAGGATTAATTGTAACTATAGCGTTGGTTCTAAGGATCTATACTTCGCTGAATGTTCTTCGTGTATCTTCTTAAATGATTGGCCGTTTCACGATAAACACGTGAAGAAATCTGTTTTCATTCAGGCGAAACCAACCTTATCCTATCTGTATTGCACGTAGAATAGAAACGACCTCGATTACTGGCAGACCTTAAACAGATCACTCCTTGTGGGTCTGCGTCTTACCACTGCGGTATTTAATCACTTGGAAATATTTTTATATCTCCGTGTTAAGATTACGCAACAGACTTTAAAAGATCCACCAGTCAAGCGAAAACTATTTATTACAATTTAAGATTTTTATTAAAAGCATCACTGTACGATACTTTCCTCGAGGAGTCACAGCATCTTCCCAGACTCCCTGGACCATAACCGAATCTGAAGTTAACTACCAGAATGTCACTCTTCCAAGATTTACGACCAAGTAAAAATTCCATAAAAGTGTTTTACGTTTTATGACGGAAAAAAAATGGTACGATAAACGGCACCCGTGAGGGCCCTTACCCTACGAATGGTGGGCACTTTAGAGGAAAATTATAATAAAATTGAATTACTCTAAAAATCATTTAACGTCACCGAAACGATCGAATATTCAGTGATCGATAAAATATTGGGATTTTAATATCTCATAATATTTCTTTTAGCTTCGCAGGTTTTTGAATCGAATTTTGAGGTAGGCAGCTTCCTCGTTAGATACATGACGTTTCAATGTCACGTGGCATTGAATGGTCTCTTGCGTCGTTAAAAAAATCAACAATGCACATTGAAATTTACTTACGTTCCAGCCGACCGATTCAACGACGAGATTGTGCGCATGTTCATTCTCATCCCGGTCACTGTCACTTTCCAGCAAAGCCTCCGTAGGCTCCTCGATGCTTCCTTCCTCGTCATCGTCATCAGCGTCATCCTGTTTACCTTCTGCCTGATCGTTTTTAGCTGGCAGGGGTCCTTCCATCTGTTGCTGCTCGCGTGCCTTTTCTGCCAGAAGAGTTCCCAGATTCTCGAAGAAGCCTCCATCGGTTTCTTGTATTCTGGAAAATAAAATAAATACGTGATTGGTGATGCACGAGTGTACAGAATTTAGCTCGTATGCGTAGGCGTACTTGACGATGGCATTAGACAGGTGTGTGCGTTTGTGAAAATTTCAACGTAGGTGTCAAAGAAATTGACGTCATTTGATTTAATTTAATAATCAAAAAAATTAATTCTAACGACAGTAGAGTTAGTTTTGGGACATAAGGTAACACGCTAGCTAGTAAATAATAAGTAATGACTACCAAGCGTGAGCTGTGACATATATTGCTTCGCTATTATATCAATACTATATTGATATATTTTATAGAACGAACGTTAGGCTAAAATAATACGCTAAATTAATAACACAAAAATTAATTGTCAAATAAAGAAAATTATTCTAAGGAAGCCATTACGGAGTCCACGCGGCGTGTAGGCTTCACCTGTTACGTAGGAAGTTGTGGGCAGCAAATTTCCAGTAGATAGTTCCAACTGTCACCTTTTTTGTTTCTGGCTGCTGCGACATGCGAGCAGCTGCTATCGCGAAATAAGGATGCTTCTCGTTAAGCTTTTCAAAGTGCGCCATCCTCGGTGTATTCCTTGGGCAAAAATTTCGGAAAAACTCGAGGCAATCTGAGTCAAGCACCAATGAAATATTTGAGAAGGAAAAAACCTTTGGAAATTATGAGGAACAAAACAATGTTGCAATACTTAAATGCTTAAAGGTATTTTCTAATTAATTTTTCATTCACACTTTTTTTTATTATACGTCAACCGCGCTTTTATTTAATTAAATCTCGTAGCTTCAGTCTTAAAGTATCAATTCACTTCGCGCTTTATTTTAATATAATTATTTTTCACATTCACTCCACAATAAATAACGTCAACGAATACGCGGATCATACGGTTCAGACATGCGGACCGCACCGGAGCTGTCAGCAGACTAGTACAAGATTTCTGAATGGGAATAACCGAGAGTGGGAATCAACCAGGATCCCTAATATCCTGTTAAGTTTCCTTAACTCAAATTGAAAAACCCTCGAAACTTGTCGCGCTTCATATTAAGACAGTATTCGAGTACACTCAAGTAATTTATACCATTGCTAAATTCTCGTAAATTTATTATAGATACTCGCAGTATCTTTTATTTATAGACTGATACAAAGGGTTAGTTGAAAGAGCAAATATACGCTATAAGAGATTTACACTGTTTATACACAGACTTAACAGTACTTGGTACGAGCGTGTTAATAAGTCAATTATAAAATTGACAAAGGATAACTGTATACGTGTAGTTCAATATGAAATGTTCAAATATTAAAGTACCATTCATAACTGATACGGACGATAAGACACTCGGACGAAATATTAGGACAATTCTACGTATTGTTCAATTTAGAAAATCATTCCTTACATCTGCGCACGGTAGAGATATTCACTTCAATTTGTGAATCGACCTTTACTATACATATGCTTGGTCGGAGTTTCTCCTTGACGTGAAAACTCGACACTAGACAGGTATGGTTATTGCGAAAGTTGTCATGACGGAATACGTCATATACGACGACATTGTTGATTACAACTATACACAATGAATGTATGACATTAGTGTTTGTATATTATATAGCATTCGTACCATGAATACTCCTTATCACGTAATGACTACAATTTCAGGGAAACGAAGTAAAGAAATAATTTACGTAGACACACTCTTTTAGTAGACTTTTTCTTTATCTCGTGAAATTTGCAGTTTTACCACGAAAAGTACACTATTGCGTTACGGAATATGAAGTCACGTTCTAAAACACACTTCCCCAAACCAACAGCAAGCATTCTAAAATCACGACCTTACAGTCAGACTAGTGGGAAATTCATGTCCCTTAACCAACCCCGATTTATCCAGATCTTGACATCCTCAACCTTGCAAATGATAAAGTATAGCACACAAAACTTTTGACACGTTAAGAATCCCAACCACTAATTCCTTAGCCCGCTGGTCTGCGGATTATTCATTTCTACTGTTCGGTCTCGCGTTTAACCTCAACGCTTATTCGGGTGATCCTTATTAGCCAGAATGTTGCTGTGGTGAATTATTTCATCCAACAAATATTTCGGGTCTACCTTACAACTGCTCGTCGCTATTTCTTCTGAGACAGAAGAATATATTTTGGATATACATATATTTTGAAACTCGAATCCTGGACTTGGGTTCACGCTACGCATAGCTTGACTACTAACCAAACTATAATAATTGGAAAAATGTTGTGTGATCCGTAAAAAATAATTTTAGTCATTCGTTTCCTTATAGCGTGTATCCATTAATGTCGGGTTTTCTCGGGTACTTTACTCTTCTTAGAAGACAAGGAAAAACACGTATGCCACAAGAGTTTCCTGTAACCGAGATAAAATGGCCTCGTGCAACTGAACTCATCTAAAGAGCAAAGGAGTCTTTGTTAGTACAGAACTTTTGTTGCCAGTGGAGCGACGTTTTGCCGTTTTTCTTTTGTCCCGAAGATACTCCCCAAAGTCTATCATGAATCATTCCACTGTTGGCAGCCGACGTCACATTCCTTTTGAGCACTCGTAATGTATAGCAAGTGTCACAGTTTCATCCATTACTTCTTAAATAGATCACCGTGTATATAACATATGGATGATTGTCGATAAAAGCATTTTTCTCAATTAACGTATTAAATCTGCATTTCACTAATCCAATATTTTAACGTTCCAGATCTTCGACTCGTGATCTGTACGAGTCCTGACTTTGTTCTCCTTTTACCATATACTCCAGGCTGTGACGTAACATACAGACGACCTTCATTCGTTTCACTCAAGATCTCGTGATTGCGCTCCAGCACAGAAACAATATAATAAATAGTCTTTTATATCCGTGGGAAAAGATTATTATATCGGATATATTAAACGAACGCTAGTGAATGGCTAGAAATATGTGGAAATTAAAAAAATTTCATTCAGTTTACGCATTTTTTTTTGTACTCTAAATATATGGATACGTCATTTTTACAGTTAATACATTAATTTTGTCAAAGGAATATTCAACATTTTATTATATGTGCATTGTGTGTATATATATAGTTGTTCATTCAAGGTCATTCGTGCGTTCACCTGCGACGATTCGAATGTCTGCGTCTGAAGCAACTTCTTTCCACTTCCATTGCCACAACGCTTCTTATCCGTGAAGTTAGGCATTTCCCTGCTGTATAGTCAACAACTGGTTTTGCGTCATAGACTCTAAGCTATAGTGAATAATTGTTCCAAGATGAAATCATTCTGTAAAATCCCTCAATGATTTGTCTTAACTGTGTCAGCGACATTTTAATCGGATAAGGCAATTTAAGAAATAAAAAGTACTATCATTATGTAGGTTGTGCCTTTTCTTGTGCAATAACGATACGACTTATTGTCAATTACATTAAGTATAGTTTATATGGAATTATTATACATAAAATGAGCCCCGTATAGCCTGAAGACCAGAGAAAGAAAGAATAAATGCTGAGACCGAAGAAATTGTGAAGTGCGAACGAACCAAAGCGATTCGAAGTGTCACTGGAGAAAATGAAATCCAGTCAAGATTATTGTATAACATTGTTATCAATTGCCAGATTTTTTTAACACCTCATATTTATTGCATGCAATTTTTACGTATGACATTTTAAGGTATTGCTTATCGCTATGAGTAACCTCTATACTGTATGCACATCTGTTTTCAAATATTACATTAAAATGTTCGAGTGATATCATGATAAGATAAATTATAAAGATAGAGATCCATTACACTCGTAATTGTATTATGACGTTTCGATTGTTCAGGGAAATCTATTAATATATATACACCGCAGTGTTTACGTATATAGATGCGAGATTACGTATGCGAGACTTGGTCGATGATGATTCGTCTCGAATAATCATATGTTAATGGCAACGTTGGTATGATTGTTCACGCATCGAGGAACCAATTGCAAGAGGGAATTAATTTGTTTTGAAACTTACTGTACCGATACTTGATCATTATGCATTATGGTATTTCTGTATGCACAGTATTCAGAATGCGTAACTTGATATTGATTAGGACTTTGGTAGCAAGATGAATTATGGGGAGAATAAAACAATTTGTACTTTTGAAACGCAGTGTATACAATGCATCATATATACAAGAGTGTCCAGTTAGTCAGATGTAAATTGAGAAGCCTAACATAGTTTGTTCCGAAAGTTAGACATGACTCGCCTATTAATAACAGTTACGTCAACACATTTAAAACGTACTTTATTCAAAGGGATAAAAATGTCAAAACTTTAATAGTGAAAGAAAATCGAGAGGGTGAGAATAAAAAAAAATCATATTGAGTTACCGTATGGTAATGTATAGGGCGTATTATTGGACATAAATCAAGTGCGGCTATCATTAAGATTCATGGTATCTATATACCTGATTTCATGTTCAGTTTTCTCTTCTTCTTTCTGTTGCTTCTTTTCCACGATTTGATGATAAAAATCCTTCCACATAGCATCCTCGTCCATTTTGGTACTTTATGTACCTAATGATAAAAAATCGATAAATCGATGTCAAATCCTGTCGGATGTATTAATCTTCAGTGATACTCAGATAACATTTAAAATATTTATAAAAAGTCACAGATCGACTGGGAATTCTCAAAATTTACGAAACCTAAATTACACAATTTTACATGTGATAACGGAATATCGCATTTTCAAAAAAGTTTTGTAACCATTTTCATACGATCGACAGATATTCTCAAATTGATCGATAATCACCTCGTTATTTAAAACAGATGCGAATTCCTTATACTTTTATGCAACTGAATGACCACATGTGTGTACATGGAAATAACATGCACATCTTAACATATTAACACCTAACATATTAAAAATCAACACACCTATGACAAGAAAACACGAAGAGGGTACAAGGAAGAAAATTGTCTTGTAGTAAGATGTCTTTTCGCACTAGGTTATAATCCAAGATCGTCACAACTGCTTGCAGAATAAACCGAATGGAATTCGCACTTCTGGTATCAATAAGAATAAACAAAGAATCGTACAGACACGTCAATTCTTAATATAATAAATACACATCCAATGCCGTAATTTTAAGCTAGTAAAATTAGCCTGATATCCACCGGCACTCCCGACTGGTAGGTACGTTTATTTCTGGCGAGAAGATTGAGAAGTTCCTTTGAGTTATATCAACCAGAGAGCAGCACCGTACGCGAAGAACCTTGAAGGCCAAAGAACATAGGAAACTACATCTGCCTTACCAGTAGGGAAACAAGGCTAAAATCATCGTTTGAATTAATGCCGTATAATTACGATATATTATTGACGTCAAATTAATATTTACTTATTCAATATTAAACTTGTGAAATATAATAGAAGCACTTTCATGCTGGTAGGTAAACTAGTCATCCAATAAGAGTGACTCACGAACAGAGACCAGATGAGAGTAGTCACTGTTGCCTATGACATCATCAATACTTGAAGACAATCTGTTAGCCGAAAATCGATGACAAGATATTTTTTACTTCCGGAACGTGACTGCATTTTATTTGCAGGTAAAACTTTGATTACTTTAACTATTGGTTTTTCACGAAGTTCGATCGTTAATGTCAACTGAGATAGTTGAGAGTTGTTATGTAAGGATAAACAGTGTCGTTAACTATTATTTCTGTTATCTCATAGCGCATTTAGTGTAATGAGCTATACTATTTTTTTCTGCGCAATAAATTTGATTAAACGAGGTGTGATAGTATCTTCCGTGCAAGCGTTAAAGCCGTGACAAGAAACTCAGTTGAATTCACTGTATAAAATGCAAAAAAGGTGTAAAACGTAGACAGTTTTTGCAAAAACTATTGCTATGTACCTATTAGTGCTTTTGATTCTGTTACACACAGGTAATATTGTGCTATACGTGTATTACATATATTTTTTTTAAATATTCTATATATTCAGTTCTAGGTGCTCAACCGGAAGTACATAATGATGGTAGCGAAACTAATAAATACAAAAAATTACAAAATGTTGTATTACCAAATCAAATGTTGAGAGATGACGATCAGCCTATGTCGATATTCAACAATTCCGAATTTCATCTCAATTTCATTATTTATCCCAAGCAGCCATTGGCAGAAATCGTATTGACTAATTTATTGATGTCATTAGCAGCATCGTTACCCACAAATGCGTCACGAAGTCTTTCGAAATATTCATTGGACAATGAAAGTGCAATCAATAAAATAAAACTGATCGGTGGATTGATTCGAGACCAAATAAACGCAATTGCAAAAGATTTAAGACTTTCTAGAGAATCTCGTGCGGAACAAAATTTATAGATAACATTGAAAAATCAAAATTCTGGAAATCTTACTGAAAACACAATCCGCGAATGACGTGGCTGATGATTTAGTCAAGATTTTATAAAAAAGTGATTTTGGCAGAAGAGCATGTTATCGACTGTATCAACTCTCAACAATTTATCAGACTGGACTAAAGAAGAAAAACAGACTTGAAAAAATGATAAATGACGATAATCAGGCAATTGGCGAGTTTAGAAAAGTTTTTCGAAATTTGCATGATTTTCGAAATGGAATTCTTCAGGAAACTATACACTTCGTTAATAAGCTCCGTAAATGTATGAGGAGCTTGGAAAAAATTATTTCAGATTCTATCAAAACAAGTTTGGACAAATCTTGGTTGGAAATGATACAAGTTTCAAATCGGGTTTTCAACTTATTTACTGAAACCGATACTCAAAGGCGATCTAATAACGCGACTAAACTAATTCGACAGAAATCATCAGTGTCTGATCCTCTTAATCATAAATTTGATGATTTGAATTATAATATTATGCAACTCCGATCTAGCAATAGAAATCACAAAAGTATCGAAACATAGTATTAGACAGCCATAGAATACTGCTCATATCAATTGATTTCAATATACCTGAAAATGTATTTGGTTTCAGAAGAAAGTCTGGTAAATTTTTTGCAAAGCGTAAATAATTATAGTGTACGAAAATGGAAGCACCAAAATACTGCACTAGGCCTTATCACCAAGAGTTTACTATTGGGAACTTTGCTTGTAGAAGCGCTAGCATGCATGGATACTTTATTTTACAATAACGGAACTGAGGTAAAGTTAAACAAAAATTAAAATATTATACACTGGAACAAATTATAATTTTCACTTTTTTTTTCAGCAACAAGTATTAGAAGATGAAGTACAATTCTTCAGTGGAAATTTCCATCCCCGTAAAGTCCCCCCCCCCCTCCCCCGTCATCGTAGAGTTTCTTCAACTTGAGCCTCATTTTGTGTGAAATATTAATGACGCACCTAACAGTCTAAGCAAGCACATTCGTCATTCTCATGTACCAAGAAATAGGAAACACAATACCAAGCTGTCTAATGAACCAATAAAATTCTTTAAAACAGATCCTGGAACTACACCTCTAAAGTCAAATTAAAAGTAGTCCTGACCCAATTTCGGGGAAGAGATAATCAATCTCACCCACAAAAATTGAATAAATTTAAATATAAAAAGTGAATGCGGTACTGCAATGTATCTGCAAGATCATCAATCAACATAACAATTATAAAGTTACGTAAGGCAAAGTGATAAAATCTTTGTGATTTTCAACCTAATTAACTTTTAAATAAAAAACAAAATAATTACTTAAACATTATTCGTTGTAATCTCATTGAGGGTTCTCATATAATAATTTGCCCTGATGAGAAACTGTGGATTTCAATAGAAATTACAAGGGATCCACAAAATAGTCGAATAAACAAATCTATACAGTGCAGTAAAGATTCTCATAAAGAACAAAAAAATATTGAAAGCGTCAATCATTGAATTCATCCGTTTCGTTGACATATGAATGAACAGGAACTCCTGCTAAAGAGATACTAGACAAAAAGTATTTTTCATAATGGGCACTATGACAATTTATGCAGACGAATTCATTCTATTGATTTTGTTACAAGGAACTAGAAAAAGTTTGTATGAACAAGACGTGAGGTCACTTAGAAATATCAAATTTTTCCATACGCAGTAAAAAAAATGTGTACTGCCATTTTATGGTTAAAAATAAAATTATCAGAAACTTACTTGAAAAACATTTGTACAGGGATTCTACCTAGGTGTTTTGTATGACGTAACTTTGATGTAATATATAATAACTTAGGACAGGCAAATTTGAACAAGATTAAGCGTCGTGAAGAAATTTTTTTAATCTTAAAATTCGTTAATGTGAGAAAATATGATTTCGCATGAAATACAATATATTAGGAGTAAACAAAATTAATAATATTTTATAATATTTGGTCCATTGTTAAATATCAAAATATACTCACTGGGGACTACATGATAGTGAAACCGGAAGTTTTACAGAAGCGTCCTCAGTGATTTCACTGGAAACGTCAATAGTCACATCAGATTTCAAATTTTGATTACGTTTCCAAAATGCCCACGACATTGTTGTATCAATACACTAAAACACTTTTCAAAATTTCGCGTCAAGAAAGTAACAAATTTAAAAAATTTGAAAGTTCTCTAAATTTTTCACTGCACAGTAATTTTAAAAAAAATTAATTCGCGCACCTAACTCTTTGAAAGTAAGAAGTCAACTGTGTTATCGTTAATGTATGAATTTTTTGTGTATTCTAATAATTATCTTACTTCCTCCTCCCAATTATCTTATCTACTTATTTCGCTCTTCACTATCTTTTTTGGATGACATTTTTGATTTACAAATATATAAAGAAAAGCTTTAAAAAATCACGGAAGTGTTGCCAATAGATAGTTTCCTTTACTTATCACTATTTTATCAGTCATAGTTATTATTATAGTTGCCGAACGGACACTGATAACGATTTCTCGAGCATTAATTACACCAGGAGTCTTAATTATCATAAGCAGATAGAAGAACGATCTCACGAAATAATTTTTTTAATTTCTGTTATGGCACTATACAAAACTTTAGTTTTTGCAAGATTATTAAAACAGGTGTTGCGATCCGAAGAGCCGCCGACTAACTGAGAGGAAACGTACAGTTTCCACAACTCTTGCGTAACGACATAATTATCCCTACAAATATATAATCGTTTCAACATATTCAAAAGAAATATGACGAGGAAGCAGGTTAACCAATTAAAACAAGTATAACATTGATCATATCATGCAAAATATTATTTCAAAATAAAATTTATTTCCAATAAAAATTTCAATTTGTAAATTGGTATGTACTATTTTCCTATATACGACATATGTCATGTGCACGTGTTTATTGCGATGTACATGAATATGTGAAAGATATATATAAGAAACAGAATTACAGCGATAATTTATTATCGTTCAAAATGGTTTTTTTATTGATAATTAAAATAACAGAATACAGAAATTTTTGACTATGATATTATTATGTACAACATGAAATGGCATTTATTTCTTCAGCCAATTTAACTCTGATTCGCGAAACGTTTAAAAGAAATTCATGTCGGACATTGCACCTAATGTATAGTAAATCAAAGATCTAATTTTAGCCCTAAATAATTACCGATAAAAAATACTTAATAAAATAACTGAACATGAAGGTAGCTTCGAACTCTTGAGAAATCAACGGGAAATTCGTAAAAAAAAAGAATTTCGTAATTACATACACAGTTGAGTGAACTGATGGAGATGGAGTCGGTGTAACGTTCAGGTTCGATGCACACAGGAAGTCCATTACGCACATGCGTGTAACAACTACGCATGCGATTAGACGCCCTACGTTGATTTTCATGAACGTATATACAATTGCTACAAACGCGCGTAGTTCACACGAGGAGTGACTCACCTGCGCGTTTCCCTGACAACCTGTCCAGTGTTTCGTTTTCCATTTGTATTTCCTGGGGTCTTTAAACTCCATACTGATAAACCTTCAATTGAGTTATCGATCGATTAATTTTTAAATTGGTTCAGGATGACGATATGAACATTCATAAAATTTGATATATTATTTTATCATCGAATTAATTACGCTATCAATAATTGGCGATATTATGCAATCGATAACGCCATGCTGTCAGTATACGCTTAACGAATACAACGTTAAAAATGTCGCTGCCTATGATAATTGTACGTGCAATGAAAAAGTAATAGCGATTAAAATATATTTTTATCTATGACAATGAACAGAGCTGAAAGATCTTATTAATAATTTTTCTATTGTTATTAATGATAATCAATGTCTTTTACTTACCCCGTAACGATTGCTGGATAAACTTTGTTTCTGATGCTTTTGAGAATTCCGTGTTTTATTTTAAAATACCAATTGAAACCGCGCTTTGGGCCGCAGTACGTGATCGATGCACTATTTAATTGGACACTATCAGTTACATGATTCCTTTCGATTTTTTCCCAATTTTCACGATACCAAACCGCCGGCACTTCCTCGGGATGTATTACCAGATACGAACTCCAAGAATTCGAGGACGAGGATCCACTCGAGTTTCTAGAACCGTTCAAAATTTTATTTCGCAAATTCCTGTCCTGCAAATTCGATTGGACAGTGGTATCAGTCATTATCGAATAATCACGATCAATAATCGATAATGTATTTTTGTTCTGATTTTTCTTTTTTTTCAAACTTTCTTTGTTCACTTTGATTTCACTGTTATTCGTTACTGGCTTTACTACCATAGCCAACATTTTTTAAAATATATTTTTAGGTTGTGCATTTTTCTTATTCGTTTGCCTTATTAATTATCGTCTAACGAAACTGTGCAGTATTTATTATTTTATAAAGTTGGTAAACAATTATCATTGTTATATATTGCGTAGAACAGGATACGCGTCCCGTTCGTTCGAAAGGACACTGAAGACTAAAGCTAAATGGGGTTCACCAAGAATATCGTACCGGTCTGTTTGACAGACTGGTGGGAGTCCCTGTATTTTTATTCTTCCTGTTATCATCCCAACTTCGTTTTATCACAGTATCGTTTTTCAAGACTCGATAATGAAATAATGCAGGAATCAGATTACGAAACCCAAGATGCATTCTCGGTACAGAAACATGGTAACAGCTGACTGACAATGACACTAGTCGAAAGCCAGTAAAGGAAAAAGCGGATAATTCCCAATTGAAATGTTACTAATTAAATGATTTTTTATCTTAACCACTATCAAAAATAAATCTATTAATTTACTTGTTTCTTTCTTGCTATAAATCTTACTCGAAAATACCCTACCTTTTTTATCCCTCTTCGTACGTTCGTTTGAACAAAGAAATAATGCCGGACTCTCAGACGCATTTTTGATGACCACAGTGCGTCGGTATGTTCCATCTATAATCTTTGTGGTAAGAACGATCGACAGTTTCGCAAAATAATTGCGGTATGTGACAATGACGTACATGAATGATGAATATAGCCGGCGGTACGACGTATAATTTAATATTTATATGTATATAGCTTGCTACAGTTTATATATAGACGCATTTGTTCCAGACTGAAATGGAAACCAAATAAATGAATGGAATACAGTGATTCCCCTTTAAACGATTCTGGGATTTCTTAGTATCCTTTGTCAGGTTAGGTTCACTGAATTTTGCCATGAGGTAAAAAGACTACAGGAAATTGAATTTCAAGACTCCAATCGGAACAATTCACCGAATCATTTTTTTCTACTTATTTGATTAGTATTTTATTAAATCGAAACAATTGTCGCGAATATTTTGATAAGGTAATCGTAGCAATTAACCCGAAAGTAATATTCCTGATGCAAACCGTGATTACGATTGGGCAATGAATACAGTAGTAGCGTAGCACGTTTCTCTTGTACATGAAATCGAACAATGCTTGGCGGAAAATGCTCAGGAGAATCTTTAATAAGGATCTTTTCTCTTGCATTGTTTGTTTACGAAAAGCCACGTGCTTGGAATATGAACGTCATACACAAGGAAGTCTAGATTCTATACGATATTACAGTTAGTAATGGAAATTTTTCTCACGTAGATTTCGGTCCAATTTTACGATTCTTGGATCATAATTAAGGTGTTTCGAAATTCACTGCACGTACTTTGAGCGTGGTTGTGTCTCACTCTATTATGTGAAGTTAAACAGGGACACAATGATACTCGTAGTACTGACGATGAATTTAGGAACGTACCTGTAATCAACTAAAAAATTCATTTTTTTATTATATCATGAATCGAGTCTAGATCGCGGACGTGTTATCCTATTTATTTAGTAAATTGAAAATGATATATTTTTTTTCAAATTGGTCGAATATATTTTTCAAACAAAAATAGAACCGTATTAATCGTAATCATGAATAAATCAAATTTTGCTTTGGTTCTCATTGTTTATTTTACGTTTTTCTGCGATTACGTCATTGTGGTTTAATAAAAAACTTGTGATTTACGAATTGAGAGTCTTGGGGAATCCTCTTTGGTTTATTAAAAATAATATTCCTGTCAGGAGTGATAAGTCTGTAGCGGTATGTGAACGTTATCGGTTCTAAAACGGAATAAATGCAGACATCTTTCGTGGAAACAGGAGCGATTGGCAAATTAAGTTAGTATTTGCATTTAGCGCGGACATTTACGTGTTAACTTACTGAGAAATTAATTGAACTCTAGTTGAACTTTTGTAACAGTGCGATGCACGTAGGATGCTCAATTAATTTAATTGTCTCAAATGCTTTTACACGCCTAAAATCATCGTGGGCTACGACTGCTTTTTTACTGTCAGTAATATATATTGTATAATAAATAAATTAATGCAAGATCCATCTGTATGGAACGAGAGGAAATATTAATTCACTGTGCGTTATCGTTCAGGTATGATACGCTTTGATATCGATTGATCCACTTTATCGACGGTGCTGCGACCTTTGAACTACTGCTAGAAAGGTCAGAGGGAGCAAGTAGCGCAAATTATTTTCCCCATGTCGATAAAAATATTTAGTTAATTTTGTGCAACTTGCAATTTATTTAAAAATAAAAATTGGCATATATTTCAGGTAATTAATTCCACTATAAGAGCCAGGAAAATTATTCTAATAAATCAAAATAATGTTATCATTACATTGTAAGAACGAGCAGAAATATATATAAATATAATTATCACGAATGCAATCATCCTTAGTAATAGGCATACAGTATAGCAAAGCAAAACCATAAATAAAATAATTAAAAATCCTATAAATACCAATGAAATATTCCTCCAACGGGTCAGCTTATAAGTAATTCCAAACAAGTTGAAAAAGATCTTGACGATCCAGCCTTGAAACGTAAAATGATACTATATCCAGGTAGTACAATACAAGGGAACAACAAATACGAAGCTCACAGACTACGGGGGTGGATTGAGATGTACAGGGGTGTGGCCGTGTCCTGGATAAAGCTGAAGACAACCAATCATATCAAAGACAACCCCACCAACACTCGTTTTCCTCTTCGCACCACCAATCGCCGTACACCCTCGCGAATCCACGGCTAATTGCCCCCGGTTTAATATCGCATATGGAATGAAATCCAGGGATAAGGCAGCAGAATGTAGGATGGGGTACGGGGTTGGGGCAGAGGAAAAGGGGGTAGCAAAACTTCAAGCTGGGAGATGAAGCTGTAGATGGAAATACATATAAGACCCACGTACCAGCCTAACTAAACAGCAGGTATATAAGTTTGCCACCGTTCTTCACATATGCAGAATATGTATTTTACATATGCGAATACTGATCTCCATACATGCCGATGCATAGACATTTCAATTCGATTGAATTAATTTTGAAAGAGATCCGCACCACCTTGTATCCTTTTTCATATTGCATTCGAACTCAAATATCCGGGATCGGTATTGCCTGCATCAAGTGCATTGAAAATTATTGATTTTCGATTAGATTGAAGCGCAATGGAATATGCATACTGATAACGAGTCAGATTGGGTTTAGTTTTTTTTAATATAAATTTTGGTCAAAGATTCTTAACGAGAAACAGAATTAGCAATAAAAATAATAAAAATCGTGAAAGGCTCTCAGAATTAATTATATTGGCATCGTAAGAGAAATATCCCTTATACGAAATTCCGTAAGACGAATAAAAGGCCGCGGCCATATTTGTCTTATATATATATCAGTCGTAAGGGGTCTCTTATAAAGCGTAGCAATTATTCGAGTAAAATACTTGCCGAAATTTCGGTGATAAATCCAACTCTGTAATAAGGGTGACTCGCAAGTCATTTGTACCCCTGTTACAGGGATAAGGGAGGGGAGGTTCGGTATTGAGCTTCAATAGAAATTCTTTCGTCCTCCCAGTCCCCTATTTAATTTAAACATTTGTCCCCCCCGTTACACCATTCCCCTGGATCGTCTTGGCGTTGCTGATCTCTTCGCGCTTTCATCCCCATCAGCATCCCCAGACATGGACCTACCCAACTCTGAGCTTCTTACTCGAAAGCTAATAATTACTCGACTTTATACAGTGTGACTGTAATAACTCCGAATTCCGTATTCTCCTTCTGATCCCCCTTTATCAATTTCTCGCTCGATTCCAACCCCTAAAATCGAAATTCGACAAATATTTTTTTTTAAATTCATCAAAACGTCACGCAACGATGTTATTGCGTAACAAAAAATATATTTGTATCAAACAAATTTACTATCGGTGGAAAATCATTTTGTATTATATAATTTTACGTTATTTATAGAGAAACTACATTTTCATTGACACTATCGATTTTAGAGATTATTCTACAACTTTTCACTATATTTGGAATTTATAGCTTAATATGAAGTTCATAATGGTCTTCGTACTTTGATAGTTTAACGGGTTATTACCTCCACTAATTTATCTGTTATAGTTGGAACACGTGGGATAGTTTAGTGGTCGAAAATTAATGAACGATATGAATAACGTATCTACCGATTTTATCAAAGATTTAGCGACGCCTTAACATTTTTATGTCAGACATGCTTTTGTAACGGGTTAACCAAAGCTGTGCGGAAATAATTAAGCTCTTCACATTGGCCATAAGCTCCTTAGAGTTTTTCCGCGGTACTGAAATTCCTACGCGCCCATCAACGGCTAATGAGAGATTCGGGGTGAGAAGCGGTGGGGGGGGGGGGTGTAGTAAATTTACGAGAGAAAAAATAGTTAAACAATCTATAGTGAAACAAATTGAAATAGATCGCAGGGTGCACGATTGGCTCGAAAATAATTAAATCAATCGATGCCCTATCGATGACAATTAATAAATGAACATGAAAAGGTCAAAAAATTTCTAAGAATTTTACGTGTTACGTAATTAAAATATTGTGTAATCCTTCGAATCTGTTTAATTATTTTTATCAGCCGATTTTGATCGGATGTATATGTGTTGTGACGTGTTAACGTAATCAGATTGGTTGACGGTTATCAAGACGCGATTAGGTCATGACGAAAACAAGGGTTGTAAAAAAAGCAGAGGCCAGGATTAAATAACCTCATCATCATTAGTCGGCACCTAATTACCAGAGCGTCTTAGACGCAGATGACATCATTGCCGAGGAGCCGGGTGAGCTCAGCTATACTGCGCTCTACGAAAGCTTATTAATGGGTTGCATAGCGTGGGGCAAAAAGGTAAGAGACTCCCCGCAAATAAGCCCCATGAGAATCTGAGGGGCGTGGTTCACCCTCTTCGTTGGCCAATGAACGTGCTGCTCCGTTCACATCGACGGAAAAATATTGACCGCTGGATTATGCGGTCCATTTGGGGGTTGCAGAGGTGAACGCGGCCGACTGATTGGGGGATGCTGGGGGTAAATACCCCGTCACGTACGGGATCATTAGCCGGATATCCTTAGTCCCGACTAGTGTTACCAGTGATCTGCGCTGACATCATTATTCGCAAAAGCTTCTGCTCTCGAAAGCACTCGGTATTTTCTTGATCTTCTGTGCTGATGCTGACTGAGCTTGCATCTACGATTTTAAACGTTCTTACTGGTGCTATTGTGCTTTTTGGGTGGACCACTACGGAATTTGAGGCTGTAAAAAGATTTTTCATTGATTGGATCGCGTTTTGGATTATCGAATAAATATTTTTTCGAGTGGTTAAAAATGCGTGCTTAAAGCTCTATTTAAAAAAGGGACGAGATTTGACGATTTGACATTTGTTGGAATCTTTTTAGAAAGATGTGACTAACAGTGAGTGCGATTAGTGGAAAGGACTCTTTTGAGAATTTGTGCTTTTGGGTATGTGGACTTTTTTAATTTTGAAATAATTTTTGGCTCAGTGTATTTTCGCGTGGAAATATATCGCGATTATTAGAGTGTTGACAGTGAAATCGAAAGTGTCATAAGATTTGAAAAAATTGTTGTTTAGAAAGTTTTGGAGAAATTTTTCAAACAAAATTTTACGGTAAGATGCAAACGAATGATCCGACGGGTCACGTAGTCATGGAAGATCTGTCAGATAGGAGTGAGAACAGTCATTCGGAATTTAAGGTGAATGGTTTCCAGGATTATGACAGAATTAAGGAACTGAATTTATCTCTGGAGAAAATCAAAGACGAGCCAATTATCGAATCGAAGGATTTTCATTTTCCGCTTGATACTTGCAGACAGCGAAGTATGGTGTTTGATGGATTCGCTGGGGAGAGAAATAGAGATCATTCTGTATCGTTAGAGAAATCCAAGGACTTTACGTTACCTATAACAAAATCAAAGGATCCAGCAAATTATCCTATGGACCGATCAAGCGATGCTGACTCTTTTTTGGAGTCTCTCTGCAAGGCAAAGGATTCCAATGCAGCTGGTATCCTGTTCAATTTCACGCGAGATGGTCGTCAAAAATCCCTTCAGACGTCCCTGGACAGGACCAAGGGTCCAGGAATCACGACAGATAGAGAGATCAAAGGTTTTGGGATGCTGAAGAATAATTTATCTATAGATCGAATAAACGAGTTCAATGTGTATTTAGATCGAATGCGAGATTCTCATATTGGAAATATTGCCCTGGACCGAATTCCTCCAAATGCATTGCTCGATGCTCCTTCCATGCTGGAATCGAACTACTTCCGGAATTTTCAAATTCAACCAAGAAGTCCTGATCTCGAGACCATCACTCTGGAGGGCATGAGAAGATCACATTTATCCAAGACTGAAAGATCTCCACAGAATTTGGCTACGCAACTTCCACACTCTATCACGCACATGCAACACTCGCAACAGCAACAACAACAGCAACAACCCAAATCATTTACTATTGACTATATTCTTGGACACAAAAATAATCCGCGTGAGAAACATCAGCGAGGTCAACAGCAACAATTTCGCAAACATCAAGGTAAAGTATTTACGTTTATGTTAAAGTCGAAAATTTATTATAGGAAAATTAGAAAAAAAAAGAAATGCATAAAAATTGCATTGATGGTATTAAAACAATTCGATCGACTCGAAATAAATAATTTTCCAAACAAATGAGAATCTACAAAGTTGTCATTTCGCTGTCTTTATAGCCTCTGTATCGAAAGGTGGAATTTCAATAAATTTCAGTTTTACTACGCACATCAGGAACAATCAGAAGTATCGCGTTTTCCATAAAACATTTCGAACCTTTGCTGATCACTTAAGGTTTACTTACAATTTTCTTTGAAGTAGCTATAAAAACAATAATAAATATTGCAAAAAAAAAATCAAATTTTTCCCTCTAACTTCTTGTGTCAAAACTCCAAGTATTTTGAAAATGATTTTGGCGATAGTCAAAAATATTGTAGGGATGACAATATAATTGCAGGTTTAGAAAATTCAGCAAAGAACGGTTCCTCGAGTACAAGTTCGGCTGGTCCAGGAGGTGGCGGAGGAGGAGGTGATAATAGAAGTAACGGTGGTGGAAAATCAAAAAGGGTTCGAACAATTTTCACGGCAGAGCAACTCGAGAAACTTGAGGGTGAGTTTGCAAGGCAGCAATACATGGTTGGGCCTGAGAGACAGTACCTGGCCCACGCTCTGAGACTCACTGAGGCCCAAGTTAAGGTCTGGTTTCAAAATCGGCGAATAAAGTGGCGCAAACATCATCACGAGCAACAGAGTCAGCAGCTGCGCGAAATTCATCAGCGATCACTTTCATCCCTGGAACACGAAGATTGTGACGAGACTGGAGAGTGGTGAAAAGCCCTGAATCAACTCTAGAAATTCCCCCCGAATATATGAGACTCTCATTCGTTGGATGAACTTTTATATTAATTCTGCAACTTCTCCTATGAACTATTGGACGTTCAGTGCACATTTTTTGGCTCAACTGCTTTCTGAACGGGTTGTGGTTTTTTGAGAATTATTTTTTTAATTTTTTTATTATTTATTTTTTGATCCTGTACAGTGACTATACAGTCGGTCAGGCTTGGTATCCGTATAAATCTTTTTTTTATTTGTAGATATTAAGTATTATTTTTATCTTTATTTTTTTCAAAATAAAATCAAAAAACTTTTGACCGAGGGAGAGAAGAAATTTGAAAAGGAGCATATTTAGTCCCTTCGGATAGAAGAACACTTTGCGTTGAGAAAATATATAAAATAACAGAACATCGTTCGTTCATACTCGTGAAAGAAATTCTTTCAAAAGGACCAAAAAGAACGACCAATGTGTCTCGAGCATTTTTATACAAGCCTGAAATATAGATTTGATCAAGGATACGAGGCATTTTGGAAAAGATCTTTCCGTACTCAGCAAGCAGCTAAACGGTACTTTAACAACAACAAAAACTTTGACGTTTCCGAACTACACAAGTTCTGCGACTCTACATGCTACTACAGATTTGGATACTCATGAGAATTGATTAAGCCCAAAATCAATTAATGTGAAAATTTCGATTGATATGATTTTTGAATTTTTTCAAAAAATCTATTAAAGCGATCTGTGTGTCATAAATTATGAATGTACGATTCTTGTGAAGAAATCGCGCTTTTCACTAAGATACTTTTAAACAAAGACATACCTCGAGCAAAAAGTTCCAAAAAGTTATTATTCATATAAAAGAATATGGAAGAAACCAACCTTGAGAATTTACAAGCGAATAAGATACGAAAATCAAAATGCATGGCTTCGCATCTTCCATCATGGCCGTCGAGATCTCCGACGAATGGTGGAGGTGCCGCCGACGCATACTGGAAATACGCCCAAAGAAATCCCCATACAACGTCTCACCCTCACGGCGAAAGGTGAATATTTTGTCAAAAAGATTACCGCAAAAATTTTTCTTTTGTTTATAAAAACATCTTTATCAACTTCTCATCCAGGAAATACGATTACAAATTAGTGGATCCCATAGCGAGTTACTCCACAACAAATTCCTACAAACCATATAAGCAATTCAAAAGAATTCAAACAAGCACTTTGCCGCCAAAATATACCCAACAAGCCTCCGATCAAGCGTACCATGACGAAACGGGTATAAAGAGCACAAGAAACAAACTCCTGGCAAACAACATAGCGATTGCTAGAAGAAATCGTTATAAGACCGATCTGGATGACGGTGACGATTTAAAGTACGAAGATGACGAAATAGAAGTATCAGCTGATGAAAATCCCGAGGATGACGTGGTTGAACAAGGTAGAAAATTCGCTAAAAAATGAAATAATAAAAGTCAAAAATCAAGATAAAAAATATTATTTTACTGTTTCAGGAGATGATGATCGCGAAGATAATTACGTATACACTGAAAAGGATTACGAGGAACAAGAAGCTGACGATGAGGTCGATGAAGAATCGGACACGTTGCCCCAAATGCACCGCCGGATGCGATGCAGAGTTCATGCGGAATTACAACACCGAGCCCAACAGGAGGCTCGAAGACTTCAGCAACAACGTATTCACAAATTGCAACAAAAACAAATGCAGCCACGGTACGATTACTATTAGATTATTTTTGTCTTTGTATATTTACACATACTGCTTTGACGATGTGAAGCTGCCGTCATACAAACATGCACGAGACGTCATACGGAGACGTTGCCGACTTGGCGTCGGAAGAAGAGGTCACGACGCCACCGACGCCACCGACGCCACCCTTATCACCCCGTAAATCTTCAAGACGGCCATCGCTGCTACAACAAACAATACAACCCCGTGCACAACCGAGAGAACATACCGATCGATACAAAGTGAACAAACCGACCTCACCGCAACCTCAGCAAAATCGTAGATCTCATACAACAAGAGCAGACCTGGAATCGTTCAGGGAAGCTGAACTGATGAATTCCCACTCAAAAAAATGCTACGTTTGTGGCGAATTAGCTAATTCCGCTGTAACCAAGATGACAATGCCTTCCGGAAGGAAAACCGACTGCCGCTTGCAAGACAACAGAGGCTTCACAGTTAAGGGGCCAGTTGGTACGTATATTTAATATGTCGATAAATTTATGAATTAATAGGAATGAAAATTAAATTTTTTCAAAATCATATACAAATTTCAGGAGACGACGGCGAAGCAAGGGAATTGAATATCTGCGGTCATTGTGCGACAAGACACGATATGACGGACTTCGGATTATCTTATGAGGCATCGCGATCCCCATTACCATTGTATTCAATGAAACCACGAAGATCGAGAAATATTAGATCGTCCGGCCACGCGGCGCAGATCGACGAAGAACAGAACCTGGATCAAAATTCATTTGGGTATACACCTGGATCATCGAGGCATGCCAGAGATCACGGTACGGTTCTTCGGGAAAGAACTAGACACTCCCTTCAGACGGCTCGCGATCCTTCGAGCACTCATTACAATCACTGAAGATTAAACGCTCGCCTGCTAAGACGATAAAATCTCATTGAGGAGAAATCGGCAAAAATTAATTCAACGATCGAGAAGAAATTTCGTGAAGAAAGGGATGAAAAACTTTGAAAAAAAATGTGATCCTTAATAACATCGATCGCGATCCCATTACGTGTAACATATATTTTTATATAAGTCTTAAAGTCACGCAAGTATCATAACGCGAGCACGTGCTGTATCCGATAAAAATAATACCCAAGAAAAAAAAACGATAACTTTAAAATTATCGTCGTGTACATAAGGAAGAAGTCAAAAATGCGCTGCCACACCCTTCTATCGATCATTTGAATTCTTTGTTCTTCTGTTTTTATATTATTCATCCAGACCTGTAACCATGTTACCAATCAAAAGAAAAGAAAAGCTCGACACGCAGTGAAACATTCGTGGGAATGTTATGTGAAAATTCATTGTATATACGTGATAACAGTATACTTATACATAATATACATACGCATAGTTATCGCGGAGAATAAACTCTCGAGTCTGTACATTGAAGTGATGATTTACTTATTTGATAACCAAAAATAAAATTTGAAGAATCCCATAACCACTTATCTCAAAAAAAATAATTTAATTTTTTCTACAAAAAAATTAACATTTTTATCGAGACGTTCCGTATCGAAGGAATTATCGATGGAAACCAACTCTAATAAAACCCTGAGGCACACTGAGAGTTCGGATTTTTTCGCAAGCTTTCGTTGCAAAAGATTGATTTTTCCGTATAACGAGATGGTCTCCTCTATCACCCCCGCTTCGAGGTTCGGATAGGTAGGTGGACTCGGGAAATGCAGGAGTAAAAGAGGAGGGTGGTTCAGAAAAGGACGAGAACGGAAAGAGGGATGTCAGGGGTTGGAGGCTGCAAAAGAGGGCAGCAAATGGGAGCAGGAGGTAGTCAGAGCTTTTTACATGGACCCGCAGTATGGCTGCCGGTCTACAAAGGCAAAAGCTCTCCCACCACAAAGCTTTTGTTTAAATATTAATATCACAAGATCTCTCTCCCTCCCCTCCCCTTCACTCACTCGATCACTCCCTCTCTCCTATCACTCCGCAGTCCAGCCACCGCGTCACTTAGCTTTGTACAATTAAACTTAACATCTTTATTCCATTAGAGCCCAAACGAAATAAAGTGCAATAATAATAATTGTTAACAGCAACACAGTGAATACCATTGAAAATTTCCAAATTATCATGATATAATAAATAATATACCTATATACAATATATACATATTGCATATGCATGTATATACGTATATACAAGTCGTTTTTTCAAAATGGCTACTTCCTCGTCATTCCATCCCCTTTGTCAAGGGTGATAAATTAGTCAGAGCCACGTCAAAGACCCTGTCAAAAAATCTCTCCCGAGTCAGACCTTAGTAATCGGGATAATGAATTTTTTTTTTCAATTTTACGTGAAAATCTACTACTACAATTTTTGTAATAATCACATCATCAAATAATTTTCAACTAGATATTTCGTAAGCGTCACCAATGGGTCTAGCGTGAATGTCACGTCATTATCCTGAAGTTGTAATTACACGGAATTCCACGTGCATTAGCTAATTACTTATCGAACCATCATTACCCTCGTTATCGGGTCCATTAATGTCCCGCAGAATCGCGAAACTGGAGTGTGCACAATCGTCAAGGCTTCTTGCATAGCTACGAAATCTTTCTGAGGTCGTGCAAGCCTGTAAACACGGCTTAAAAGTCACAGTATAAAATGAGCTTTCATATCGCAAGCTACACCCCTAGGAGAAATAAGCTCCGCCCCGGGTAACCCCGAAGCCTCCGCCAGCACCCCCTGGCTCTGCAGCTCGTACACCAACCCCTAGCTCATCGCCGTTGGCATCCGCGGCATTCCAATTAGCTTGCGAATCAAAAGAGCCCCACTGCCTTTGTGGGGTCTCATCCTCTCTTCCCTTACATCCTGCACCCTGTACTAACCCCTGTAGGCTCCCTTATCGCCCTCCCTGTAGCAAGTGGCTCTATGCATCTCTCTGTTCCTTTAACGCTCTTGTCGCAAGCTTCGTCCTTCTCTGCTTACAGTTAAACCTAAAAACCAGTAGGATTCTTCAGGGACATATCACGTGTTCCCTGACTCTATGTGATACGTGAGAAAAAAAAGTTATATTTTTTTAACCGAAATTTAGCTTGCAGCTTCGTCCAATGAGGTGTCGTACGTGATTCGATGAAGCCAAGGTGATCTGATTCGTGAGAAATTCGTTTTCCTATTATAATCAATTGAAACTATGGGCTTTCCTCGGACCTGCGTTTTTATATTGCTCCGAGCAAATAAATCTAGCAGAAATTTTATTCGAAATTGACGAAAAATTCGTTTCCGTTTATTGGACAATATTTCGGTATTTTTTTCTTTCGTGAATGGGTGGAACAATACTCGGTATGGAAGAATTGAAAATTTTATTACCCCTCATTTCTGTCCACTTCGTTTATATGCCACTTTGTTTATCGTTCGTAGATATTAAAACTTCAGCACTTTGTATATAACGTGGTATATATAGATATATATAATGAGAGTATACATGGATATAGGTATGCATCTCGGTGCGTAGAAATTAATACATGTATTTTGTAATTGTGGCCGCCATTTAATCCGTCCCGCTAATTACGAGATACTTGAATCTTTGCTGGAATTACTCTGATCTAAAGGAAGATGGAGATATTCCCAAGAGAATTCAATTAAATCATTGAACAATGGATTGAAATTGCTATCACGAAGATTTACATGTATAGCATTGCTGTCGGTGATATTTTTGAAACTATAGAATACGACTTTTGAATTGTCGAGAAATATGATTTTTTTGAAATAAAATATACTTAGAACAACAATATACGTAGTAGAGGTAGATTTGCGGCTATGATCAAAGGAAACTAGTTTGGCATTCCTTGGTCCGAAATATGCGAGCAACATTCTGTATGCTTTATATCAAACGAGGACTCCTTTGAAATTCGTACCAGCCGTGCGTTTACATATGTTTACCTATATGCTTACATATGTGAGGCCATATATTTCTGCATGACTATGGATGCTGGAAGAGAATTCAATTGCGAAGAATTTTCATGAATTTCCGATTTTCGCAGTGAAACCATTGCGAGTATTGAAATAAAGAAAATTCACGAAGGAGACTTGAAAGATTTTCGAAAATTTTATTGGCAATTTTACGCCCTGTAGAAACGACTGGATTATCTAGTGTCGCGATAATTAAAAGGTAACTAAGGGTTCCAAGGGTTGAGAATGGCTAGACAGCCACCCTTGTCTAGGCACATGTTCTGAAGGGATCTTCGTTAAATATACGAAAACGAAATTAGACCGGGACTATTTTGGCGTGTTTTTTATGAATGAAATTAAGACTAGGACATTGTTAATGATTTCAGTTAATTAAATTGCTGCCTTTACGTCGACAAGATTTGCGTCCTAAACACCCGTTGCGATTAACTTTATTGCAGTTTTAAGATGCCAGCTTGATAGTTACGAAAAAAAACGTTTCAGACTCAATCAGTGTAATCCGAATAAAAATATATTCATATATTTCGCTGTGTATAATGCGACGTACGTTTTGATATTATTATTAATTTGGAATAATTTACGAAATTCTTTTTGTTACATTGGCCTCGTGGGATTTACGTATGATAAATGAAAGTGGTGGACCAACACGTGACGCAATTTGTCCTGTTTTTGACACCGCTTTGACAATTTATCATTTTCTCCAAGGGATGCAGAACAATGCTACTGAGAATCAATGTGAGCAACGAATAAATATTTTTATTACGATTAGACACACTTGCATTAGGCCGTGAAACCGCACCTGCATCAGCACCTGCAGAATTCTTCCCCAGCATCATAAATCATAAATCTGCTCATCACTGATATGCTCATAAAATGCATTTCTATAATAATGGATTCTCATTCCACCCCTGTTACGGAGAGTTGGGTATACCCGAAAAATGTATTATGTCAAACAGACTGGTGTGTTCTTATTTATAGATAAATTTGTACGTAACACGCATGAAACAATATTGTTTTTCTTTCGCTTTGTGTACCTCCTATTGATAAGGGCTGCCACTGGTACATTTTGGGGGGTCGTAAAATGGAAATGAAATTGTTGGTTTGTTTCTGTCGCTAATCGTACCAACGATACACGGCATAAAAAGTATAACCACTTGCAGCATAGATAAGGGGTCGTTGTAGTTGCGTTGAACGCATTCATAACATCAAACAGGGTAATAAAAGTCAGCCCTATCCCGGGTCTAGGGGTGGTATAGGAGTAGGGGAACAGGGAGAATCAAAAAGCGACGAGAGGACGGACCGATATTGTCAGGCAACAGTAGCGTAGGATAGGATACAATTTTATTAACAGATTCAATTTTGCCAAGTGAAAAGTTTTGCATTTCAGTTTTAACTGGTAGAATTCAATATTGCAAGAGCAAAGTACATCCTTCAGAGAATAACGCTTGCTTGTGTATCGTTGTATTTACCGGGACAACGAATTGTTAGATTGATGAAAACAGTGCGGAATAAAAAAATCGTGAGGACAGTTTTCTGTTGAAATTTGTTAAATAATTGGAAACATTTTTTCTGTACGGTTATTAAATATAATTGATGTTTCATATTTTCGTAATATTAAGCACTTGAAATTTTGGTAATTTCGACAATAGGTGTAGCTGCGCCTATGACCGAGGTACCTAAGCGTCGCAAATATGTTAGCAGCCAGTTAGAGGGATTATATATAGCTAGCAGCCCGTTATAGGGATGTCCTCGAACATCATCCCCCTTGTCATCATCCACTAGCCATACCCCAGTCAAGTGGGTCCTCCGACTTAAATACCGTAGAAAGGTCGGAAGGGTGGAAAAGAATCGCAACTATTTCATTTGGGGCAGATTAGACAGATTAGCGACCGACGACACGCGACCCAAGCCTTTAGGAATCGAGTCGACACTTGCAGTTCTTTTGAACTTCATTTTTTATCAGTTATTTGTCGCGAAGGACAAACTATCTTTCAGAGTAAAATAACGTAGTCTAACGAAGGAAATACGTTTTAAATAATTTCTGTTAAACTAATAAGACTCACCAATCCATTGACAGATATATTATGGACTATGTGATCCCTGCTTCAAATCCTTTGAAAATGTGACCGTCCAAATAAGCAAAAAAGAAATGAGGTGGCGGACAGTCGCTCTCCTTTTCTTCTATTGGCTACTTTCTTTATACTTTCGTACTACGACTGCTGGTTAGAAAGAGACAGGGCTTGGCCATCATCAGTCGTATCTTTTTTTTTCTGCCAATTAATTTTCCTATGTCTATGCGTAGTCCATAATGTGCGTCGATGCGCCAATCAGTATCCGGCTGGGTCTAATCCTTTTGAGGATGAAAGGGTTATATGGAAAATCGGATTTCATCTTTCACCCTTTTGACCCTTATCATCGTAATGATGGAGAAAAGATACAGTTATTAATACTGCATAGTATTTTAAGGGTCTTGTAATTTTCTCTGTACGAAGTCTTAATTAAAATTAATACGCTAAATAGTGCTCCGTGATGAACAGCTTATTTTGTGATCGGAGTGTGAGACAAATGCGCAACTGTGAATTTGTGCACATAAGGATCAAATGAAAGCAAGGAGCGAAGGTTGTTTGAATAGAATATAGAAATCGTTTCCTTCAAGTGGAGAATGGAGTATGTGAGTGTCGCAATTTGAGCTACACTTGGGTACTGCTACCTCTGCTGTTACATACAAAACTGGCCACATCGCCGCCACCTGTAAAGTTTCAGTAATGGAAGAATGTTAATCGCAGCAGCCTGCGCATTGAACACTGATCGCACATGTCAAGAAGACGCTAGGCGACTGCGCGTGTTGTCTGTCACGCGGAGTTAAACAAATAAGGGAAAATAGCAGTTTCTCGTTTACAAATACATTGGTGAGAGGCTAAAGAAAGAATGGTCATGAACGTGTCACGCTATGGCAAGAAGACTATCTTTTGTGTCGGCTGTGCCTGCGTCGGTGCTTATGTTGCCTATCAATATTGGAGAAGAAGAGAACTTAAGTCGATTGACGAAGGTTTTGAAGAAGTTTCCAAGGTTAGAATTTTTTGAATTTTTAACAAACTTTATGTAACTTTATACTTTACCTTTATTGGTTATTTTGACTATTACCTGTAATTTTGACCGTGCGTGTTTAATTATTCTTTTGCCGTTTCATTTAATTGACTCATGCATTGCTTCCAACTGGTGGAATTTTTAGATGCTGTTTTAATGATTTATCATTGTGGCTGTTGCTATTTTCATTTACTTGTAAATTTCTATGTGCTTCGTACAGGGAACTATTAACCTCATTATATCCATCTGCTGAACTGATAGTGATATACATCGCTATATTACACTTGGGGCTTTATTGATGTCTTTTAGGGTCTTGCTTCTTTAGGTATATTTTATTTGCTAGAATTTAACACCTGCAACTTTTTGTTTAGTTATCCTGGTTTACCTATTTCCTCCTTAATTTATTGTCTTGTGTTGTCAGTCTCCAAAAGATTAAGTAGCCTTCGTTTTGGGAATTATTCAGATTGATGACAGCAATGAGAGAAGGGTACTTCTATTGGGTTTGGATGGTGCAGGAAAGACCTCCGTAATGAATCAAGCAATTGCAGCTGCTAATGGGACTTCGTACATTGTTCCTACGGCATCGACTCATGGTTTCCGTGTCTTTAGATTACAGAATGGACCCTATATCTTTGATATTTGGGAAAGTACGTTATTCTATGCTCTTCTTTGACTTAACATGATTTTATATCATTATCTCCACTATGGTTCGTTATTCACTCGTAGTTGGAGGTGCAGAGGATACAAGAAAGTATTGGAGTCACTTTCTTCAAGACACAGATCTTTTGGTATTTATGGTGGATGCATCTGATACAAACAAACTATCAGTTGCGGTTTCTGCACTAAAGCAGCTGTTGGGAGATTCTAGAATGGATACTGTACCAATTTTGGTGATTGCAAATAAGCAGGTAATGTTACAAGCAGTTTTTCATCTGCTGTAGATATTTTCATACATCTTTCCAATAGACTGTAGTGTTAATAACCTTGTATTTTATTTCATTGAATATATATGGTTAAAATGGTTTTAATACTCAGATGAAAGGAAGGTACATTTATATGTTCAACAATAAATTTTCCTAGGATTCTCCAAACGCTTTGAGACCTGATCAGGTCAAAGAAGCGCTCGACTTACGTAGTATTCCTGCCAATAAGCACAAGATAGAAGTAATTGGTTGTCAGACTCGTCCATTACCAGAAGTTTCACAGGATGTGATTGAGCACAGTTGGCATCATCCTTCAGTGGACGTTGTAAGGAAGAAAATATTCGCGATGGCTGTTTCATCCTAAACTAGCTATAATAGTTAATAGGGTTTGACCCCACCAGAAAGGACAGAGGATATTCCACTAATATATTGTGAAAGGGATGAAAGAATTATTAAGTGAATTATTGGTATTCTTTGTAAGGCAATAAAATCGAGGATACGATAGAGAAGAAATATTTCCAGAAAACTCGTGAAAATTGTGCATGAAAAATTTATTACACCTTTTTAAAACACTAGATTTATTGATACTATCGAATAAGGCAGAGTAATCCAGTTGAAACATGAATGTCGTCTGTTATACTGTTGAGTTACTGTAATTTTTTTTTAATTTTTCCTTTTTTCTAATAACCAGTATTACTCTATTTTGTACTATTTTATAAGCATTACGGATATATCGCCAAGAATAGATTTTTTTTATCTCAACGCAAACCTGTAGGGTGTATTTTAGCAAATATCTGTATATTAAAGTCCGGCTGTAAAATTCTTCGCAAGCTTCAAACGCACAGTACAATTTAATTGTTTCCCTCTATGGTAATGTGTAAATTTAGAAAACGGTGCCATATCAGTGTAATGTTACTATTCTGATAGATTAAAATTTCTTCAAAAAGTTACGTTTATGTAATCATTTTCTTAAGAACAGTGTTGTCCTAAGGTTACATGTGTAAAAAATAAAAGTTATAGTTATGATGAAAATCATTTTATCAATGTAAGTCAACATATTTATAATATTTCAAAAATACCCGCAGTGTACGGATTGAATTACAAAATATTTTCTTTGAATGTTAATCACTCTCTTCGTTACTGTCTGTAACGAATTCACCATCATCCAAAATATCATCATCGGACAAACCCTCTTCACTCATGTCACTTAAATCTACGAATCCCGTTTCATCATCGTCACCTTCAAATTCCTCTTCAGTGTCACTTTCACTGGAACACATTGTTTTCAGAGTTTCCATTCGCTTATTATTTTTGGATTTTTTATTCTCTACTTTGTCAGTATTAAAACTATCCTTTGCTTTACGTTTCTGTGTTATAGTTTTATCTATGATATTCCCTGACTTCAATTTTTTATTATTTAATCCACTTTCATTTTCATCATCCGATTCATTGTCTGAGAATAACTTCAATTTCTTTTGCGAATCATTTTGAGTGCCATCTGCAATAACATTTTTTGTTGCTTCATTGTTTTCACATGGGATTTCTTCAGGTTCTTCTTCAATATTATGGTCTATATCGTCGCCATTAATAGATTCTACTTCCCAGACAGGTTTTATTGTTTTTTGTTTTGGTTTTTTTGGAATACAATGCTTCTGAACATTTTCCAATGCAATTTTTCGTCTTGTTTCTTCCAAAGGCTCAGAATCATCCAAGACTATTTCACCCTTTTTCAGTAAATACTCAGCATACTGCTCAGGAATACCTTTAAATCTATTTATTTTTGATCGTATTTGGCGCCAAGTCAATTGGTAGTAATTTTTCCGATCTCTCACCATTGCCTATACAAAAGATTTGTACAAATGTTTAAAAAATGTACAGATATATAAGGAATATTGGGAATATTTATAAATCAGTTAAGTTACCTTATAGTTATCACCATACTTGTCCATCATATATGTGGCAAATTGAACTTCATTTTTGGGCAATTTAAACAAGCATACTCTGGGAGCTTTTGCTTCGGACTCCAGTTTCTCTGCAACATGAATCTTTGCAGGTGGACCCTTTTTTATTTCTTCGTCATCATCTTCATCATGCTCCGTATCTCTAAATTTATCTTTGACACTGTTTATGAGTTCCCGTTTTGTATTAGGTATCTTTAATACTTCATTTGGATTATACGCCAAGCCCATTTCGCCTAAATTACTCCGTGTTGATTTTTTTACTTCCCAAGCTTCTTTTATTTCCTCACTTCAAAGAATAATGAAAACAATTTCAGTAATAAATTCTTACAATTTAAATACTTATACAGCAGGGTTATCAAGTAACAGGTTAAAATGACTTACCATCCTATTGCAGGTAGTTTTCGCAACTTGTTTCGCAATCTTTTACGGTTTACATTTACTCGAAACTTCTTCCTACGTTTTACTTTCCTTACTTTCGTCATTTTTCAGTGAATATAATAAATAAACAAAATTTGTCAAAAGCACGTGTATATTCCACACAGCTGAGAAGTGAAATGCACAGACCACTTATTGGAGACACGGCACTCCCGTGCTTTAGACTGTTAGCACGAGCAGCAACGCCATCTCATCGGTAGGTTTTATAAGTATTCTATGTTTCACTGTAGCCCATAGGAGTGTCATCCCCCTGGTATCGCCTAAAACCGGAGCGTTGTGCATCTCCCCGCTCATCTCTGATGCGGATCCTGTCGTAGCCGAACTGACCGCGATCACGAATGTGTACCTTGGCGAGCAAAGGTTCTCCGCTACTTTAGTTTACCGCTGGTTCCGAGAGCAACCCTACGAGCAAGACCACTCATCAGATATTGCCAAAATATTTTTTTTCCTTTGCAATCTTAAGTTCCATTTTCTGTTTACCTTCAAATATCTCGGATGGACAATAGTTTAACGGCATTTCAAGCGCTTAGTACGTTATCATTTCCATCATCTCAATTGTGGCCCAAGAATCAGGCCACAGTTTGAAGGTGGGCAGGCAAGATTTCATCTTCCTGATACCACTTCATGGTTATCGCGAAATACATGAGAATACCTGATCCATAACGGTAAAGACGGAAGGAAGGAAATGATCTACTTATCTTCGGTCAACGACGATACATCTGGGATCTGCCGTTGTACCAACTGCAGGTAATATATTTTATTTTTCTCGATAAAGTCAATTTTTCTTGGTAACATAACAACAGAGCACTAATCAACATTTATGTTCACCAAACGGACTCGAGAGAGCGTTTCAACCTTTTCCCAAGCTGTAGATGAATTTTAGTGTACAGTAGACCGTTGCTAAGTGAAATCATTAATTTTATTCAATTTGAAGAATGTCTTTCATTAACAGGCTAAATAACTCAAACGATTCATTTCCTCAGTCTCGAAATCCCTTTTTCCTTATGAAAGTATTCTTGAAAAAATGTAACTTAACATTTCGCTGAATATACATATAGCAATATTTAAACAAGAGAAATCAGTGATTTATCCTGGAATCAAGTTTTATTGTCACAAGAGCCAGAAAATTCGTCAGAGTTCTAAGATCACGTGAAATTAAATTAATTGAAAATTATTTACTTACCCTATTATATACAATACATAATGTTACTTCATCAAACAATTTGGCAGAATAATTATTTCAATGGAAAAAAAAATACAAATATCGCGAATCAATATGTCGTAACTCAAGAGACAAATGTGATAAGATATTAATGTTTATATTTATTATTTGGCATCATACACCCCGAGTTTGCGCGATAAACACCGTCGCGACGCCGTCTACGCCGACGAGCACCTTCAACCATCGCCAACGCACCAGTACTAGCCGCGACTTTCGCGACGCAGAATCTTTGTCTTCTTTCTGCTTCCTTCTCTTTGCTCTGTTCAGTTTATTCTTTCCCGGAAGGAGTGGCGCGTGGATTTATTATAATCCGCAACGGACCCCAAAGAAATAATACAAAGAAAATATATCAAAAATTATATTCTAGTCACATGGAAATTGCAAGTTTTCAACATACCTCAAGAGCTTTCGTGTAATGTCAAGTCGTAACGAATATTTTGTACGTGCCTTGCAACAAGTCACATTTCAAGGATATTTACTAATTTTCCCCCAAAAAATGTCAACCGATAAATTCTAGACGAATTTGGAATCCCTATTTAAATTACGAGAGGCTCTAGACGATAACAAATATTTATATTTCATGTATTTATGGTAGTATCTATATTCGGGGTATTTATTTTAACTGTAATGCAATTACATAATAATTCCCACCATTCTGTTGTACGCGGGAGGATGTAATTAGGCGTGTGACACTCGATAGATTTTTCTTAACATGTATTAATGTTGACTGATCGAATTACACGATTCAGCTATAATTCGCTTCGACAAAATTGCCAATCGATCACGGGCAACGTTGAAACGTCAGTTTCAATGCATCCTAATCATATTATTATATACTGCAATTTATAAATGCATTTATTCATAGCTTGATAAATTTTACTCGATTCTGTTTACACTTACTCTAAGCGACAGTAATGGATCTTGGTAATATTTGAAACAGCAGTTTTCATCAGTTACAGTTCGTCCTTGAAAGAGTGAATTATTCCAAAAAATTCATGTACGCAATATCTGATTCTTTTTCCAATTAAATGAATAGTAGAAATACTTTGCAGTGCTAATAAAATATTAATAATTTTACGCCACTTTAATATAGCATTTAATCGCTGCCCTACGTAAGAACGAAATTTAGTATAATTCAAGAAGGACAATAAATTGATGATTAGAAGTATAACTTAAAAAAAACAGTGAAATACATACTGCTTAAAAAAATGAAGTGAAGTTTTTGTGAAGTAAAAAAAATCAATAATGAAGATGCAACTAACGCGCGAAGACATTGATGGCATCCCTACTCAGTGGTTGCAAACTGTTGCGAATTATCTTATGGGATTTCGCAATGATACGGTCGTGGATTTTTCTCAGCCTCATTTACGACCATCAGTAATTGGCATATATCCACTCTTCATACTCATGTATGCTATGCTAATTCTGGCAGGAACTTTGATGAACTTTGCCATGGTGTATCATATCGTGAAGTATCGTCTCTACAGAGATCCAACTTACGCCTTTCTGATCAACCTGGCCATTTCCGATGCAGTTAAGTGCATCTTTGTTCTACCTATGACACTGACTGTTCTTCTTCTGCAGAATTGGATTTTCGGAAAATTTCTTTGCTACTTTCTACCCATGCTGCAGGCAAGTATTTTTTTTATTAATAAATTTACGAGGTGTCAATAATCCGTCCGATGCACATAGATGCATTTGAATCAGTGTTAAACTGTACATAATTGGTGTAGATTATACCGCTGTAGATGCTGTTACATATAGGAATGATAATGCAACCGTTTAATAAAAATGATCCGATGCTGACGTGTAGAAAAAAAAGAAATTTTTAGAAAAGTTTTTTTCAGGTAATATGTATATAGTGTTCCAATAGCAGTTCCTTTTTTATGGGGTAGGAGGAGGTAGAGTTGTTTGTGCATAGGGAATACGATTTTCATTGTATAAAACAAATTTATTCCATTCTTCTCGAAATTCCATGAATATTATTGTAGTTCACTGATAAGTTTTTACATACTATCCGATACCCTTATATAAACTCGGGATTTCATATTTTTTTAGGAGAAATCTACTTTTCATAAAGTAAGCCATTTCACGTTTCAAAATCGAATAAATTCAGATAAGACCTCCCCCTCCGGATGGCACTTCTATCCTATACATATTTGTCTTGCCTGAATTATCTGGACGACATTCGAAAAAGCAATTCTTTTGGATTTGCGTGCAAAGCTGACAATTCTGTGTAAAATGATAGCACCGATTTATTTTGAAACTAAACTCGTGTTTGACAATAATCGCAAGAAGTACGACGCTTGAAATATTTCAAACAAAAATCTTATAACCTGTCGTAAGCGCGTATATCAGAATTTCATAGAAACTTGGAAAAAAAATATGTAACGTTATTACACTTGTGAAAGTAAAAATCCTTTTTATAAAAAAAAGCATTCAATGTTCAATCATATTTTAAGATTTTCAACAAAATCTTATCACTACAGTTTGTCGTTGTCAAGCATATAGGGTGGCTATGAAAATAGATAAAGGATTCATAAAAACGTTCAAAGTTCAACAACTTCAAGTAGCAAAAGTAATCGACTATAGTCGTCCCAAGTGAAGTTTCATTCAAAATAATCTTCCTCTTTATAATGACACAGTGCTTATATGGCATGTACTTCCCATAACAAATACATATGTATAACCTCATGCATACAGGATAGCTACGAAGATAAATCTCTTTAATACACTTTAGGTCACGTATCCATTTTCCTCTCGGTGTACCCTTCCTACCAAAGACCCATGCTCATGTCATAAGAATGTAATAGTAAGTTCCTTACTGTACTTTGTGAAAAAGAAACTGTTTTTGTAAATACATTACACAAAGAGTGTAACTTGATTGAAGAATGTATAAGAAAATAAAATCAAGCGAATGAAAAAGTTCGTGAACAGTAACTCAGTCCCATCAAGTTCAATTACCTGCCAAACAGAGTTTTCTGCCATTTCCGAGTTAACTAATAATTTGTATCTGCCCATATTTTCCAACCCGAAAGTACCAGGTAATTACTGTTTAAAATTGTTGCCATTCTTTGTTCAGACAAAGCGCAGTGAAAAAATTAAACGCAGTGCGGCAATGAGGAAAAAGGTCCAAAATTTTATTATAAATTAACACCGTTACACTACAAAGAGTAAAGTCATTATTGCTCGCTAGTCTATGTCAGCCCATAGCAAATAACTCAGACGAAATAACTACGTGACGCCGACCGTAACAGGGGAGTTCTGAAACATCGTTTCCAAAAAAACAAGCGAATGTCCTTGAGAGTTTCTTGGGAGATACGACAATTCCTGTCGCTGCGAGTATAAAGACTCAAATTATATATATAAGAAAATCTACGGAGGACATTTGCCATTTCAAATTTTAAGTCAAACAGCACTTCGCGACTTGCGAGACAAGTTAATTATTCAAATTTTAAGACAGCGACTTCGGGCATTTTACCAAAATTTTTTTTATATTTTTCGAACCTTGGGTCATTGAATTTCATATATTTGTCTGCATCGTAAATGTTTACTATTCGAAAGATTGAGGATTACCTGCTGATAAGTTCAGGCTGGTTAATCATGCCTGAGATTTATTATTGCAAGATAAGAATGGAATTGGCAAGTATTCCTAATCTGATCTAACCTCTGATAGACACTTTTTTTTCATTCTTGAAATATGTCATCACTCTGTACTTCTTTTTAGGGATGTGGTCTAGAATCGCCAACCATTTCTCTTTTACACGGCAATAGTTTGTGTCAGGACCTGTATCTTATCCGTGTATATCTTATCCGAACTATGCTTTTTTTTCATCAAACGGCCATTTCTAGAGTGCTTTTTCCAGTAGCTCTCACGACCTTTGTATAACGATTTCTCATGACTATGTAAGCATAGCAACGTACCTATGCAAAAGCAAAAAAACTTGAATTAATTTAACATCTGCATTCTCAAAAAGTATACATATTGTATATCATAAAATAAATATAACTTGGATTCGTCTTTAAAATATTATCTGTGCAGTTCATTCAATGGAGCTGTTATGTTATGTATCGCGTTTTTGCTTCTTTTTAATTTTTCAAAAAATTCCTACGTTCTGACACGGTTATAGTATTTCATGTGTAATTAATAGTAATTACAATTCCAATTGTAGGCATATTATATTTGATATACACATACTGATTGTCATGTCTTCCGACCTAATTAACATAATAGGTCCATTGTTTACGTGCTGAGGAATAATGGGTATGATGATCTGAATCCTTATGTATCGTTTGAGTTGGTATAATTTGTACCATGAAAATCCATTACGTAATGCCCTTATTACGGCTATACTGTATTATTTGCATTGTAGCGAAATTTCCTGCAATACTGCGGCTTCAGTATCTATATTTATCATTTGGGCCTACATCACTGTACCTATTGATCGAGAGTGCGTAGAATCATGGCTAAGAACGATATATCAAGAAACTCGAAATAATTTTGTTTAGACTTTATAATAAAAAATAGATAGAAACAATGCTTATGTCACTGTAGTAAAGTATTACGCTGGTTTCCACAATAAGAGTAAAGACTAACAGTAAACCAACGATTCTACTTAAATATTTGAAGTTGGTGCATGAAATCTTTCTGTATACTTAATAAGTCCTTTTCTCGGCAGCAGAGATATAGGAGAAGGGTGTGGAATCAGAAAATGGGATGGAGGAAGAAAGTTTCATTACAGACGTGTAAGATAGGCGAAAGGGGGAATTTGAAGGGCGGCAAAGGGGTGAAAAGGACTGAACAGGCAGCTGGGAAATGACCTAGAAAAGGGGAAAAAAAATATGAGGAGAAAGGGTTGAAAATGGTAGGAAAAGGTAGTATCAAAGGTATTCCCATCTCGCTTATTTCCCTGAGTTCATTTCCGCTCTTTTCCTCCTGTGCAAAGGAGCTATGATTAGTCTGTGGTCCAGGTAGGAGACCCGGGGGAAATACCCTAAGTAAGAGATAAGGATTATATGATAACGAAACGAATAGGGAAAATCATTGTTACAAAGTACAGAAGATGCGTACAAAACGTCTGGACCGAACCGTCTGCGCTTTGAAATACGGACAATCGACGCCCAGTCTTTACGTTCGCCAGAGTGTGGCTTCGTCTTACAGAAAGAGCAAATTGCTGTGACGCAGGGAGAAGTGGGGTTCGATGGGGAATTTTTGACCCTGTGATTTTAAACGCAAATACAAGACATTTGATCATAATGAGTAAAAAGCAGTCCTATGACATAATGTAAGATATGCGCCTAGACCCTTTCTTATTGTTAGGTTTCCGCAACCAGAGGATCACGTCCTGAGATACCCAACGAGGCTTTCGCCGGCACTGATGGGAAGACCCGAATGATCATATTTGCTGGTACAACCTTCTTCGCTTCCTACAAAGTAAATTTAAAGTGGGTTAAGCTTAAGGGCCACGTCAGCTGTCTCCGGCATAGCCTGTCAGCCATTGATCCTTAAAATGTCTCCAACGGAGGATGACTATTATATAGTACACGTTCCAAAATCCTATCATTGAGCTGAGTCATAAACAAATTTCGATGAAGGCAAATAAGTTATATTTCCAGAATTCAACTCGTTTATTACTCGCTTTAATACAGTCCAAGTAAACATAACTAAAGGATATTCGAACAGATGGGACTTTGTCCGGAACCAATGGACTATCCCTCACGTCCTCCGCATGAGCAAACAGGATCGTCGTTGTCTACGTTAAGAATCAAATGGATAGTCGGCTTTCAAGTATCTATAAACAAATTGAAGTTTACATGAATTACGTGTAAGAAGTTTAAGCTTTTCTTAAAAATATGGGAAGAAACATGAGTCGGGAGTGATAAAATGAAGGATTTTCCAAAAATGTTGAATGAAATGGGAAATGTTGAATCAATCAGTTCTTTCATAAATTATTTGATGAACAATTTCCAAAATCAAAAGCTTTTAGCATAACTTTTAAGTTCGTGTTCCAGTGCAATATTGATTCGTCTTATTTTAAATTGTATCATCATTCGCGAACACCAACTAAGATTTTCCTGAAGCAGTTAGTCTATCTTTCAAACTGCGCCTTCACACTCGTCGATTGAGAATACCGATAGCCAATCAGTATCCGAATAAAGTACAACAATTCTACAATCGAAACTTCGTTGAAACGTAACAAGACTTTTTTAAAAAGGGAAAAAATCGATCTTTCATCTCAATCATCATTGTTAATACGTCCACGCGTGCGTGTATGTTGTTTCATTGGATTTTCCTTAAGTTTCATTAATCAATTTAGTTTCGCCAGATATCACTTATAAAACTCTATGGAGGTCGTGTTGGAATGAATTATATTATACAAACACAGAGCCTTGTTGGTAAATATGATATTTGCAATTTAACTACTCCGTACATATACGGGGTGTCTCATTCAAAGTGGATACCTCGATTATTTCCCTTACATGCAACCGAAGAAATAATTACTGAATAACTTGAAAATGGCTGAATGGATTTTAGTCTGCAAGGTCTTAAAATATTTTTAAAAAAACACGCTACATTTTCTTATAGCAACAGAAAATGATATTCCATTTAAAAAAAACATGTAATGTGCTGTATCTCGAAATCAAAAGAATATTTTAAAAAATAATTTGGATGAAAATCGACCCCCTTGAAACCATACAACTTTTGTCTGAAAGTTTTCCCCGTATCATCGTTAGTAACGGAGATAATCAAAATGTGCACTTTCGGTGAGACACCCTGTATATAATGTTTACAAAATATAATAATGTTTGATTGCGTTCTACCTATATCGATTCTAATTAAAACTCCAACAAACGATTATTTTCAAGTTTCCACGATTAGTATAATTAATGCTATTTACTTCGAGGAATCATGCTTAATTAAACTTTCAATTTCCCGATTGCTTTTACATTCTCTTTTCTCTTTCCCCCGGCAACGCGTATTTCTTTGTCATACAATGATATTGACTGTTTTTTTACATACAAAGTCTCTACGAATTCGTAAATGGAGAAAGAGGGAACTTTGCTTTTCTTTTATACTTACTTTTCTTACCGTCCATGATACCTTTCCGTATACTATTACATTGAAATCGGTCAAAGGTCCAGTCTGGTGCGAACGTATTGATCCTATACGTATTTCGTCAGAGTCCTAAACAGGAAATTGAATTTGGTTATAGATTTTTTAGTGTGCCGTTTTCCCATTGGTATCATAAATGGGATATCAGATGTATTCCAAAAAATTATATATCGCATCTATAATAATTATAACGTACTTGTCCGTTATATCTCGGCCGATAATATTACTCCTCGTAATCGTATCAATGAACTTCAAATTACATAAGTGTCAAGTACCTACGTCGTAATTCGAAATGATCGTGTCAATTTTGCAGTTGGTATATGAAGCTTAGCGTCTGATATTACGCGTGTAAATAACATATGCTTATATGCCATATCGATCCTGGGTTTAATAAGGATATTTTACATATTTGAGATTTGAAGTAACCTACGTTAATAATATATATGTCAAAAGTGATTATTATGCGAAAAACAGATACAGTTTAAATTCTTAAAAATCCCATCGAATTTTTACGTATGGTTATATTTCATTTTGAGCTGCTGCGTGAAACGATTTATCTCAAAACGAACTAAGGTACAAATATAATACATTAGTTTTATATTCGTTGATCCGCATTTTCAGTACTCGTGCGATGAATTGCTCAGTAATCTAGGTACCGGGTGTTTTAGAAATTCAATCAATTTTGTACTTTACGAAAAAGTATATGCTTTCAAATCACGTAGCATCATACGTACTACTATACCAAGTCCCAAGCTCACCATTGTTATAAATAACAGTAATATTATATACTAAGAACGACATTAATTCCAACTGGAGTAGAGTTATCGGTATAACGGGTGAGACGAAAGTAGGATCGTGTTGCACTTCGTGATCGGGTGGCTTAGGGCGACTTTGAAAAATGACAGGAATCTCACGTACGTAAGACTTCATAGTGGGAGCGGAGATGGCCTAGATTTTTTGTTAATCGATCCATATGCTTAATCTAGATCCTTTTTTATTCTACTTTCTGCAACTGCAAAATGCATATGCTTTCTGTGCAAGCAACAGTGATAAAAACAATATATATAGCGAAAAATAAAAATCGACTGATAAGACACACATTATAGTTTACGGCAGAATAGAGTTCGGTGATTATAGCCAAGACTAAGGCTGGCTGTTGTGATAATAGACATCACGTAATTAATTGTCCTGAATGGTCGAAGTTATTCCATTAGTAAATTGTATCCACCGACTATCCATACAAATTTCAATCGAGACAAACTAATTTCACTTATTTTGACATGATCATCTGTATATATGTATGTACATATACATATACATATATACTTATAAGATTATTCATCTGTCATGAAAATTCATAGTCGTTCCACTAATTACTTAATTACTCAAATTCGTGAATAACTGTAACTTGGAACTTTGTCGTGAGCAAACAAACGATTTAAATCTACTTCAAATTGTTACGCAGTACTTCTTTTGCTGTTTAGCTAGCTGACCATTCGGGACTTTACGACCGACGTTACAAGTATTTAACAACTACGTATACTTTCTAAAGTCTATAGTGTGTCTGATTTGTAACTAAACTTCAACTTGAATGCGGCTGGTCATTGGTACAAGTATTGATATTAATTGTCGATAGATAGGGGAAAATGAATTAAGGGTGGTCAGTCTGTTTTTCTATTTAGAGTAAACAATAAATTCATACTTATCCTGTGGTCTACTTGTGCGCCAAAAACTTTGTGTTATTATAATTCGTTTTTCATTAATTTTTATTATGGCTCAATTTACACATAGGCTGTTAATAATTTAATAGAAATATTTTATAATGGCTTTTAATCCAAAATGACTTAGCAGATACTAAATCTATATTCTATGCTAATTGGTAATTACGTATAACTGAAACAGAATACAATTTTTTTCAAGTACCCGCCATTACATTCTTTTTTCATCTGATAAAGGAGCATCTCCGGTAGCTATAAAAATATCACATAACTTTTTCAGATGAAATACTTACCATTTTATCTCGCTGCGTCTAAAGTTATTTTATCACTAGCTAATATATCTTTACTGTATATTACACAGAAATAGTCTTGCAAGAATGTCTACCAAAGTAGATGCTTTCAATTACTTTATATATGTACTTTATTTACTGGAGAGCCTATATCTGTGTACCGAGCATCCTGTGTACAATAGAACTTAATATCAAAGTTACTGTTGAATTTCGAACTTTTGGTCGTTAATTCCACTGAAAATACGACGTCTATACCAAGTGGTACATAGAAAAAAGAAACCAAAGTCAATGTATTGTTGAATAAAATATTTAAAAAATTGAAATAAAATTTACAAATAAATATTAAAAATATATTATTTCAGGACATTCCACTTCACGTATCCATGATGACCTACCTAATGATTGCTGGCGATAGATTTCGTCTACTCAGCGATCCAGGAAAGCCACGCATACCAGCATTCGTTTGCGCGCTGGGTGCCTGGTTCTTCGCTGTTTGCATTGTACTCCCATATCCAATCTACACAACGTACTTAGACTTGGAGGTAAGTCAATTGACTTCTGTCAACCATTATGTCTTTTGTGAATCCTCTCAACTTTCTCAACTGCCGAGACAATTTTTTACCTCACTCGTTTCCCATTCAAATCTTTCGCACCGCGTGGTCAGGCTCCTCAACAGCTCTAGCGAAAAATCGCATTTGCCGATGTTCACGGTAGAAAAATTTCAATGTATTTTACGCTTGATAAATATCTCAAAAGTCTCTATTCAACCAGGTTCTTTCACCTAAGTCGTATTATAACTTACTCACGTTATTTATCTACTCGCTACCCGTTGCTGTACGGTATCGTCATTCTCGTGTGAGAGTTGCTTCAAAAGTACAGTAACTACATACTGTTATGCTGATAAAGACATAACTTTCTCTTACTGTTACTCTCCTCTTTAACCCTTGAAAAATTGTTGAATTTTGGGTATTTCCTATCCTAAAGAACCAATTACCATATCCCTCTCCATTGAAAATGTTGAGATTTGAATGTCACATTTTGAAATCGATAACGAGATAGTCTACCAGGGCATAATAAATACGCTCCTTCGATTCAATAGAAATTCAGTCCGGGTTCAGGACGACCTGGACCCGTGCCTGTTTTATGCTACAAGCTCTTTATGTGAACACGATCTTCTTAGGTCATTGATATTGACGAGGGTAGTATATTTGACAGCTGACATTTTGCGACACAATGCCACTTCTTGCTTACATTGAGTACTCTTTTTTTTAAAAAAAAACCTTTTTTACGTACGAGAAATATATATCATATCGCATTTGTACCTTAAGCCTCTTATTCTAGCCTTGTCCGAAGGAGTACTTTAAACGTGGGTCCTTTTAATTTCGCCACGACATACAAGAGTTTATGCTGATGACTGATGATGTTAGCCGGGTCGATAAGTCATTTTCATCTTTATCATTGTTAAGAATAATAATTAGCGAGAGATTACAAGACAGCATTCAGCGTAGCGTTTACTTTAAATCATCCCAAATTTGATTTCTTTTTTCTTCGAGCCATTTTTATGTCAGCTCTAGCGAGAATATTGCAATCTCGTGTATATTCAAATTTCGAAATATTTTTATTAGATATATCATTAGTGCGACATTAACTCTGATAAAGCAACTATTTGATCTGACTGATCTTTAGATACACCTACGTTATTCAGTGAATGTGACTCCCACTCGATGAGCTTGCTTTTCGTGGAACAACTAAGGAATATACTCATGTTGAAAATTTTTTTAATTCATCATCATAGTGCTTTTTTTTGTAAGCTCCTATATCTTTTTAAAAGAACTTATCATGCATATCACGGTTTTCGGGTTACAGGCCACGTACAATATCATACAGTTTAATTGTCAAGATCCCAAACGTTTTGTGACTATAGTTTGACTCGTTAAAGGTAACAATTAATGAGCGTCATGACTTAACTTTCTTTTTCTTCTTTTTTTATTCTTCGCACATGAGTTACTGCAGTCCCCAGTAACTGAAAAAACGAGTTGACGAGGTTCACGTAATTTCATCACCGTCGTTACACGCTGCTTCGTGTAACCAGAATTAAAACTTTCTACTTCACGTTGTTACATGTTATTAGCAGGTGTTCAAAGTTGGGCTTACCTTTATCTTTTTTATGTGGCAAAATATCCTTTAATTTTCTCACATATGCTACCAGCAGCTCCTGTTTCCATAATAAATTAGATCTGCGTCAAAACGCGACAAATAAAACTTTGATAACGAATAAAGTCACAGGTCATACGTGCTTAATAGGTATTTGTTTTTGAAATTTGAAAATATGTATTTTTCTTATTGCAATAATGCGAATTTACTCGTATCCAGTGTCAGTGGTAATTTCTATGTGTTCAATATATTTCATGTCTGTACGTTGTTATGGCAAATTTGGATTTGACGTAATTCGTTGAACGGTTATGATAAATCTGTCTCGCAATTCGTCGGTATGTGAATTTTCGTTGGAAGCCTTAAAAAGGTTCGTGAGGTCTTTTAATATCTGAGATACGACTGCGATCTCCATCTTATAAATTTTTGTTTATGGAGCTAGGGAGGCTTGATAAATATTTGTCACGCGGAGGAAAAGTAAAGTCTTTAAAAATAAAACCCTTTGAGTTACGTAGGAAACGTAGGAGTTGCGTGTACAGGACTTGGTAAATTTTATATTCTCAAGGTTAACGCATTTAGTGTAGAATTAATGAAGTATGACGTTCACGTTGTCACTTGTCGTTTCTAGTATTTGATCTGATACTTGAATCAACTTGGTATATCTAGTGGATAAAGGTGCGTGAAAACTTTCTAACCATCTAGTAAGTTCTTGGTTTTGTTTCGTATTCGTTTACTGATTTCTGTGTACAACCTTTTTTTCATGTTTTGCTGACTTGCTTTAAATTTTCATTCGTGGCTCAGCCTCCTTTTCGACATATCGTAACGGCACATAATGTATCTTACTTCTGAAGATCAGAGTTTTCCATCGGTGAGAGTCTTTCAAATTGGTTAAATGATTTTCGAGTTTCGGACTAGTACGTAGGAACGTACAAACTCATTCTTAGACATACTTGTATGAAACAGTATAGAGTTTAGATGTGATGTCGTACAATTTTCCTTTATCTAAAATGTAAAAAAGATGATGGCAAAGAAGAAGGTATTTTCGATGAACTTAATTTCGACTTGGAATAGAATTTTTCACGGATCCAACGACTTCACGTTAGGGGAAAGCACAAGGGCAATTTCCATGAGGTTTATGTAAATTTGAAAATAGATTTTTATTTCTTAAATCAATTTTGGGTTAAATTGGTGATTCAGGCTTTTTCACTTTCGCTTTTATTCCTAAATCATTGTAAAGGCTATCTCCACTGAACTTTCCTGGACATTGAACTGTAAGTAGTTGAGAGCGGATGGTTGCTTAGGCAAAATAGGGAAACTCTGAGAACTTGGGTATATATACCAGGAGCTCAATAAAGCTTATGCAAGCATAAAGCCCCGGCGGCAACAGGAGAATCTTATGAACTTTCAGTAGATCTTCTTAATTAGTGATTACCGATAACAATTGATTCCTCATTGAAGTTGCAAGCAATGAAATTGCGAGAAATAAACTTTTTTTTTACTTGATTCATTAATTCAATATGTTTTTTCTGTGAATATAAAGATAGCACGGAGAAAAGAGCAAAAATGTATATCGATTTTTAAAATATGCATTTTACGATTTGTCAGCGATTTCCTATCGGCATGTATATTTAATAAGTCATGTGAGTGATAAAGGTTATACAACCTTTAATTAGATTTTTCTATATGGCTGTAAATAATATCTATCTCATATTCTGTTTCAGAGATTCATGAAGCAACACTTTGAAGGGATGGGGATTTGCGTGGCGAATCTGGCGGATGATATGCAGGAGTACATGAGGGGTCTTTTTATTGGAACGTGAGTAACAATTCGATCGCTGTGGATTTTATTTTAATTTATGTTATTTATACGAGAGTTATATTTTTTAAAAATTGGGATTAGTACGTAATGTCTGCGAGGAGATTAATTTCGAAAGAAACGTCAGAATTGCGTGAGTCTACGACAATGGCTATAGCGAGCACACCCATTGGGGCCGACGTTACGGAATTATTCGAGTTACTTCTCTTCGTGAAAGAAGCCATGAAAGTTGTTTGACTTGCATCAACTCCTCTGCCTTTTCGACCCCTTTTTTACCGTCAAGATAATACCGGGGCAGACACGTTACTTGCCGAGGGAGCATTCGCTGTCGGGTCAAAGTGTCTGACGGAATCACGTTATAGAAGATTTACGGGCAATAGCTTTGGTTTTTGAATTAATAAGCGTGGTTACCAAGTCGGGCTGTTTATGCTGGGTGCGTTTCTATCGCAATTGCCTTGCAAATATCGCACAGTGGGATTCTGCGAATTTACAAAGTTTGTTTACCGTATTCTGGTAACTTTTATTCCATAAGAAGCTTTTCGAATTGAAATAAATTTTGGGGAAATAAAGAAAGCTATTTTTTTTAAGATATTTATTAATTTCTGTATATATTTTTTCTTCGTTAGACACGATTGATTTATGTTTTTTTTGTGTGTATGAACATGGTCTGAAAACGGGGGTTGATTCACTTTTTTGATTTATCAACCAAGGATATAGATTTTATCGATAGGAATGTAAATCAGAGGAACGTAATTGATCTTCGATACGTGATCGATCCGTAAATTGATTTTCGACTTATTAGACCGATTTACTTAACGATTGAGGGATTCGAGAAATTTGGTTGATATTCATTAGGGAAAACGCTCTGCTAATCCGATAACTCATTCACTTTTGTCGATCAGCTAAAGCTTTTGGTTGGTGGACATTTTCAATTTTTAATTGCAATTTTCTCTAAAACCAATAAAAATTTGTCAATGTTGCAAGTAATGTTTTAGTCAAAATTTTACCACGATATGCTAGTGTTATATATCTGATACGGAACTATTCGAACACTCTGTCATGACGTTGACTAAAAGGATTAGGACAAGAATAACAGAACCGCGACTCTAACGGATGTTCGTTCAGGCTGATTCCACTTCCGCAATTCGTAACGGTTATGTATTATTTTTCAAATCGGCTTTAGCTTATTATCGCATGACTTTGCCGTTTACGAGCTATAAGTGACACTATTCGATAAAGTATTGAATAAAGCATAGAGCAACTTTTTAAAGTTAACATAAAAATAATGACAAAATTGTTGAATAATATTTCCTTATAAATGTAACTGTAAGCCAAAAATTCTGTTAACGTAGCTTTCGATAAATATTTTAAGGACTTTATTGATCACGTGATTCCAACGATTCACACGATTCTAGAATAATTCGCAGTCAATTTCCAGAGTGGCTGATCGCATCGATCCGCAATAAATTTGGTTAAATCGTAGGAAATCACGCGAATTTCGTATAGTTACGTTCCGATTAATCAAGACATCGTATACTGTTTAATGGGATACGTTTTACAGTACTAACTAGATGATAAAGTATCATTAACAAAGCGTTTGAAACACGCAATTTGAAGGCCTCAACAGCTATCGCATAAAGCGGTAACAAAACTAATTAACAATGTGATTATATTCTCAAATATTATTTTCAATTTTTATTATCATTATTTTTCTCTCAAATTGACGCAATGATGAAGTATCAAATTAAAACGCATAAATTACCTATCGAACGAGCACCCCATTTGTCATCGTAACCTGTAACTTAATTCCTGCAGTAAATGTTATTGAAAATTAGTATTTTTGGAATTCAGCTTTCACATACTGTACAGTAAAAATATAAATATCAGTAGCTATACTAAGATAACTAAAGCTACAGGTAGGATGTTCATTATCAAAGGGTGAACAAAAATTTACTAAAACGGTAAAATCGTAAAAACTCTCATAGGCGAACATAACGTCCCTTATCTGGCAGTAGTAACATCCACTTTAAAGCCACACCCCGAACAGTTTTTTCTACCTGATAACAATTTTTTAATCTGTGACATCTCTTAATCGTAGATACGTCGCACCGCTTACCATCACTGCTTACCTTTACGTGAAAGCCAGTCGTGAATTACAGAGTCAAGAAGGTCCATTGGCTGTTGCCATGTTCGAAGCTCGTACAGGGGATGTTTACTCGCGACATAGCAGCCATGCGAGTAATGACATCACGTAAGTAAATTAATACTATATTTTTCTAATTTTCATAAACCCTGTATATGTACATATATCCTTTTAGTTATTGAATTAATTAATATTTTGCACATGGTTAATTTATTTAACGGAAATTTTGCCTTTATCTTATTCAATCGTTATATAATAATATTCAATCAACTTCACGATTTTTTAAATGGAATTAAAATATTATTTAAGAGTCAAGAAGTCAAAGTTATTAAAATGAAAAAATTTTTGTTATCGGGATCTAATTTTTGAGCCACGTCAGCTTTTTCAAAAATTTGACATCTCCGGAGCTTTTACGTGGTACGCACTGAGGAATGGTCGCGATAAGAAAATAGTAAGTGTTAATAGGGTATTTGGAGTTGACTATGGCGAGTTCGCAAGAAAAAGACTCGAAACGAATGAGCTCGTGGCTCCGAACATGATCGATTGGCTGATTGTGGAGTTACTCAGTTACTATTTTCTGGCTTTGACACACACGCGAAACCCGATACTCCCGTGTATTGGCTATCGGATACGAACGCTGGATGCACTTTTATTGATACGTAACTTGGACGCGCTCGGAACAAGTAATGAACTTTCGTTCTGTGATTTTGAATACGTCCATTCAGAATTGCTTGCATTTGTTAACAGTATAAATTCAGTCTAGCATTTCTTTTATAAAGAATCTGCGTTATATTGTTAATGTGTATTATGTTGCAATATTTTGCAATCGCTGAATCGAAATTTCAGTATTCTATTTGAATTTCCCGCGTTTCCAGCGTAACGCTCTGACGAATATTTGGCATTGATTACAATACTACGAATACGTTGTCGGAGTAGAATTTTACAACGCAAGTAAAAACGAATAAAACGGAGAATTTTAATCTCAACATATTCGGATTTATATATAGAAATAAAGGAAAAAAGTTTTTATTCGAAGTCAAAGTGGCTGTGTCAGTGACGCAAATTTTCATATTTTGAAAGGTCCTTTATGTACGAGTGCATGAAATTATAGGTTGGCGTCAAATATTCGTAAACTTGAAGCATTGAAAGTTGCTATACTCGTAAAAACATTATGATCTCGTTCGTTTTGGAACGTTAGGAAATTCAAAGGACGTTGTGATTTCGCATATGTTATACGGCGCAGACTCGGTCGTAACATTTTTTTATGGAAATTCTTTCATAGCCTCGATCTGTGGATTTATCGATTGAAACTGGTATGGTCTAATACGTGAAAAGCGGTATGGCAGTTTTCAATCCTTTGGGAATACGTATTGCATACTTTCTGGAGACGTAGGAAGCCGAGGCTTAATTAAGTACGGCAATAGAGTTACGGTACTCAGTCAGCTTATTGAGAGTAAAATAAATATTAAAGCATAAACTGTGCTCTAGATTTCAATCGACTTCGCGTATACGTATATCGATTTCTACAGAGAGGATTGTATTAAAAAAATTGTAGGAAATAATAAATTCACTAAAAATTCATAAAAATTGGACTTATAATATCCGTAAACTTGTACAAGAATGCATGACTAAAATAGTCTTGTATAGCGTGAAGAAAATTTTTGTTTCATCAAACAGTCATGAAATAATTTACAAAATTTAAAGCATCTCTAGCAAACATTAAACACAATTAAACGTGCTCGAATAATTATTTTCTGAATTAGGCGAAAAATGAAATAGAATGTACAGAGAGTTGCAATGATGTTGAGGGATAAAGATGAATGCTACGAGTTTGCATTTCTGATACAAAGTTATTTCCAGGATTATGAATAAAGCATTAATACGGTGTATAAGTTACATAATATCTCTTTTTACTTGAACGTTCTAATGCTGTAGTATTAAATCTGGCCATGCCTTCATCCTTTGCTATCTTTCCTCGTTCACTTTATTAATGGTAACGTTAACGAAGTGGCGATACGAAGTTCTGAATAGAAAATATTTTCGCACAAAATTAGTCTTTAATTTTCCACGCGTTTTATCTTAATTTTATTTTCTTTTTCTTTTACCCAGTAGAACTTTTAATCCCTCGGCGATAATGTTATTAAGTATAAAAAATTCAACGAGTGTCGGCTCCTACGCGTTTGTCTCTTGAGAAACTGACCTCAACCTCAACAAGAGATTCGTTAAGCTGTTTTCAACCCACAAAAAAGCTCTTGATCTCTAGAAAACAAGAACAAACAATAATAATAAACCCAATTGAAAGATGCTCTAGCCGAAAGCAAAAAAGAAGTTGCGAAAGTTTTCAAGCTTGGAAACTTTCATCAGGATAAATAAGTCCGAGGAGCTACTAACTTCGCGATCTCAAAGCTATAATTTTCCCATTAATGGAAATGACGTTGAATTCTGGACATAAGAAAAATGTATTATGTAATACAAACGTCACGCTTAAATTTATTATACGAGTATTACATTGAAGATGTATTATCGACGACCAAATGTACTTTGCGTGGGAAAAATATAAAATATTTTTCATCAGCATGAATATTTCGCCTTTATCGACACGTGTTAACCGCACGGGAAAGATGCATACGAGTGCATGGATGCAGTTTTGCATAAATGCATTCCACCATCGTGTGAATGTAGGACAGTGCGAATTTACGGAAAACAGTAATCCAATTTGTCGTCCTGACGCTCGAGCTAAATTTCCTTTTTCTCTTTTTTTCTTTTTATTCTCACTTCCTTTTCATTACGTTTTCCTAACTTCCCTCCATTTTCAATGCCGCTGTCTGAAGGCTGCTCGAGAAATATTTTATTTGCAACTCATGCACTGACAATAGACTGAAATAACATATATGGATGTTACAAAATAGATTTAAAATACAGTGAAATGGAATGAAAAAATTGCAAAGGATGGTCCTGGTAGCCTTTATAAAAGAAAAGAAAGATCAAGAACCACTTTGTGGAATAAGATGAAAGACTTTGCTCTCCCTCTCTGATATATTTATTTCATGCCTTTTTCATCTCTCTGCAATATTTGATTTTTGTTTTCAGATCTGCTCGCGATGGTAAGAGAGAAAGTGGTAGCGTCTGCACAGGCGGTACAGTTGGTTTGCGCGGCTTGACAGCGGCTTACGATCTCTACAATGCAGAATTGGACGTGCGAAAAGAGAAACGTACGCAAAAATATTTAATCTTCATGGTGTCGGTCTACGCTATATGCCTGTGTCCATTAATGGTGCTGCGGTAAGTTAATTTTGAATTAAATTTAACGTGCGTGAACTAATGAAACTGTAAAATCTTGGATGGCCCTTCAAATATCACTAAAATATTGTAAATATATTTAAATAATCTTTTCGTACGATTTATGTATATATGATTTATATGGGGAATTATTTACGTACTAGACCTTTTTTTTGGTATCATTAGCACCTATATTTATAAGGGTCAGTTCGGACCTACATGGTATCTTAGGAAGTTCGTTAATCTTTGAACGTGAATGACTTCTAAATGGAAGATGCGACCAAGCGTTTACGACAGACACGATCGTATATCCACATAGGGTGGATTTATCTGCTTTTACGGTGATAGCGCCCTTGTGAGAATTGTAGCATTTCTCTTTCCTCGGGCATGGAAGTCAAATTCACGTTTGTGAGTGTCTATCTGCCTTTCTCCGTTTTTCGCCTCAGTTTTATACCTTTGGCCAATCCACCCTTAGTCGCCTTCCTTTTTAATAATTTATCATTCCACAGCCCTTATGCATCCTCAAGGAATACGAACCTTGGATCTTGGTAATATGTACTTTGTCTTGACATTTGAATAAGGGTTACTGTTTAAACAAACGTGGTACTGTTATATTTATATGCAGTACCACGTGTTAAATTATTATGGCACTGGATTGCATTCGATTATACAGGGTGACTCAAGCGATGCTATGGATTCGGGTGTGGCTCCATTTGAACTATGATGAATGTGATTGGTCGTTGATTAAGCTCATTGGCCAACTGATAATAATATTCAGAAAGGACTCAGTCAAAATTGTAGGAAGCTTTGTCACTGATCCAATTAAGCCACACCCGAATCTGTAACTTTTCATGAAACACCCTATGTATTTGTTTTGTATATATACACGTAGGATTGTTATACATCAGTTAGGATGAAATTTAGTTAAATATGCATAGTATATTTCATAACGAAAGGTCCTTTAAAGTAAAATATGACTGTGTTTTTAAAGAATAGTAATTGAGAGCGATGCGTAAATTGCGTAAATTATAGATATTTGAATATTTCAGTTTGTATTACTACATTTGTCTTCGTATTTACTGCTACACGCGGTACATAAAATTAGTGGAAAATTGATCGTTCGATCCTTTGCTTGAGGCATTATGCTGAAATAAATGGGACCAGAAATGGAATTAGACAGGAAATAATTTATTTACCAGCGATGGTCTCTTGTATGCCAGTATTGTATGATTTGCTACAGATTCTTATATATAATCGAATCGTGTTAACTCTAATTTTCTTCCTAGGCCAATTCCGGATAAAATAATAATTAAGAATTTTCGTCTTCTATATACTCTTCCTTTCGCTAGTAGAAATTTCATTATGGGAATTGAGGATCCGTCGAAGTCTTAGGGTTGGGTCTGTACTAGCCTGGTGTGGATTAGGTCTTATGGTCAAATGTCATTGGCGAATATCAATCTTCGAATAGATAAGATAAATATTATGCAATAAATTGGAATAAATTGTTGTATCAGATTGAGTTCACAAAAGAGCAGCTTTTAGTTACGTATCCAGTATCAGACTTGCAAATAATTTCTGTATCGTACCGTACAGTACAGTCTCGCAACGTTCAATTCTATTTATCGAGACTTTAAAATTGTATACTAAAATAGATATTTTATTCGAGGGAGTACAGAAGCTTTGAATTTCATAGAAAAATAAAAAACGAAGGAAGACAAAGAAACGTGTTTGGGAATTTTTCAACACTTAATATTTAATAAATGGTCTTACATTTGCGTGGGGACGTTGGCGGTAATAGAGATTTAACTGAGAAAACTAATTTCTTATAAATTCAACCTACGCAATGTACGTAATTGAATCTAATTTGCAATTCAACGAGTGTCGACCACCAGACGTTCAATTAATGTCCGTACTCCTCTTATTTATATCCTACTTCATGGACATCCATGATGACTGTGGTCCACGATCTCTTAAAATTAAGACAAATTAGAGATAAACCCTACAATCACCGTCGCTTATCTTGAACTTCCAAAATTTTATTTTGCGTCGATTTACACAGTTTACCGAATAAATGGACTTCTGATGTAATAAAAGAAAAGAAATTCTATTAGTGCGACACGGGACCTCAGTTTTTGCTAGGTCTTCACATGAAAGCTTTTTTTGTCAGGCGTTATCAACTGTTTACCAACTTTTGCAAGCACGTAAATACGAAGTATGTTTAACGTGAGAAAAGATCTTTGAATTTCTCGGTAAAACTTATTCCCAAAATATCAAGTGTCGATTCCAAAAAAAAAGCCTCGAAGCTTTTTTGACATTTATTTTCTTTCGTTCAATAACCTTCTACACTTTATTTTTGTTTTCTAAAAGTTATCGAGAACAAACCCTCTTGAAATGGAAATCAACAACGAAAACATTCGTTAAAGCTTTCAATTCTTCGCTCATTCATTAAGCCTCTATTTATCTTAAGTCGTCAGCTAAAGTCGACCGCATCAGAGAATAGTCAAACAATTCGAATCTACGTCTGAAAACTGAGCTTTTGTACCATATAGGTATATTTCGAAAGTTTATGAATTTGGGACAATAGGGAGAAAAAACGGCCATGTCAGATTCGCATGAAAAAGTGACCTTTCCTAAAATACATTCACACCGAAGTTCTAGACGGAGTTTCTATATGTACTGGCTGATTGGCTGTCTGAGAATTTTATAAAGCAAGTCGCAGCAGTCGAGCTTTTGGAGCTGTTCTTTAATGTCTTTTAATAAAAGCAAAAGCTGGCGTGTGAATACAAACGTCGCATTGAACTTGACAGCAAAGTGCTATTTTTTTGGGAATATTCAAAGGCTCTAATGTATGGACACATGAAAGCAGTTTCCAGAACGCCTGTATCGCATTGCAAGGCAATTGGGGGCTTGTTTATTTAGAAATACAGAAAAGCCTCGTTTATCCTAATCAATTAGGATCGGGCCTCGTTTGGATTAACGAAAGTTTGTATAATGAAAACATAAGGTCATGTTTCGCGGTTTTACGTAATTCATATGGGAAAATAATACAGTGTGTGTAGATGTATTTTTCACGCGAAGCTGCACGTAGAAATAAAACATTTTTTTATTTTTATATAAACACACGTCTGCGAATGGATGATTGAAAAGGAGGGTTCGAAATTTCATAAAGAGGAATCCAATTTTTCATGAATTTCGGAATCGGTATGATTTTCAACGTACTACTAAGCAATTGAAATATTTGTAGGATCTTCGAATTTCCTGCTAGTGTTTTTGATACTGCGAATTCGAAATGGTAGTTGTAAGCATATACAGGCGATTTCGAATAACGTTCGAATCCTTGATGAAAGCTGGTTTTAAGAAGCCATACGGCAATGTGATATTTTTTATGGATTCGTGAATCAATTTGTTTGCCGATATCAAAATTGACGCTTACCATGTTACACGTTTTGTCATTCGGTATATGAAAACGTTGAATATCGAATTGCCATTTTTGACACTCGTATTATTTTTCACACTTCTCACTCTTCACTCTTTTTGCAATACTTGAAATGCCATTTTTATCTCCAGTATTCGTATAACCAAAATTGCCGATATTGGACTTCTGCGAACAAAATAAAAAACAAATCATGGGGAAATGCCCGTTATCATCATTTTTACGTAAAAGTATTGTGTGACAGTCGCTTTTTGAATTGATATTAAATTTGATGAAAATATTCTAATGAATCGATAGTATGAGAAATTGTTCGCGTTGTCATGGTATTCTGCAAAATTTTGCATGTTATCGATACTCCAACGTTAAAGAATTGCTGATCTAATAAGGAATAGAAAACTCTCTTCAAAATTTTATGTTGTCGATTTACTTTGTGCATTGAAATCATCCAAAAGTTTCTTTGAATATATTTCAAGACAATGTAAGTAACACGGGGACAAGTATACTAAGGAGTCAAAGGTCGTTTTATTAGGCTTTCATCGAGAAGATCAAAGCTAAGAAACAAATGCCCTTATAAAAATGCATAATAAATCACAGGAAATTTTTTACCGAATTCTTATTCGAAAATTCCTAAAAGACAGATTATACGTAAAATTTCTTGCGCTGGATGTTTAAACTTTTGATATTGTTATCAATAAACTTTTCTTCATGGAAAAAAAGTTCAAAATTAAATAAGAATTAAAATTCAAAAATTATTCTCGTCTTTCTCAACAATATATTCTTATATAAGGTGGTATCAAATTTTTGTATCGCTAAAATAGTCTCGTAAAAAATTGATCTCACGAAAAATTGAGAAGGGTTTGATCAATGATCTATTCCTTTATCCAAAAAGCACCACGCGCTTCCTGTCCTCTTGATATAGCGATAACATTACACTTTACTCATCTATTTTCGGAAAAAAGGATTCTTCTAAAAATATCTTTTTTTCATATATCCCTGTTATGTCGCTTTGTTGGATCTTCTTTACCCGTGAAAATTGTACTTGATATATCGGATTTCATGCGTTCCATTTTTTGTCCATATATTTTCTTTTGGCAAAGCGTGCGAGAAAATTAGGTATCTCTACGAGGGTTTTTTGGGCATTTCGTATCAAGGGTTATAAGGAAATTCACCATTGGGAATTGCGTGTTCTGATAACTTTCCTTTAATCATCCACTTTTCCACCGCAATTCACGAAGCTCAGTGATTCCACGCAAGCAGTTACTTACTTTCATTATTAATGACGACAAGCCACATTAATCAGATTGGACAAGTAAAGGTTTATCCGCTCACGTTATCCTTTCTAGGACCCATAATCCCCATTCTGGGTCTGAAAGTTATCTGATAATTTATTTGTCTGACAATAGAAATGCATTATATAGATATAATGCTGGTACACAAAGTGGATCTCCTCTTTTAATCGATAAACTTATTATTTTCATACTAATTATTTTTCTTTTGTTAAATTATTTTGAATTACGTTATTTATTCAATAAATTTTTTTATCTACAAGTTATACTACGTATATACATATATATTGATATAAGTTTGTGTGCCGTGTTAAAGATTTTCCGATATTGTCGCTTACGTGTCTTTTCTGATTTAAGACTCGGATAGATTTTGAGAAGGGTTTGTTCTAGTGGACTCTGGGGAAAATTAGTGAAGCGTACTATTTCCACTCGGTGGATCGAGAAACCTAATGGAAGAAAGGAGGATGACTTGGTGCTACAAGAAAATCAAATGAGACCAAATGGAACCCGTCATTTATAACTTTAGCCAAGACCATATTTAAATCAGTTGAAAAATTCTGTTCCAATGTTCTTTTTTAAAATCACAATTTGAAATATCTGAGATTGTAAATTCAAACATTTTTTTACCAATAACAATATATTAAAAATACTGTACGCGACGTTGATTCTGATTGTTTTTTATTTTGACAAAATCGCCAAAATATTTTAGAACGTTCTTAATGTGAAAGCATAGCAGAAACCTCGTGTTTTTGTATGCAAGCCAACTAGAAACAATGTGCCACTGAAATGTCTGTATAAACTTTTTCAGCAGTACTTATTCAGAAATACGATATATTTTTATCCCTTTAGATTTCTTACATAGAACCGTTAACGGGAAATTTTATTTTCTCGTAGCTAAAAACACACCGGGTGTTAGCCAGAGGCTTATCTACGTGTCAACCATTTCTTTTACAGAGGTTGCATGCAGAATGGAGCTTTCGGGTAAAAGCTCAGTTCATTAGGATAAGCTAAATCGTGGGATAAGTCGACAAAAAAATTTTTGTCGACATACCAAATTGAGCTTCGTCATTTTCAATGACACGAGCTTTATATCCTCTATTACTATATTAAACAAGTATATATTAGCACAGGTGTGTCAATGTTAACTATTTTTAATAAACGGAAGGTTGTAAAGCCCATTACATACAGTGATGAGCATCTCTAATTTTTTGAAAACTTTACTAAAATTCCTTTAACAAGACTTGAATCATTATATCTTTCAAGTGCGAAGTGGTAAAACTTCCGACAAGACTTCTCATGCTAATATGAAAATTAGTATGAAAACTTTAAAACGGCAAGTAACAATAACAACTTTTACAGGATGGACTTGAAAGTATAAAAAAGTGCAATCTGTGCACAGTTAAAAAGACAAGTTTAAAAAGTCAAACTTTAAACGATTTAATGAAAAACTTGAATCGTTCCCTGTATTTTCAAATGCAATCCACTTAGTGCTTGATGTACTTCATGAAGTGGCCATTATCCTCATTGTAGAAAATTGGTTCTGCCAGCACTCTACTTTGCCATACGAACAATTCCAGATACGATATTGCCATTAAGGTACTTTAAATAATTGCAAGCCTCATAAAAAAGTGTAAGATTAATCGAAGTAGGAAATTTGGCAGTGGATTATGGAAACTTTAAGTCTATTATACTCCAATCGAGATGAATATATCTGGTTAAAATTTATATCTGCTCCACCTTTATACGTAACCGTTGACAAAAGTGGATTTCAGCTAAGTCAAATACTTGTGGGATATACGTACTTTCTCAGTGCAGACGATGAATGGATATTTCTTATAATAAAATTTGATATAAGGTAACATATGGCTATAAATCCTCATAAGACTATGAGTTCATCGTAAAACTCAAAGCTCCTTGAAATTATCGAATATCCATATTCGATACATGCAAGTATCTCAGTAGGAAATTCGCCATTATGTAAGTTGAGCGATTTTGCAAAAAGGAAAACCGGCTTAAGGAAAATAGGGTACTTTTCATGCATTAATAAATGGATCCTTACGTACCATACCATATCTGAATATAGCACTTAATGTTAAATTTAATGTATGGTTATGTTAGAGATATAACGAAAAAATTGTTATTCTATAACATAATCTCAAAGTACGCAATAACTGTCTTCAGTTCATATACGAATTGCTTTTAAAAATAAATAAAAAATTGCATGCATTAAAAAAGTATTCGCTGATTAATATCGTATTTTACATTGTATAAAGAATAATTTATTCTCTTCCGTTTTCAATATTATTATACACATATGTAAAATTCGCAAAACACGTAAAATCTCGATTTTCAGTATTATCACAGCCTCGCATAATCACCATTTGCATCCATATGTGCTCTCTGGATTTTCATGAATGCCTAAGCTAATGCACATGCAACATAATATGTGCTTGCCTCAAAGTGCCACTTCTGCATACCCTTTGAATAATATTCCTCAACTTGGATTAAGCACATTGAGCATATAATGTAGGTATGAACATGTATGATTTCTCGGGAGTATTGCTACGGGCTGCAGTTGGTTCTGCCTTAGAAATCAAGAGGGCGGACCAAGTTAAATCTGTACGATATTCCTGAGTTATTAATTATATGCGCGTTCCAACTACATCATTCCACATATGGATCCGTCTATAATCCGAAACGATGGCGCCGTGTAAAATCAAGTCGATATTTTCACAAAAATATCAAGAAAAATGTGAAAGAATAACAAGCTGCTTTTTTTTGTTACAGACTGGCAAAGTTGGCACTAATGGAAACGTACGAGAATAGCGGCCACTTCGATATCACTTTTACGATGTTCGTTTGGGTTGCTTTTATGCCGACAGTCACGACGCCAGCTCTTTACGCATCCTGGCAGATGAGCAGGTACGTTAAGTATTGAAAAGAAAAATTACCAGATACAGAAAAAGTACCCAAGAACTCTCGGACCTACAGAACTAAGGCAACAAGTTGAGTAAGTTCTTACAAAATTTTCTCGCTACTTCCATACGTCGAGGATTTCTTGAAGAACAAGAAAGAAAAGAGGAAATTGGGTCGAGCAGACAGAGGTTCTTTGTTTTATAGATTTGGCAGCTTTAATGTCCCTAGCACGGCTGGCTGACCCAATTGCATATATATGCATCTGTATGAATAATGCATCGATCAAGGGGTGTCGTGTGATTAATGGTCCGTAATTAAAAAAAGCCAGCTTTCCCTCTCTATATCCTCATGTGTGCTTGGGATGGTAATTGCCGTGCTGATAAAACTACATCACCCGGTAGATAAACTCATTCTAATGCGTTCTTCTTGACTAGGTACCCATACGACGCTACATCAACCCTAGTTATCGTTAACAACTAGCAACACACGATTTGTTTTCTGATTTCAATCCAAAAACTCCTTGATGCCAAATTACACCGTGGAATCGATCGGATAAGAATTTATGATTATGGATTATATTAAAACTGAGCCAATTTATTTTTTTGAAGGCGAATTATCAACCGGTTGGATAATTGGATTTTGAGATTTAATAGTATTGATAAGCAGTGTCAAGTTCCTCGATGAATTGAAAATATTGTTGGATTTTAAACGAATTTACACGGTGATGTGAATATTTAAAATTACCTTTTTGATGCGGCAATTGGATTATATAGTACAAAGAAAAGTTAATAAAGTCTGAAAGAAACCCTTAAATTACATTTGCCATAATCATTACTATCTATAATTCACGTTTTTACACACTAGGGACTAATATTAGACTACGGGGAGAATATGGAACTCGCTCGGCGTAATGAAACGGGAGGGTGGATGCTCGTTCACTCGGTAACCCGAAGGTGACGGTTGCCGAGTTACGAAACCCTTCAGGGTGGTGCCGGTGCGAATAGCAAGTATTTTAACGTAGATTCATATACACATACGTACACAAGGGTGTGCCGATAGTACGGGTCCACCACCACTAACTGCATATTAAAGTTCATAATTGTCGTAGTAAAAATATGTTGACGGCACGAAAATGTCTGGGATCATTATTAAATTAATAATAAAGGAATCGTCGAATTCGTGAAAATGTTACGAAAAATATTTTTATCACTGTTAATGAACAGCGTTTGGAAATATCAACATATGAGAAGAAAAATATACATATGGGATCAGTTGTTTTAAATAGTAATTCTTAAACTTTTGCAAATAAACTCGTTACTTGTTTATCTCGCGGAATATCGTGAGAATATAATAATGCACTTTAATGATGAAACTTTAAAGTGCATTAAAATGCATGAGGAATATTTATATGCACGAGTAATACGGATGACAGATATTCAGCAATGCATTCATCGTTTCTGTTTAATTCTAACAAAATTGTTTTATCGTTATTATTATCAAGCTACCTTGTTATCACAACTTTAACACTTTATTGACTATACGAAATAATGATCCAATAGAACTTCGTTGCGAAAACTTAATAATTCTTAATAAAATTGTCGCGATCTTTTTTTTCGTTTTTCATAAATTTTTTTCTCTAATTTTCTGCTGGAGTTTAAAAACAATTATCGAAATTCACACCGAACCATAAGAGTTTCTCCAGGTAATAAATATCTAGTATATGAATTGCCTGCTGTTAATTCGGTATTATCGTGAGTTCTAATGATTATAGTTTCTATGTGAATTCTATCAGTGATCCATGATAACGTAGAGCTCAAACTTATGGATATCATGCTTGCATAGTTTGGAAAACTTAGGCATCGATCTTCTTGAGATTGCGAAACTCGGTCATGAGAAAGTATAAGCTCGAATAATCCACCATAAGCGAACGCAACTATATCGTTTCCACATATATTGAATCGATGAAACTGCTATGATCTATTATATTTATAAAAATAGCTATCCTTTATGGGATACTGTATTTTTTGAAAAACGGTAAATTTTACTCCAACGATTGATATTATCTGCAAGTTCATCAGTTTGTACGTTATACTTGAATTTCCTGTATCTGGATGTTACTTCATTTCCGGTTATATACGCAGTATTGGCTTGACGTGAAGATAGTTGGAAATGATAAAGAGAATTAATCTATCGACGTGCAACATTAGTCATAAATGGTTTGCAGCTTTGACTCCATGTCAATAAATTATACGATTAATATACGCTTCAAGACTGATCGAGCGAATGAGTCAAATGATTAATTGCCTATTGCCGTACGACTTAATTTGATAATGCATTTTGAAAATTAGCTAATATCATTTTATCAAATTGCTTTGTCATTGAATCAATTCTATTGTATAATATATTGACTCGATTCGTATATCAAATTGTAAAACCATTATTGGCAGTAATTGGGATTACTGATGATTAACCGTATATTTATTATATTAAATTATTAAAAAATATATATGGTCTTTTGTATTTTTTATTAATATATTTTTATTCGGTACGCCATATATTCACATTCATATTTTGAGATAATGCGGATGATAGGAGAATTCATTATTGAACATTTTTCATCCCTCGTTAACCAGAGATGAAATAAGTTTCGTTTAAGGATTAGAATAGAATGAAAATTTTCAAAATTACTGTCGGATTCAGATAGTCCTCTGAATATCATGATTTATTGGAAAATTGCTTTGATATAGCTCCCTAACATTTTTCATCCCTTTTCCGATATTCCACGCATTACACCCTCATATACTCTCACGTATATATCTTTTATTTGTCCCTTCAAGATTACAATGCAGAAGGAACTCAGTATATCGGATAAACCATTTTTCTAGATCGCACGAGCTCAAACCCACCTAACATTTTGTACCTTCAACCTTTAACCTACGCGCGTTGTTAGAGTGGTTGATTAAAATACGACCTTTTGAAATTTTTATAAAAATGCGAGTATCTGTGTTAAAATAATAAAGCTCAACATGTAACAATACTTTATGTCACTATTGAAGAACTTGTATTCAACCAAATTAGATTGTGCCTCTTTTGTTCGTGATAACAAACGAATAAATTTTATAACGAGCTGCTGATTCGTTGTTAGAGAAAATTACAGTCCGACTAAAATGGCAATTTAAAGTTTTTTATAATATATTCACAGCTAGTAAATTATTCCCAGGGAACGAACAAATTCATTTACCTGGTGCGAGAGTATCATTTCGAGGAGCCATTTGAACTCTTTTTTTTTGTGATTTTAGGTAAAATAAATTCATCAAAATTCGGTGCAAGGTTCCAACCACTACTGTTCCTCCATTTGATTGTCGAGGTGATATAGTACTTTTGAATAATCCTGTATATTATGAAGTTCAATCAATGCATGAATAGCATTATTTATTCATCTTATTTCATAGTTCATCGTATTTTATATCGAATTGCATATCATTTTTTCGCAAGCAATGTGCATCGAGTAATACCATGACGTAGATATTGACGTTCGAATTAAACTCGATATATCGTACATATATCTACATTGACGTCATATATCCTATCCTACGTATCCTACGTTGTGGTATAGCCAGATATTGAATATACAAATCCATACAGCTGCAAATTTTCTTATACACATTACAGAACACGAAATACTATATCTGAAGACATTTTACACTCGTGACGTAATTTGATTAATGTTATACATTAATCGTGAGTTATACATAAAAATAATTTTTTTGTATTCAGAGTACATAATTTAATCCTGCGTGTACCTAGTAAGATAAATAACATTATTTTCCCAAGCGGTTTCCGCGTTCAAACAAAAAAGAAGACATTTATGTTTACTTTCGTGAGGAAAACCTTAACTCTTGCAATGTTAACTCATGTGACTAAACGTAACTACAACAGTTTGCAGACTTGAGAAAAAAGTCCAAGTCTGCCATGACTTAGGTGCGTATCTAAAAATTTTTATCCAAGATCTTTAAGGTTGAAGGAAGTTTTAGTAGCAATTGTTATTTTATCAAAATAACGTTAATTTTCATATATATAATAAATATATCTATAACTACAGTTAAATCCTTCATAAAGCTGACGTATTACCAAGAGTCTTTAACCTCCATATAAAGGGCGAGTAACCGTATTCTTAGCAATATTAGTTTATTTTATGCAAGAAAGATGTAAAATTCATTAGCTTAAATTTTTATAGCGTGATCTTAAATTTCACCCTTAAACTAATGTACGTTGTATACAATAATTAATTTTATGTTTATTCAGTAATTACAAAGAGGGTCATAATTCTCATCGTACCGAATATTCCACGTTAATGTATTCCGTATCGGAAAAATAATATTATTCTTGAATCCTTGTATTTTTATCGTCCTCTCGTTGAAGTTTGCTAAAAGGAATTTCGGATTTTCCCAACGCACCTGGACGCATTTTACCATCGTTTTAAGAAAAAAAGCACCCTGCGATATCTTCAGGAACGTTGAACGCACGAAAAACAGATACGAAGGCTTTCTGTAAAGTAAGATGGATAAGTTTTTAAGTATCATCAGGAACCTAAGTGTCGTCTCCTTCAGAAACCGTAAGCCTCCTAGTAGCTTTTCAGAAAGCTCTATATGTACCCATCCACTTTCGTCACTATACAGAAAGGTTTGAGGCTGTCACTTTTTTGTGCTTTTATTGAGAAACAAATCTCCAAATCCTGACCTCATTTTCATCTTAGCTGGGCTAAGCCAAGAAGAGAAACTGGAAGGATTAAGCTCACATCAGGCATTAGATAATTTAATTAAATTTCATTGATCATTCCAATCTTCAGACTGGAGAGTGAATACTATATAAATACATATTTGGTTAATATGTAAATAGCCTTGATCACATGGCGTACTGATTAATGTCAAACAGCAGTTTCAGTCGGTTACGTATTAAAGGCTGTTTAGGGGATGAGATAATTAATGATTCTCAATTATACGGATAATAAGACCGATCGATGAATCTATACAGCATCTCGATCAATACCTTATTGGATTTGAGTAAGTAGCTGTTGAGTCATACCCCCCATCTAGAACCTAATTTGCACCCTCAAGATCATCCCTCGGATGGGATACTCTCGACCCTCTTCAAAATAGGTTGACGACAAGATATTTTATGGATATCCTGGCGAACACGTGTTTCGTCCTTGGTAAAATTTCTTGGGATATATGCAGGTTTATCGATGAACGAAGTAATTTAAGGGGAGATGATTTTAAAAAGTAATTTTCGCAAAAGGTTCCGGAAAATACATTTGAATAAAGGAAACGTCTTTTTTTTACGTTTCAGATCAGCTAAAGAAAGATTACGCGGTTACTTTCGATTTTCCAACAGACGTCTGACACGAGCCTGCGAGGATGGGGTGCGAATGGCAGCTAGGCGTACCCCTCGTCGACCTGGGGGTTTAACAAACGTTGCTTATACCCAGCATGCCAGAACCGAAAGTGTCACCGGAAGTAATGGCGGAGGTGGAAGTTCAAGGGGTAGTGCTAGCCTTCACAGTCCCGATTTGACACCCAACAGGGTCATTCTGGTACAGTGAGCTTTTATCCAGGTAATAAAAAAAAAAGCTGAACGATCCTAATTTAATGCTAATTAGAATTTGTCGATGAACATTCCAATTCTTGTGCATCGCGTGTGGCTTTTGTCGTTGTCATTTCATTCGAGCCCAGTAATTCAATTTGTACCGATTGGCAAGCATGTTCGTATAACGCGGGAAATATAAATTCTACGAAGGAATACACTTGCATATTTTACGAGGTTTCTTGTCGAGAAATTTTCAGTGAGCCTTGAACTTCCATTCTATCCGGAAATCGATGTACCACTAGAATTGAAATGAGATGTCATTATTGAGACAGTTGTCAAATAATATCATTCATTCAAAAGGAGTCTTGTCCTTAGGGATGCTAAAGTAAACTCCATAATATATTGGAACAGTTATACAAGACCGCATGGAACTTTTGATTCATCCCTCGAAAATGGGGATACGTGATTGGTTCGCTCGATGAAGTTTGAAGGGAAAAAAAAAGTCAAGCCTCGTACGATCGCAGTCAAATCTTTTCAGTTTTTAATGTTACTCGCTAATGTATACATTAAGCATATAGACATTAGAGGATCGTTAAGTTCGAAGTGGACGGTGATTCATAAATGGTCGTCCTCCATGGATGGTTGCTCAAACGCGAATTGCTATACGTATAGATAAAATATTATTATCGAGATAGTGAGGCGTTGCATATTATTTTGTGATAACACTTTTTTATAATTTTGATATATACTTTTTACCTATAAAATTTAAGGTTAATAATATTATTCTGTACTGCAACTAGCTATTCACTAATAATTGGTTTTCGTGCTTTGTTATATTTTCATTAACTATTTATTTCGTTCTCGTTTCATCGTCAACTGCGTATTCAATTCAATTTGTTTTAATCAATGGAAAATGAAAAAAGAGAGAGTGAACAACCCATAACAACATTGCGGAAACGGTAAAATACTTTCGCTATTACTTTTCGTCCCCTAAAAGACCGTTTACAAGTCGCAAAGTGGCTGAAACATAAACCGCATATTTTTCGTAATCCGTGCGGAAATAAAACCTTTGAAAGTCTCATGTTTGATATCCGTAACACTGTACCACGTGTTACAGATATATTTTGAAATGTAGATGTAAACCGATATGAAACATAGTTCGTATAGTTGGTATAGTAGATTTGTTAGCTATTTACTTCAATTAATTAATTAAATTTATGTTCTATCAAGAACTTATCAAGTTGGGATTGAGTACTATCTTAGTTACGGAGGATTTTTCAAAAGTACACTTAAAGATTTCTTGAATAGCATAACTCTTTCATTAGCAAAAAGTTGTGCGCTTCGTGATTGTCGTTTCGAAAATTTTGAAAGCCAAGGTACAAAACGATGCTCGGATATGTCGAAATAATTTTTTTCTTTGAAATCTTTCCATCTAAATTTCTCCATTCACAATCTATATCAGCGTCTAATTTTTATTTTTAATTTTTTAGCTGTATTTAAAATGCCTGAAAGAAGTGTCACGCAAAGGGAACAGGTACAAATAGATTTACACAGTATAAGTTTTTCTTTCTGGCTTTAAAATTAACATTTTTTTCTTTCTAATGTTGAATATTAATAAATATCATGTACAATTTGATATTCGATGTATATACATCTGTTATCAATAACTTTTTCAGTAAAGCATAAAAACCAAACATGACGCAATATATTTAAATTAGATTTAGTGGGAAGTTAGAAGGTAGCTAGCTAAGGGTTCATAGATACAGATGGATTCTGAAACGTATGTCTACTACCCACCGTTAACTTAGAAAACAAAATTGTATTTGAGTGTAATTAGCGATTGTACAATAATGCGTGGGCATTATATTCCATTTAATAAAATTACAGTGATCCTTTCTATAACATAATTAATAAGGTCACTAATGAAAGACAATTGTGATGTCTATTAAAAAAAATCCGGCGAATTAATAAATGGTTTAGATATAAATTAATGGAACTTACAACATATACGTACATAAACAATGTCGCTTATAGCGTTAATACATAATAACACTTAAGTCTTATTGCGTAAGTATTGTGTCGAAATGATTGTTAATTAAGCATAATTAATCGTGGGTGTAAAATATTTTAAAAACAAAATAACTGTCTATACATATATGTACCTACAATGAATGACGCACGATAATTATCTGTATAATAAAATTAATTCGACCAATCAGATGCTCACAACTTCGGTGATAATCCGTGATGATTTTATATATTTTTCAATTAAATATCTTATTAACTTTTTTGACACAATTTTTTTTGAACTTACCATAAGGTGACGACGAATGTCTGAGCCCATTGTAACTTCGTAGCGTCGCTTTTTGGTAAACGTTTCCATCTTTTTTACAAATATTTACTTATATGTAATCAATTAATTTTTTTATTAGTTCTTAATGCAATTTTGATAAATTCCTTTTTTTTGGAACTTTAAATACAGTCCATGTTTGTCTGTTTCCGTGAAATCAGATATAAATATTAAAATGTTTAATATATTAATATATCATTGAGCCTCTTTAAGATACGTATACACTATGATAAGATACGTGCAACTGTATATTTTTGTATATTAGGTAAAAGTGGTCATTGTCGCATCGTGCTTAATAATTAATGTATAACAAAATAGCTTATAATTATCTTGTATGCATTTGTTATATTAAGGCTTATTAAGGCTTATTAAGCACAACGTGAAAATAATTTTAAGAAAGATACGTTTAACGTGCTTAGTCGTTGTAACTTATTTGTAAATAGTGTTCTGTATTCAATAAAAAAAAAAAAAGATGTAACGACTTAGGAGAAACTAATCAAGTCATCATCGTCGATATTTTTCCTTTGAAATTGCCTGTACAAAAAATCCACCGTATTAACATTCATGCTTCATATATACAGTACATGTATACATATATACTGTAACATAAAAGAGATGTTACAAAAAAAGCTGACTTATTCATGTCTCTCATAAATAATGATCATCGTCCATGCCATCATATAGTCAGTGATTCAATTTCCGATTAACCAGAGTTCAGCAAGCTGAAACATAATTTGCATAGCAGTATTAAAATATTTTAAAAAATCCAGTGAAACAGAATATTAACTTTTCTGAAAACACAAAGAAAACCCCATGCAATATGCATAATAGAAAATCAGTCTACTCCAATCAGTTATATAGTAGATGAACTGATGAAAATGCCTAGAGTAAGTGAAATCCGTAGTGAATTGAGAAAGTAAAGGCAAAACGAAAAATATTTAGTTGCAGAGAAAAAGCTGTTGATCCTTGGAAAGTACTTTTACTGACGTATTCATTAGCCAATTTTATTCTAATAAGAAGATATACACGTGCATCTCATTTGCAGGAAATTAAATTCCTATGAAGTCTCATAGGCGAAATTCCATCGTATTGTTATCAAAGGCATGTCATTTCAATGAAAGCCGTACATTCCAGCAAATATTGAGGAGCGACAAATCCTCATTGGATCGAGTATACATTCTGATGAATTGGAAACGAAATATTTTGTTGCTTTCCTGGCAAACACCTGCCTTTATAAAGTAACCAAACATCCCGGTATGGATTAACACGTCACAGTTGACGTTCAATTAACTAACCAGCAGTTAGCATTCCCAGGTTCCGTTGGAAGCAATTTCACGCTTTAATTCGTTTCTTCGTTTTGACTTTCATAAAGGCGTTCGTAATTTGACATTTTGACGATGATGCTTGTGGTGAATTCAATTATACGATGAAACATATGTTTCTCTGATGATTCTTTGGTTTCTTTGTAATATTAAAGTCTACATAGAGCATTTCTAGCGACATGGTTCATCTCCTTTACCTTTTTCGTATATGTGTATATAGTTTATGGTAGCTCCTGCTTACTGGGCACATTACGGGAACAAACCCTCTCCACCATTATGTGTCCCATCTGAGTCACGTAGTTGAATCGGCAAGAGTGCTATGAAATCTTAGATATACTTGGCTGATAATATTCTCTCTGTTATTGCAAGGTATGATTCTTAGTCCATGGAAAAACAGTCTTATTGATTTGACTTGACTGTTGATACAGAAGCTTTATCTTTCAGACACTCTGAAAGGGAATTTTGAGAAAATATTGTGAGGGAATTACGTTTATAAGATATCGAAGTAAGAGCATGAATAATATATAGCAAAACTATCTTGAAGATATTGACTCAATTTGGAAAACTAAATTTTGCGAAATTTATTCGGTTACTTGAACGATATGCAATCAATTATATCAAATTGTCACTCGGTGATGTAATTTGATATGTAGTGGAGAGAGAAAGAGAGAACAGCATTTTATTAATGCGTTGGATCCAGTGATCCTTAAAGGCTAAATGATAATAGTAGAGAAAAAATAAAAGCAAGATAAATTGTATTTGTTATGATCTTTTTTGGAATTTATGAAATATGAAAAATGTTCTTTGTTCAGGACAACAGGAATATATGGCAACTAGCAGGTCCATAGAGACCTTGTTCAAATTCAAAATCTGCTTCTTTTATCCGTTCTGTGGAGCAATCGTTTTAATGGAAAACAATGCGAATAAATAGCGAGTTATTTGGTACACAACAACTGAAATTGGTTTTACCGAACAAAGCAAATGGAATTACTATTATGGCTTTTGGGCAAGGTGTTTCCACGTTCTGTATTTACACAAAGATTATTTCAAATGAATGATTTCCCAAAACTGTGACAAAATTTATTCGCACGTGAACTATCATTCGCATAACTTTCAATTCAAAAATTCATCTATAATTTTCTTTAAGTATGAAACTAAATTAGAACGAGCATCTGGTCGTATGCAGACGTTACATATAAAAAATCATCGCAGAAACGGTTGAAGGAAAGTTTGAAATTGACTTGGTGAAACTTTGTGAAGACTAAAGGAAGACAATTTTTTTTAATTTCAACGATTTGCAATTAACCAAGCACATACAAAAATATGAATAATCCAGAATTTACGCTACAAATCACGAAACGTGTCTAACATTGTGAACAACAAACGAAGGTAATAGTATTTACCAACGAAGAGCGTAGATTATAAAATAATTAAAGGTGTCGAAGAAAAAAAAACCGACACAATGGAGATAAAAGGAAAAGATCAAATTCGCATCCTACTTCTGGGGCGATAAATAGCAATCTCTTAAATTCTCATAAGTTTAATTTTTTTTGTTCTTTATCGCGTTCATCTTTTTTCTTTCACTTGAAACACTTTGGCACTTCGCATTTCACCCCTCGCCTTTCTTCCTTCCATCCTCCGTCGTTCATGAACGAAAAGCTAGTGGTGGAAGAGAAGATTGCATTTTCTCAAATAATACGATTATTCTCAAGGGATCACAAGACACGGGATGAGACCCTTTTTTCTCAGCTATATCCACTAACTCCATAAGGCGCGCACGTTCGATCACTCTTATTCCCAATGGTACAATTCAAAAGAACTTTCCGAACGGGTCTTTTAATTCTATATATTTTGTCCTGAGGATCATTCTTGCACGGTAATCTGATGTAGTCATTATTACATTTTTAATCTTCATTAACAAAAAGTTAATGTATAATGCAATTGCTCGACGTAATTAAATTGAACGAAAATTCCTCGATGGATTTTTTTCAATTCTATTTATTTTTCGTTTTAAATGTTATTTTTGTACTACAATTCGTGTAATTATTATACTATGATTCTTGCCTTGATTGTCATAATGTTATCTGGTAGTAGCTAATTGCATTGTGTATCCTTATATGCTTCGATTGAACTTCATTAAATTGCTTTTATCCAAAGTCGCCCGTCGCTATTCAAACTGTTATACATACAGGTACCAAATATACTCATCAAACAGATATTCATTATATAGTTTCAGAAACTCGCTCAATTATGGTTTCCAGCAATTCTGAGTTTCGAGATTGTATTCACCCGACATACCTACTGAGGCTACGTTCGAGATTTCTCTATGGCTCTGCAGTACGTCGTGGGACGACAGCTTGATAAATTGTTAATTAATTAAACGATAATTATAAGACCCATAGAAATGTCAGCCTACTGTGATTAAATCCCAACAGAATCTTCGAGCATCTTCTCAAAAACATTTCCCTGTATCCATTCTATTATTGAAAATTTCTTACGTGCATTACATTCCTTAGTTCACGTAATAATAGAATTGCGCTATACGTTGTTTATGTAACATTACTGATTATTACAAATATTTATATGTTCACGAAAAGCCACGGGGAATGTGCTAAATCACGTGGAATGTGTTAAGCCACGTGGAATGTGACTTTTGCATTTAACTATTTTAGTTATCATCTGAAATGGCAAAGATAATTTTTTATTCGCAATCGGATGGTAAACGAACAATATTAATATGCGAAATCGACGAACAATAAAAAACATTAATTGTCACATCATATTTTGAAACTCTTACACCGTCTCACTGCAAATCGCAAACGTACAACTTAGCCGATTCACTCTTAAGATTAGTAAGATTCGTGTGAGTTTGGAGTATATACAGGGTTGTTCACGCCAAAGGCACCAGCTGAGATTGGATGCGATTGAAAAGTTCTGTTAATCGAAGCAGTGTGACCTTGTTAAAAAAAATGAAAGAATATGACATACGATCTTAGCAATGATGAATGGCGTCAATCTTCATTTATTTACCGATACCACCCAGCTCTAATTCATGAAATCACACGGCCAATTTCAGCTGATGCGTTTGCCATGAATAACCCTGTATATACTCCAAGGTCTCACACGAATCATAGCAATCCTAAGAGTGGCTTAATAATAACATTTCTACGATTCCTAAGCCGAGTAGGGTATGTCGTTTATCACCCGCTGCTTTCCCATTCCATTTCGCACCCCAACCGTATACAGGGTGTGCGAAAGCGAGCACGAAGAGAAAATATTGGGCATCAGTCATTTGGACATTTACCCTTTCGCAATCCCCTATCGTTTCTCTAATTCTCTTGCTTTTCACATCCTAATCGCTAAAAGGCAATGTTCTACAATACTTTAGCTTAAAAAGAAGACTAGTTGTATCTTTTGAAAATTGCACAAATATTCCTTCTGAACTCTAGAACCTAGTGAGAATCTGTCTTACCAACGTGTTTTCCGAAAGGGCTCTTCGCTCCCGGCTTACGGGAGTGTAGATGCGAATGACCCTCCCTGTGATTCTCCCGGGGACATATTTTGCACGCCACAGGGTGTAAAGGGTCTCCCTTCGGGGATGAAAAATGGAAAGATGATATGGGGACTTTTTTTCAATGCCAGCAACTCCCAGCTTCCAGGGATACAGATTTAGTGAAACACCCTTACTGTGACAGGTTAGTTATAAAGGAGACATGCCGAGACGTGATAACTGTATAATTGTTCCCCTGGTAACTTAATGAGAAATGCGATTAAGATACGGTGTTTATATCTGTGTAATATAATAAAGATAAGCTCTCTTAAGAAACCATTACCTTTTTCTCGTGATTTTTTTACCAGAATTGAAACTTTCTCATTTATTTTCTTTTCTTGTTACCGGGTATGTAGGACCTTCTTTTTGTTCACTACTACAAAGGCCATACGAGAATGATGGTTTACAATCATTGAAACGAGTAATGAAGTAAAAAGCTTTCTGGACCTGTACACAAAAGATCTTACATAATCTATGCATCCTTGCTCCTTTTGTCAACGGCAGAATCTTTCGATCTACCATTAAAGAGGGCAATACTGAAAGTCAACAACACGAACCTTTGATCATCTGATTCTGCTTCGCTGCTTGGAAGAGGGGCACTTCCTCTTTTCTTCGTTTTCGCGGAATGTACATTGAATACATAATTGTTAAGGGACGATCATTTCTTTCGACGAAGCCAAAAGGTCTTGGAAATATATCTATTTAGTAACGATTTTGTTAAACGTACAAAAAGAATATTACTGATATAACATTGGATAACATATTTTTATTATTCAAAATGCATACTGTATTTAATATGAAAATTCTATAAGCACATACATATCTGTATTTTGGCATTGTTTCAAAATATTTCCTTCCAGATTTATACCCACAGAATTTTCATCATTATCGAGCAATCGATGCTGCTGATTTATGAGGACCATATGGTCCACGAAGTTTATTAAGGTGCTAAGTAAATATTGTCCGCAAGTCAAAAACTAAAAGACATTAATAATAATTGGAATCAGCTGACAGCCGATGAGATTAATCACGTCCCTGGTTCACAGTTAAATCTTAAAGTCAAGCTTGCAGAAATTGCGATGTCGTCAATTGATTTCAACCGAGACAGCTTTTCAGACCGAACGACTACTCATGCGAATTAATCAAGCACGTATAATTAATTAATATTTAATGTCTCAAATGAAGCGAATAAAATTCAATTGTAAATGACAAAATTGAATTACCATTAAAAATATAAAAATATTGAGCTAATTTTGTTTTAGGAGTATGTATATAGACATAAAAGGACTTAGGGACATATAGGATCCCATAAACCTGTTTTGTGATAATAATGCCATAGTCGTTATCAAGACTGTGCATTATCGGAAAACGGGAAGTTGTAAGGAGGAAGCTTGAAGGAGTTTTTTGATGGAAGCTTAACTTACGAACGATCAAAGAGAACAGTATCTACAAAGCGTGGCTTCAAAGATAACAGAAACTATTGGTACTGACAAAAGAGCCGAATTTTTAAGCTGTGATTAAGAGCGTAGATAATTGATAAGTTGATGTTCATGATAACAAATTCCATCTCAGACGTCTCGTTTGGACCATTTCAACAGGCTGATTTAAAATTTGCAAGGCAAATGGTACTTGGTGTTCTACCCTTTATCATTTGCAAATTCCTTTGAACCCATCACAGACTAACGTGCCATGTGAAACGCTTGTCCGTCACATTAATTGAGATACAAAAATATAAAGTGAACTGTAACGATTAAAATTTAATTTAATTTTTTCAGTCAATGAGACTAGTATAGAAATGACTCATATACATTTTTTAAAGAATTTTTGTATTTTTCTTATCTACCAATTTGACCAACGCATCGTATGGTTAGGTTTGTGCGAAAGCGATCGTAATCGGTTGAAATATATAAAATAATAATTACGAATAAGAAAAAAGCTTGAATTAAAAGAAAATCTCGGAAACTTGTGATACCTAATTCCACTTGTTAAAAGTAAGACTTGCCGAAAATGACGTCGAGCGATCTTTTCTGTTATTCAAATTTCCGTTAATTTATAACATTACCAAACTCCAAGCCACGTGGCGAAGTATTCAAATCACGTATAGATAAACTGACTGTCACCTTTCTACAGTCTCAAAGCTTTTTCTTCCTCGTATCACTTATCGACCGTACCCTGACGTCACTACCGATCACGTTCCCAAGACGAGAAAAGTTAGTTGATATTCCAGGTGAATCGTTTGGATTACAATTAATAGCTAGAAGGCGATCCGGCTTCCACATTAGGAATACGGAAAGTAGCTTTCATTGCTAATTACATTTGCAAACGATCCAGGTCACTACCAAAATGGTCCTCTCGACGATTTGCAAATCCTTATTTTTTATTATAACATCGATCCGATCAAATTGTAAATTTCGATAAATGAAATTCATTAGCATTTGCGAATATATCTATAGTACTACCGGTGATTTACGAAGGAATAACATTAACGAATAGCAACGTCAGCTCTTCTAACGATATCGCTGACTACGTTCCCTTGCTGTAAGACAAATTTTACATGCGGTTTAACGACATTAGCATATACATAAATACAGAAATATTGGAATCGTAGACAACAATGGCGTCGTTATACGAGAGCAATATAAAATTATTAAATATACAGAAAGTCATAAATCCAACGTCATTTTTCGTACTAATGACGAACAGACGTTTCAAACTTCATTCCGTAGATCTTGTCATGAGTAATATTAGAAGATATTTTTCATCGTAAGAAATAAAAGATTTTCTTCGATTTTAATGATTAGGATTCTTCGCTCATACCGAGGGAAAGTATCTTCCTCGACAAGAGGCATACACGATGCAGCTCACGTATCGAATTGATCGTTTCCGCGGTATATAGCGCCCCATAGGAGAATCAGAAGTCGGACTATCGTCTTGATTTTAGTCCGTGACAAGTCTTTCGTTTATATACTACATCTTATTGATTCTTTTCGCGCGTGCTGCTTGCAAGATGCTGGTGAGTGATTTGATTGGTGCGATATAGTGTGAAGCTACAATTTGTGCGTTTGTAATGTCAAATCGTATACAAAATAATATTTATCTTTATAAATATCAATATTTTATATGTATAGCATGGTAAAGTGAAATTACTAAATAAATTGTATTTTACCACAGAAATTTAAACTTGGTGAATATTAAACGTAACGCTCGAGGTTACTTCAGTGATATAATTAAATTAATTAGTGAATCTTAATGAGATTCTGTATATTAAAAGGCTCGCCAAATATATGTAAAAAAGAATCGAGTGGGTTTCCTTTGAATTAGTCAATTAGCAAAGTAGCGTCCAATAACAAGTAATGTCCAGAAAAGCTACAATAGAATTCGTTTGAAACCGAAGTTTTACGTGTTTTATTTTTATCGCATCGACGCCGGTTTAAGTTTGGCTTTATTTGCGCAAGTATCGGATTTACTTACTTTCTTAGAATAATAGCCGAACAGGCAGCAAACGACTTTGTTTTATTCGTGCTTTCTGCACGAGTTGCGAGAGTACTTGGAAAATTGGTAAAAAGTTTCATTACGTATTTTCAATGTAGTATCTCAATTACATATAAATCTTTCAAGTTCTCGAAGTTCCTTCTTCGAGGAATTCTAAAAACTTTGTAAAATTTCGTCACGGTCGAAGTAACATGGATAAAATAATTGAAGTGTACGAACGTACGTTTAGTTGAAATTTAATTTTCAAAGGAACGAAAGCTTTGTGTACCTCAAACATTTTCAAGCTAGTACGTTATAATTTTGTATGCCATATATCTAAATAAAAGTAATTTAAAAATGTTTTCTTTACAGAAACAAATTCTTCTTTGTATCGTCTCATGCCAGCTGATTTTGGCAGAGCCACCGGTACATGGTATTAGGCCCTCGAATGTACTGGGTGGCCCGGAGCAACATGCATCATTCAGTTTCGTTCGACCAGGTCTAACTCAAACGTCATACGCATTCAACGGTCCCAGTTCTCATCAAGCTTTCAGTTCCAGCATTGGAAATCCACATTTAGCCCAAAGAGTATTGCCCAACGTAGCTCACGCTCTTGCTTACCGAAATCCTGGTTTAGGTATACGTCTCGTTATGATGGATTTTGAGATCAGACGTCGTCAGTCGTGCTTATGTTATATATAAGATTTTCCTTTTTCAGGTTACATTCCTGCTGGTCCTGTTGGTACAACTTATGCGGCCGCACCAGCGCCAGCTCCAGTAGCTGTTTCTTATCAGGCGCCTTATGACCAGGCCTCAGCTTTAGCATATCTTCAGCAAATTCAGCAGCTCCAACAATATCAGCAACAATATCAGCAACAACAACAACAAAACCCTGGTGCCGCAACATATCAGGGGCAACTTGCTCAACTTTTTGCTTTCAGGCAAAATCAAGCAGCTGCGAATCAGGTGAAGAAAAGTCAATGATTTGGAATACAGAGTAATGGAAACTGGTAAAAATTAATATGAATTAGATTTAAATATTGATGCAGATACCCGAGCAAGTTCAACTGCAGCAACAGCAGCAGCAAGAGCAGCAACAGCAGCAACAGCAACAACACCAGCAGAATTTACTCGGTATTGCTTATTCGGCGGCACCTTCTGTCGCTCATGTAAAAGTTAATGGAAACGGATACAAATTTGATTTTTAATCAGAATGATTAACGATGGAAGTTAAAATTTAATGAACCGTGTACATAGAAAGTGAAGATCCGCCAAGAAATTAATGTGACGTTCGAGATCTTTGAGAGCTACCATTATAAGATTAGGTAGTAATGGACATTTTTGACTGATATCATTTTTCATATCCGATCTTATTTTGATCCATAATAATTATATACTCTACGCTTTGTATTTATTGCAACAGTATTCTCAACGGTTAGATTTGACAATACTGAATTGATTATGTCAACGAAGTGTTCAATACACTCTGTTACCGTTATCAAACTATGTACAATGATATAAATAAAACTGTACGAGTTTTCGTGTTAAATAATAAAAAATGCCCCAAAACCTTTTTTCCATTTAAGTTATCACCGATAATTAAAATAACCAAATAAAAGAGTATTTTTAAAATAATTTTCAAACAAGTGTAACAGACCCAATCGAATTAGACTAAAAGTCAAACTCGTTATAATTAGACACCTTTATTTATTTCAATAAAAAAATCCTCACACATACCCGAAAGCATATATATTTACAAAAAAAAAGTTCTTGTCACAGAATTTCAGACCTATTATCGAACCATACCAGCAAAATACTCCATCATCCCGAGCCCTTTTAATCTTCCGTTCTCTCTACTGTTTAGAAACTGTCAAGATAATACTCGTGAAATTTTACCAAGCGTAGCTGGTACCCAGCCCACTGAAAGTAGTGTGTCCGGAATACGCCAAGGGTGCAGCAGCAGAGGCCACATTATATCCAAGAGTGGGCACAGTGTATGCACTTCTTACCAAAGGCGTAGAGAGTGATGAGTAGGTCAAAGGAGAAGCTGAAGAAAATGTAGCAACAGCCGGAGCAGCATACGTCGTCTTGGTAGCATAGGAAAGCGGTACACTGCCGTAGTTGCTGTAGGGACTGGAGTATGCAGTTTTCAAAACAGTAGACGGCACGCTGGAGTACGATACAGTTGGTCCAGTAGCGTAAGTGACAACAGCTGGATTGCCAATTTTTGTAGAGTAGGCAGCCGGTGAACTGGTGTATGTGCGTGGGCTAGCATAGCTGGTTTTCACGGCTGGAGCAGAAACAGTAGAATAGGACACGGCTGGAGCGGACGAGTAGGCAGCAATTGCTGAGCCGTGATAGTTGGTGGCAGCGTAACTCAGGGGTGAAGTCGAATAGGTATAAGGGCCGGCGTATTTGGTAGTGTAACTTAAGGCTGAATTGGAATAAGGACTGGAATACCCTTTTACAGGTGCTGAAAGGGATGAATAGGATACAGCTGGTGCTGAGGAGTAGGTAGCAACAGCTGGAGTTACTGGGTACCTATAAGGAGATGCATAGCTGGACTTTATTATAGGCGTGGAAAGACTTGAGTAGGATGCGGCAGGGATGGATGAATAGGTTATGGGACCGATGTTGGGACTAATCACGCCAGCCTGAGAGATAGTCACCACGGTAGCCAATATTATGAACTGTAACAGACATAAAGTTTACTTGATTAGTTCGGTTCTTATTGACTGATCCATCTATGGAAATCAACAGGGTAATTTAATTGGACCTTAGTTATATAATTATGTTGATTTAATGTTTTCATTGGTACGTCAATTTCACGAAACTTACCATCGAAATCATGGTTTCTCAAATGTCTTTACTTAGGCAGACGATCTGGATATGAAGACCAGGAGGGACTTTTTCTCTTTTATATGATTGTCACTCCCAAACTGGCACGATGATGACCCCACCCATCATACTGTTGTCGTTGTCGAACATCATTGCTTTTTTGGGGAGAGTTCGATTCCAGATTGCCTTGAATAGCACTGTGGGTGCATAATCGAGAAGTCATACGCATTTTTGATAGAATTTTTACTCCTGGTTATTTTTAACGATATTTATATTGTTTGATGATTAGATTCATATCGAAGTAGCTAGTCTATATTCCTTAAACCAGTTTTCAATTAAAATATTCAGTTTAATCGATACGTAACGTACAGATTATATAATACTTATATTTTATACAGTCAATATGACAAAGCTTGTCTGACACTGTGACGAATGCAAGTAGTTCCAATTTGCAAAGCAAATGCTTTCGACTCTCTCAATTATGCACGTCTACTGTTTATACATTTATTACGTAAGTAAAAAATCTTTTAAATTTCGAGGGACAAAAATTTTGGAAAAAAATGTATTAAATACTTTTTTACTCACTTTTCGACGATTGTGTCGGTGGTAGGATTATTATGCCTAAATTCAACGACTTTTGAAACTGCGTAAGACGATTAAGTCTCAAAGGCGCTCATAAATTTTAAAAACTTTATCCGATACATAATCAGCACGATTATCGTTCCACAACGCTGCTGCAATTAAAGCTGACAATTGACGAGACGATAATCCGCGAAAGGGAATATCGAGATCGTGCACTTAATGTGTCCAGTGAGTCGCGAAAAAAAGTCCTTTCGAATCGAAATCTACCAGACGACAGTGAAGGGGTCTACATGATTTCTTGAACGTTTCGAAATTGATGCAAATAATATTTGCATATTTCACCGGCGTAGCAAATCTTTTCTTAAGTAGACATTGAGATACGTGCAAAAAAATAAGACCGTAACTTTTCACTCAGAGTACACTTTGAAACGTGCGTTGTTATATCAGCAAAAATAATTTTCTTGATGTATGCGGACTCGGGAGTCGCGCAAACATAATTTAAAAATTGTCATCCATTTTTATTCGTTAACAGTTTCCTTTCCTGCGTTCTCTGTAAATTTGTCCGAAAATGATAATAATACGCCTACCATAGCTCCAAAAATTGCTCTTCTACATTTTCTTGGAAATCTGACAAAACACTTTAGCTGTATCTACGCGGACCTTCAAAATTTGGTATAATGAAAATATCCAGGAGACGAAGATTAATGAACGTAACGTTACGCAAGTTGACGGTTCTGGCTGTTAGCTCTGATAACATACAATGACGCCCTATAAAACTCTTTGACTACTTACATTGGACATCGGTTCATGTTACGAGACTGTTGATAAATTAACGTAGCATTGTAAATTGCAGACCTTCTTTGTGATCGTAATATTTAACGCGTCACCATGTTCTTTCTCTATTCCATAACACCAGTATCAAGAAAGTTTCAAATTTTTAGCCTCCGATAAATCATTCGGTTGATTCACCCTAAAAATGAGTCTTTCACATTTTTTTAATTACGAAGACAAGAATATCTCAATCAAAACGAAATATCTGAGGGCATAGTATTGTGCTATAATTTCCATGCTATATACACGGTATTACTTTGGAATATAAAAAGGAAGGAAGAATCTAAAAATAGTTAAACAATTTTTACCATCAACCACATTCCCATATTGTATGAATATCGTGCCAAAAAAGACCAATAAAAGATAATAAAAAAAAAAGTGCAGATATTGGCAAAGTCGAGCTCGTTATCTTTGGTGTAATTATACTCCATATCTATGACATAAAATTTCATAAAAATCAAACAAGACATTTCTATATTCTACATGCAATTAAGGACCGGTAAAGTAAATTTTTTAAATTCCCTGCCAATTCTTAATAATAAACATTGTTCATGTACTTTAGTAAATTTGATTTAATGACAGCCCATTCCTATAATCGCCCGAAGACAAATACAAGAACAAAAAGTCATTCGGAACAAAATCAACCTATAGTTCAACAATAACATTCGTGTTGCAATCCTCCGTCGCGTTGTGCAGCCACAACTCGGTATTTGATTATATATTTGATTATATGATCACGTCTGAGACTGTAACATAACATAACTGACGAAATTTTGTGCCCACTAGTTTCATTAGGCATCATATAATGAAAATCATGCTGCTACACCTTATCCTAGATCTCAGATCGAAGTTAGTCAGTACAACATTATAATTGTATCGAATAAATATAATATATATAATAAAAATGTATTTTCTACTATTACATATATCAATGAGTATATAGTTATAATTTCATGATTAAATAATGGTCAACCCTATTTAATCCAACAATAATTATCTTTGTATACACTGAACTATACGTAAAAGTGACTTGAGACAGTCAGCGAGAATACTGACACTGCAGATTTGCTAATTAATAATATTTCGTAATTAGTAAAATAAGTCGATAGGAAAATACAAATTTTCAAAAAATTAGCATCATTTACAGTTACTGTAAGTCAATAACACAATGTTGACGCAGGTGCCGGGGACACATGTAAAATAGTTCAAGGTACGATTGATACAAATTACAAAGGACTTTGATTGACTTTAAATTGAATTGTAACGATTCGAGTACTTGCACAGGTACAATTATTCTCGTAAGAGACCAAATGCTCGTGGCTGTAGGTCAAGGAAATAAGTACGAACATACTACAATGTGCCCCAAGTAAATTATTGGCAGTCAGTGTCTGCCATTGACGAACCACGACGTAATATACAATTTGCAAAATCATCTTGCTATAAATTGGCATGTACAAAGCCCCGAGGGAAGGACTGACATGCTGCTGATGAATTTATGAATGAATTTCCAGTGGACAACAGGTGCGTTGTTGCTCATCTAAAAAGTCACTAGATACCTAGTTATATGTACGATATTCGAAATGCTAGTGATAAATCGATCTATATACATGTTACTACACTATCGATTATCTCAAAAGCCTTTCACTTCGTTTCACTGGTCCACGAGTGAATGACAGAAAAATCAACTCTCAAATCTGTGTATTAGATAATCTGGCAGTTCGACGTAGAAAAAAAAATATATCAAACATAATTATAATAATTTTCTAATGCCATACTTCTATTGGTAACAGTCGGTAAACCATACACGTGTCGTACTGCATCTGAGAACGTCGCCGAGTTCCCTTCGTTATTTATACATGGCATCGCAGTCTGGTTACCTTGGACCAGTTACGGAATCCTTTCTTTTATTTCTACGAATACTCACGCTCCTGGCACACACTGCACAAAATGTATTCCAATTCAAAGAATCACACCTTTGTCGAATAGCACGAGAAGTGAAATATGAATCCATGAATAAATTACGCCCAGTCCATTGTGTTTGGCACAGAATTCTATGTATAAACGTAAAAGAATCCGACGCCGTGTTATCGCACCTCGACAGAGAAGAAAGTTCGTTAAATGATCTTGATAGAATTTTCTCGAACCCCCCGCCGCGTCTTTGATGCGAATGGAATCGTATTAATGACAATTATACCCAAGTAACTTTACTTCCGAAATACAATTAACTGCTGTTACATCCCCATGGGATTCTATGCATTAGACTGCTCGTGACATTAATGACGAAGATGTGGCTGAAATCCCTTATGGGTCAACCGAGACCGGGGTTGCTGGTTCGATAAGAGCCTTTTATCGCCGTACTTCTATTCGATCCGGAAAAGCTTGCCTAATTGCATACCCACTCTATTCTTTTGGGAATTTTTTTAAAGGGAAAAAAGAAAAAGGAATAAGGTCTCAATATGAAAGAATATTATCTGCTGTTTCGATGCTACCAAACCTTCATGACAATAGAAGGTGGTAGGGAATTAAAACTTTATTGGATACTGGCGAGCAAATAAATCTGCGGCTAATTCCTTTGCATCGCGTTAAAACTAATTTATTTGAGTATTATGATTCTTTTTTTCTGATTTATCAATGATTTCACGATAATTATATTTCTACGTGTTAATAGAGTTTTGTCTTGCGACACGATGCAAAGTCCAGATGTTTACTTTTGTTATTGTGGAAATTTGATATTGACGCGAAAAAAATGATACACGTAAATTAATACATTGCATTTAAATATACGTGTTCGAATTACAGCTGTCAGATGCGGTGAGCACAAAAGAAAGTTAACGAACGTTGTGCAATTGGTGACTGGTTAAGATAAATCTGCGATAATGGAATATTTCCTTTTTTTCTTGCGTCACCATTACGCACGTTTCATCTGTTAAACGTTGCACACAATTAATTTGATTTTGCTCTACGAGCGTACACATCCCATACTTGAAAGGGGAATAAGAAAAATAAAAATTCACATGAGTAAACTCAATTAGGAAAACGTCAAACGAGCATGCCCTTTTATTGTAACGTTACGTCACGTCGAGGTAGCAAAGGTAATTGTTCCGGAATTGCTACATAATTTGTTGAATATACGTATAAATTCATACATTATATTCATACACCCAGCACCTTCAAGATAATACACCAGCGCGAGGACAGATTACACGCGTGTAATTCTCGTAATCTACTACACGTTCGCCTTTCCTAATAAGCAGTGAGTGCTGCTCTACATAGGTCGATCGTAAAATTAGCGTCGCGGGGGCCACGCCTCAAACTGCTTCCCCGTTCCCCGCTGTTCTCCATCAGTTTCACAAAAGGTCCAGATTGGCGTCCGGGGGTACCCCCGTGCCCCTCAAGGCCCCTCTGGACCCCGACGAGAACATTTGAGCCCCTCCTGAAACCTCTTGTAACTTACGGAACAAGCGTGTGTCAAAACACGAGTGGCCCAAAATCTCCCGTTCTCCCACTGGACCGCGATATTAATCGAAGCCTATCGACCAGATCGTGGGGGTCGATTTGTATATATACCGGGACAGGGGTTACCATTAAGCAGATCTAACTAGCTCTCTTAACTAAGCAACTTCAAAAATGGCCTTCAAGGTAAGCACACAACGAAAAAGAAATTTGTTGATAAAAGGAACTAATATTAACGGTACCAATTATTCGGTAATGATAAAGGTACAGAGACACCTGTTTCTCGCTGAAGATTGTGTAACAAATTTTCGAAAAATACGTCTATAATGCAATTAATTGAGAATTTGTTAATTTTCAGTTTGTAGCCCTTGCCGCCCTCCTGGCCGTAGCTCATGCCGGTGGACCCGCTGCCTACAGCATCGCCACCGCACCCGCTGACTACGGTAGCGTCGGCTACACCCAGGAATCCACCCACAAGGGTTACGCCGGCCAGAACGTCGTGTCTTCCTACAGCAAGGCAGTAGACTCCCCACACTCATCCGTCCGTGTGAGCAACAGCCGTGTCACCAACGATGCTCTCATCAGCCACGCCGTTGCACCCGTCAGCTACGCCGCCCCATCTATAGGCTACGCTGCACATGCACCAGCTTACGGATACGCATCCGCCCCTGTCGTAGCCAAGGCCGCATACTCCCCTGCCACCGCCGTCTCTTACTCCACCATCTCCAGCCCGATCGTCGCTAAGGCTGCATACGGCGCCCCCGCTATAAGCTACGCTGCCCATGCCGCCCCTGCCATCAGCTATGCTGCCCATGCCGCCCCTGCCGTCGGCTACGCTACCCATGCCGCCCCTGCCATCAGCTACGCTACCCATGCCGCCCCTGCCATCAGCTATGCTGCCCATGCCGCCCCTGCCGTCAGCTACGCTGCCCATGGCGCCCCTGTCTTGGCCAAGGCCGCTTACGCCGCTCCAGCTTACGGATACGCCCCTGGTGCCCCAATTGCCCATGCTACCTTCACCGGTATTGGCGCTAACTACGCCTGGTAATTTATTTTTATATAATTCTCAAGTCTACTACTACACGCTCTAGGATGTACATACTTGTCACCTATTTATATTGAAAATAAATTTATACTGAGTTTTTCGACTCTATAAATTTTCAATGTTTTTACTCTCCTCCTACATCTGTATGTTCTATGATATCGGCATACTGTTACCGACTGAAGTATCAGGTTCGAAGCACCTTATCTGTCTACTAATGTTGACTTCAGATACGATAAGGGTATTTTCTCAACATTTTTATATGGCTTTTGAATCCATCTAGGCTCCAAACTGCGAATATATGTCCGAAAAAAAATATTTCCTGGATTTTATATAAATAAGAGTGCAAAATCCAATTGCACCCTATATTTCCTTTGTAAAAGGCATGTGACTTATGTCTACTCCAATTCGCATAAGTCCGCTCTTACTTTCTTTCTTTATATATCTTTTTCCAGTATGGAAATAAACAATACAATCTCTTGCGGCTCAAGCTATTCATAAGCTTTAATCAATCAAACGACGACAAGTTTTAGCGAATATTGACAGCAACATTTTTTCGGCCTATTTCAAAATATCGAAGTCACATTTCATTGATACGTTACATTGTGGGAATAGAAACTGTCACATCCAAAATTCCAACTGTCGCCAACTTCACGTGTTCCTACAGCTGCTATCGTGAATCATTGGTGACCAATGATTTTGGAACTTTCTCTCCTGCTGGTAGCGACAGCATATACGACAAACGAGGATTGACAGTTCATAACGGTAGTACAAGGTTGCTACAACACTCTTTCTGTGAATTTCCAACTGTTTCAGGTCAGCCATTGTTTCCACAATGGAAATATACATACAATGGACGATCGATATAACAGCTATCGTTTCGTTTAACGAAAACCCATGAATCTAATTATTGACGACAGAAATTTCACCTGTACGTAGTTACGTATTGGTATATACGAGGGGACCGGTTCTCGCGAGTCTCGAAATCGAGAGATACGATGTAATTTCCGATATACATGAAGTTTCGTATAGAAACTTCAGAATAGATCTTTTAATCAAGTTTGACTGATTGTGAGACGCAAACTTTACGAATGACGATGAAATCAAATTTTATAATCTAGTAGTATTTATAACAAGGGGAGTTCTGGACACAGATTCCTGCAACGACATTTTACCAATACTTCGAGAGCCTTCGAAGATTCTGATTCCTGATTGCAAGGAGTGACGTCACGAGGAACGCCGATCAACGAATAGAAGGCTGATTCCAGGAATTTTACATTGGATTCAAAGAATTTTACTCCCGATTCCAGGAATCACACACGCTCGAGAACCTTCTAGAACCCTCGACAATTCGTGTCCATGTTAAATTATGCAGGATTGCTTCCAAAGCCGGCAGCCCTCTCTTACGACGTTTTGAGGAAGCCCCTTGCCCGTAATCCCGAAGAACCGACAAGAAGCTTTCACGATTCCCTACCTCTCCAGCCCCCTGCAGGTTCGTGAAACACTTGTCATGTAATATAATTTCATACTTCCTGATGTATTTGAACAACAGTTCTGGTCATTTCCAAAAAAAGTCTACAAAAAATGAGATACTATCTTAAGTATCATCCTGTATGTACTATTCTTCAAAAAAATTTTTAACATCCCTCGTATTCATTTTCCACACTATTTATCCCGTTTAGAAATTTTTTCCTTCGCGTATACGTAAAGCCCAGAATCAGCGAATTAACAATAGCAAAAGTCTCGATGCATTTATATAATATGTTTCCCATTGTTAAGTATCAATAGAAACCGCCTTAGTGCAACCTCAAAGAAATGGGTCATCATTCCTCTTATGGTATTGGAAATACTCGTACGTTTTCTACGTCGCTTCGATTATATATAATTTAAAGTTTATGGGCGACACAGATTTTTAAAGTAAATACAGTTACGTCCCTCTTAATACAATGTATCGGGTGAAACAATAATTTTGAATGTTATACAATTTTGCTTATAATACCATATACGAATCTTAGATATAATTATGAATAACTCCATGATTTATATAAGCATACGAATTTCAATACAATTCAGTAGTATGATTTCAACTGTCATAATCAGACGCCGACGCTTGTCGCCGGCAGATAGAATGATAAATCCATTCGCACGAGCGCCGAAATATTTCCCAACATTATATAACACCTGAGTCCTAACAGTATTTCAAGTGGTAAAAAAAATTGCACGAAGCGCTTTGCCAAATAGAATATGTAAATCGCGTACCGGAGTAAGTCACTTGCGTATCTCCACGGAGGGTATGCTAACCCCTAGGACACCCTTGAAGCAACAATAAACGTCGTTTATGCAGAGATAACTTATCGGTGGATGACAGCATATTGCTCAATTTTTAAATTTCATATTTGAATTTATTTAAAAAAATAATAAGATATCATTTCTAAACGTCAGGCCAAACGGCAATTTTCAAATAATTCTGTAATTGCATTTTATACCGATTCAACAACACTGTCGTTGATGATTTCCAATTTTATATAATCACTAGCCTGATATGCGAGCGAAAGACAGTAGCGCCAAAGCGCTCTGAACAAGTGCGGGATCACACTGCATATATATTCTGGAAAATTACAATTCTTGCACCGAACAACCAACTAGAGTATTTTTAGAGTTTATTTAAAATTTTTTTTCATTTCGTGAGAAATCGATAGCACTACACGAAACTGGGCTGTTATTTGCGATTTATCGAGCAGTTTCCAAATAAATGGCAAAAAAACAATTCTAAACAGAAATTACGATCTTTATACAAAGCAGCCAATTTACACGAGTATTGACTTCTACAACAAACCTAATTTTTAAACAATTAAAATTTAAACCTACAAAAATTTTTTATAACTACAACATGTTGCTCCTAAGCCAACGACGATTTTTACGGATACAATTCTTCCTGTCCAACCGATTTATCTCTCGTCGACCGCAACAACGATTTCCAAAATTGACTTTATTTTAAAAAAAATTGGGATCTATCTATATTAACCAGTCTTTTCACTAATTCACATGTCACTTTCTAAAATTATGCATATGCTTTTAAACAAAAAATTACTTTTAGCAATGAATCAAGATCATCTGGTGTCATGTCCACTCAGCTTCACTGCAAATTCAAACGTGGATATGTCCCTATCCTTCCTATGGTAGTCACTTTTGGCACATTTACAAGTATGTTGTTATTCCCACATATTCCAACGTAAAATAACACACTGTTAAGTGTGTAGAAAGTGACTGCCATAGAAAAGATAGGAAATAACACACTTGGATTTGCAGTGTTATTTTCACATATTCATCGTTATCGACGAACGCGAATCATCATTTCCCCGAAGCAGTAAGCCTACTTTTCAAACTACAGGTTTATACTCGCCGATTGACAGCCAATCCGAATAAAGGCGAAAAAAATGCAAAAATGGAAACTTCGATAAAACGTAACTTGGATATTTTATTGGTCATCTATTTATTTTTCTAAGTAAAAAAAATTCAATCCAGCTTTTCACGGACAGACCTTGGCTCATGACATTTCACCGTTAACTCAGAATCCCTACCGAAGGAACCACCCTGTCCTTAGAAGAATTAAAAACGTCTCGTAAGCATCTTAAGAAAAACAGACGTGTTCCAGCTTCTTCTCTTCCCCTTCGATTCACCCTATATCACCCTCAAATCATTCCCTTGTATCGGATACAGTATTTAGTAGATTCAGCTGAAGCTTCAATGAATTGCTGTACGGCGAATCGATTGCTCTAGGACGTGTTGCTTCGGTTAAATTTGACAGAACAACAGTACCAACCTAAATAACCCGTATATTATCCAATAAATCAAGAGATAACTTTACTTATATTAATCGAATTTCCAACCGACGTATGTGGACTCTAGTCTGGACATCAGTTAATTCTGAGGCTAATAGTTGCTTGGACTGTGACCTTTGACCGAAAATATTCAAGGATTAATTCTCTCTTGTGTGTTGATCGATTATTGCTCTATAACATACGCAGCATAAATTGGGCGATTCTCGTATGCATAACCTAAATACAAACCACCTATCGGTAAATCCTATAACTAGATACGCCGGATTCGCTTACTCTTGACTTTCCGGGATTTCATATATTCCTCGATAATACTCACGATTGCTGTATACGAAACATACGATACACATACCATATAGCAGAAATTGGCGTGGATAAACAAAATGAATTTTGTATCTGCTATTGCTTTAAATACTTGCCAATGGTAATTTTCGTATGTGGTATATGGACAAAATATCATTTCGATCTTTTCTATAATAATTTAAAGTTTCCATTTCCACTGATATTACGATACTTTAGCTACGTGTAAAAAAATATATTTATGACGTTTCAAATTACTTTTGTAAATCAATTTACTCGTTATGTACTGAAGTCACGTGCTTCGTAATACTATCTCACGCGGTATACCTGTTTCGTAAGATCAGTCACGAAGAGTCCCTATTGTTCGATAACAACTGCTCGATTGATAAGCACCGAGAACTAAAGAGGAGGGCAAACCTAATTTACTCGACGAGGAATATCCACGTATCAAATCCTCGTTGTGAAATGATTTCTTGTGAAAAAAATAATTGTAAACGTTTTACTGCGCGTGAGTCGAGGTAACGAGATCTAGAGTGAAATTATAAGATTCGAAGATACCTTTAGCCTATATAAAAAATAGGCAATATATTGAATTACAAAAAAAAGAAACACTAATTCCGAAATTACAACCGCAAAATATCAATTCAATTAATTTCTACTTCCAAGCAGTAGCCACGTGAAAAATTGATTACATCCGTTACAATGTACAGTCCGCGTATTTGGTCGCGTAGGCGTGCGTTTAGAATATATTAAAACTTCAGACCGAAATAACATTTTGAATAGCGCTAAAAAATGCCCTGTGCTTGTTCAGGTCGTGGTCTTGTTCAAGCGTAAGATAATTAAACGGATTAAAATGATGAAAAATATAAGTCGATTTGCGTGCATATTAATGAGATTAATTTAAGCGGCAAAACTTTCGATTTCACTTGGACGACTTAATGCTATCAAAAGATTCGAGTACTCGCATAGGTCATGAAATTTTACATTCAGCACGAGAGAAGCTTTCGCGTAGTACCAGTGTCGTGTTATGCAATTTATGGGTTCAACGTGCATTTCGACCTGAAGATTTTCACGCCATAGGTTAAACAGTATGAGGAGGCAGATGGTCAACCTCGAGTATAATATGCTGCGTGTGCAGGGCACTGTTTCAGCTGTTACTGCAGGGTTACTATGTACAGGGATGTGATTAATGGATGTAAGGGTAAAGCTAAGAGTGATTGGTTGACAGCTATTGGTACTTTAAGTGAATGGAATATTGGATATGTAGTAAATGGGAAAGGGTAACACTGACGAAATAATTATCACTACTTGATTACGTAATTTATCGCCTCCTTTGACGTCGACGCGACTGCCAATGGAGATATTGGAATTTTACAGAACTCGGTTATATATTATTCGAGTAGCTCTGACATTGGCGGGCTTACTTAACGCGGATAAATTGAGCCACGAGACGTCTGAAACTTTACAAAAATTATAATCGCGTTTTATAATCATTGCAGGTATGAATATTCCGAGGTCTTTGAGACGTCTGAGCCCTTGCAGACCTCCGGGTGTAATCCCATGTTGGTAGTCGACTTATGGAACACGTTTTACCTATAAATCTGTCCGCGTTTAATATGACTTTGGTATTTGTGCTGCTTGGAATGTTTGTGATAAACGTAATATATGGAATTAGTAGATCTAATGAATTGATATTATAATTATAGCAGCCTATTTGCAGTTTGTTTGACAAAGTACTAGGCTTGTTATATGAGTATAGTAAATGTGAATTATGAATGATTTTCAACGACAATTTGTACACATATCTGCATTCCTTTAGGAAGTTTTCAAGCATTGAAATTTATATTTACTTATTAATTGGACATTTGTATTCACAATTTCATTCGTTATTTTAGGTTCTTCATTTTGTGTCGGAAAAAGTTTAAGGAATTGTCACTCACCAATTTCTGGCTCCATTGTCTGTCATTTTGTGGTTATAGTCTGGCCTTTGATCTCTGTCCATTGGTCCTTACTTCCTTTCAATTCATTGTGAATTCCGTGGTGTAATATTGGATGGCAGACGAGTCTTTTACCTGTTTTATTTTATAAATTAAATTGTTTTATCAGATTGCAAAGTACGAACATGTAAGTTGATTTCATTTGTGGGTCGTAATAATAATTTAGATACGTCGTTAGTAACGTATATGTTTGAAAGTGCACGATGCTAGATTGATTGGAAGTTATTTGTCTATTTAACAATTAAATTACATAAACTTGAAGAAAATAAAATTGTGTGGATCACGGTCTGGTGTGGATGATATAAACTTACGAATTTCATGCAATTACAATATTTCAACTAGACTTCATCGAGAAGTTGTCGCATGACTCCATCTAGAGAAACGTATAAGGAACTGCTTGAAAAACGCAGGCAGAATTTATTTGATCAGTAATTCCATGAAGACTAGTCTTCATGAGTAATTCCAATAGAAGTATAGATACTGAAAACACGACGATGAAAAACCACATGGCAATTATTAGGTGAATAATTCAAAGTGATGTGTACAGACATACCTTGAGAAGAATTGTGGAGCTTTCGTTTACCATCCGAGTAAAATGTAAGAGAAATTTCGTAGTGCCAGTTGCCGCCACTCGTTTCACAAGGATTTCAACTTAGCCGATTGATGTATAGATAGATAACTCGCGGGAAGAAATGATAGAAGAGAAGTGTTTCAAAGTTGTACAGAGCATGAAGAATGTAGAAAATGATATTGTGAAATGGGCCTCTCCCTGCCAATTTCCGTGAGGTCTTACCTCTCTGCGAAAGAGTTACGACCCCTCCGAGACCCAATGTTTTGGGTAATGAGGAAAAAACTTTCGAGTCTTGATACCACCGCGCTCAGGATTCGAGGGAAAAACGTGAAAAACGAAAGGAAGTCAAGCTGAGCGACAAAGAAAAACGCAAAGGATAAGTTTAAATACGTAAGTCTCTCGTCTCCGACAGAGTGTGACTTTATTAAAAAAAATGCTCAAAGGCACCAATACTACTTCGAGTGAAGCTAAGCCAGGAACATAAGCAAAGGAAACTACTTTGCCCAGAGCCAACAGACTACCCCTCCGACACATACCATGGTTTGAAAATATTGCGCGCGAAAAGAATTGATTTTAATCTCGTTACGGGCAAATCTCACAGTTGTAGACATACACGGTACTCAGTGCTTAAGAGTAAAGAAATGAATACTCCAGCAAAAATAAAAAAACTCGATAAAGTAGTTGTCAATAGAATTGCTGCTGGTGAAGTAATACAAAGACCAGCCAATGCTTTAAAAGAATTAATTGAGAACAGGTTAGTTTAGGTTATATGTTTCAAACATAATGTCTTTTCTAATTTCATATTTAACAATATACAATGAATCTTTGCAGCCTTGATGCTAAATCTACTAATATTCAAATTACTGTTAAGGATGGTGGTTTAAAATTATTACAGGTAAGAATTAAGAACGTTCAACATTCTTTCATTATGATCTAACTTGCATCCTTCATAGATTCAGGATAATGGTACAGGTATTCGAAAAGAGGATATGGAAATTGTTTGTGAAAGGTTTACAACTAGCAAACTGCAAACATTTGAAGATCTTAAATCGATATCCACATTTGGATTTCGTGGAGAAGCTCTAGCAAGTATAAGCCATGTAGCGCTTCTTACTATTATTACAAAAACAGTTGATGAAAAATGTGCTTATAAGTAAGTAATATCATATTTAAATATTTGAGCAAAATATAAACTCTTTCAAGAAAGTCTTTTCTCATAGACATTACCCAAGAGAAATAAAATAAATAAAATGATACTTTACATACAGAAAATAATAATTTATTAATGGCATTCATAATTTGTTCCATTGTTAATTATGTTTTAAAATGTGGAGGGAAGCTATGAAAAATATTAAACTTGTCCTAATATGAGAATCTTGTTATAAATAGATAAATGTTATCAATAGGGGTTCGTACATAGATGGAAAGTTAAAAGCACCACTAAAACCCTGTGCTGGGAATCAGGGAACAACAATTACGATAGAAAATTTATTTTACAATGTTGCTACTCGACGAAAAGCATTCGCAAGTACAGCTGAAGAATTTGCTAAAATTAGCGAAGTTGTTACAAGATATGCAATTCACAATCCAAAAATAAGTTTTACACTTAAAAAACATGGTGAAGTGAGTCCACAGGTAAAAGGAGATAAAATTATGTTCTCTTTCATTTTCTACTCTTTATACTTATCTAGTAGTTTGAATAGGTTCGAACCCAATATAATTCGACGCATACGAACAATATTCGAACTCTCTTTGGTAATCCAGTTGCACGAGAGTTACTTGAAATCGATTTAGAAGATGTGACATACAAATTCAAAATGCACGCTCTTGTGACGAATCCAAACTATTCGGCAAAAAGGATGACACTACTGCTCTTCATTAATCACCGACTTGTGGACTCAACTCGTTAGTACTTTAAGAATAAATATATTAATATTAATCATTAATTGTATTCATTTATCAACATATGTATTTCAGCTATTAGAAAGATGCTAGAAGATTTGTACTCGATATATCTTCCAAAGAAGACACATCCTTGGTGTTATGTATCTCTTGAAATAAATTCAACTAACATCGACGTCAATGTTCATCCCACTAAACACGAAGTTCGATTTCTTCATGAAGATTCCATACTGGAGAAGATGAAAATTGCACTTGATGAAAAATTAGCTAGTAATAATGCTGCGAGAACTTTTTATTTACAAGCTCGCCTTCCAAAAGTGGACATTACCAAAGAGACTCTTACAGAAGTCTTACCTGAATACGATAAGAATCGTTCAGATAAAACGAAAAAGATACACGCACGAGAAATGATCAGAACTGATTCATCTGATCAAAAGTTGGATAAATTTAATTTTACAATTCAGACAGGAATGAATCATACTAATAGCGATACTGCGAATAATCCTGGAAATGTAGATACAAATGCATCACTTTGTGTGGAAACTGAAACCACTGAAAATGATCGTACAGCATCAAATACAAATGATATTTCAAACCTCATAAGTAATAAAGATAATGTCGAATTGATCAATTTAAATGAAAGTTCTACACGTACACATCCGATTGACGATGATTTGACAGACGTTCCCCAAAATTTGATCGAAGAATCTCAAGAACAGTGGAGTGCAATTTTAAACGATGCAAGTAGTTCCGAATCAATATCAAAATTAAGTAATGGTCAAGATCAAGCAGTTGCATCCGATCTGTCAAGTCAAGAGAAAGACAATCCTAAAAAAACTAAAGAGACAAATTATAGTTATTTTGATTTGACCAAAGACGATGATTCAGACAATCAAGACACAACAATGGATGATTGTTGCGATCCTGTAGCAAAGAAAGCCCTTGAAAGGGTCTATCAATATTTGGGGAATCCACATACACAGAGCAGTACTTCACAAAAGTCAGATGCTGACGCTAATATGGAAAAAGAGCAGGAAAAGGATGTATTGTGTACAATACCCGAAAAATGTTCATCATCGCAAATAATAGAAACTAAATCTACACCAGAATTCAAATCCCATTCAGTTAATAATTTCAGGAGGGAAGTAACATTGAAGAGTGTATTAACACTGAGAAAGGAAGTAGAAGATAATTATCATGAAGGACTCAGAGACATTTTATCAAATTTAATATTTGTCGGCTGCGTCAACGAAAAATTTGCTCTCATTCAAAGTGGAGTTAATCTTTATATTTGCGATACTCAAAAATTGGCGTAGGTATTGCTTTTTTTTTGAAGATCATGATGTTGCATAAAATATTTTTCATTAACGGTATCTCTGTTCATTTAGCGAAGAGCTTTTTTACGAGATTATGATCTACGACTTCGCAAATTATGGAGTTATAAGTTTTTCGGTAAATAATATTGTACATCTCATAATTATTAATCCTTTGCTGCAATATACGTTCATTCAGCAGACTTGCTGAAATATAAAAAAAATATTGCGAATATGGGATATCTTCTATAATAGTCTACAATAGCAAAAGGGTTAAGAATTGTTATGCATACTTTATATTATACTGTATGAATTTATAATGAAGTTTAACTTTCTTTACTTAAGGATCCATTATCACTGTACGATCTGGCAATGCTTGGTTTAGAAACAGAAAAAGCTGGGTGGACCGAAGAAAATGGTAAAAAGGAGGATATGTCAACTAATGTAATGGAATTATTATTGGAAAAGGCAGATATGTTGAACCAATACTTTTCTATTGTAATTGACAAAAAAGGATATTTGAAATCTTTACCGATATTACTAGGTCCGTATATGATTTTAATTATTATCACCTAAAATTTCCCATGTTTTAATTAACAATGATATTCATTTTCAGAGAAATATTTCCCATACGAAGCTGAACTCCCACTGTATATATTACGCTTAGCAACTGAAGTGGATTGGACAACCGAACAGCCTTGTTTTCAAGGAATTTGTAGAGAGACTGCAAAATTGTTTAGTTGTGTTAGTTCAAATGATGAAACTCATGACTGGAAACATGTGACTGAGCATATTTTATATCCTGCCATAAAAGAAAGCTTATTGCCTCCAAAACATTTTGCTCATGATTCCACGATATTACAAATAGCAAGTTTACCTGATATGTACAAAGTTTTTGAAAGATGCTGAAACTCTGTATTGATACTTTTTTTTTAATAATGAATATTTAGTTTTCTACAACTTATGTCTTTAACTAACAGATAATGTGCCTATCTCTTTCAAAGACATCTATTTATTTTGATAAGAACTATGACTCTTGCAGTACAGATCCTAGACATACATTTTTTAAAGGCAAAAGAAAGTAAAATCCCACTATACCAAATGGTTATGCCTGATTCCAGATAAAAATCACCTGGATTGAAATCTAATCAAGGAATTAAATTGCAAAAGTTTCTATTGAATTTAAATTAAAATGTCATTGACATATTTATGGACCTAGAGCTTCTAACTCATTTAGCCCTTGGAGTAGTCTTTGGTTAAGTACCCTTGTCCACTACTGGCTGTACTTGACTGTACTCAGCATCACCACCCCTTGAGCGTCAGCTTAACTTTTCGTCTGTTGGAAACATTCCACGCGATTTAACCAATCCCGTCTGTTTGCTAATAACTGCTTATCAATTTACGAGGCAGTCCATGAACGAACATTTTGGTAATTAGAGCAATCATACAAGCGATGCCTTCATAAATTGAAGTAATAATTCATTATTAGATGCTCTGATCTTATAGGCTCATGTGATCATGAAAATTTGATCGCTATAACATGATAACCAATCAATTCTTGAAGGAATGGAGGATTACTATACACAATGCTGTAACTGTTATTTCAAATTTCCATACTTTTCGAACCTTTTCAAATAAATATCATGTTCTGTATACGTACTTTTTTTTTACTGTATCACACATCGACACATTTGAATACTGCTACCAATAACAAATCAATACAACGGATTAATGTAAATCCAAAGTTGTTTGAAAAGTGATTCATAATAATAATATTCTTGGAAATTTGTGTCTAGCAGTACGGACTAGTTCAAACCGATTCTGTAAGACTCCAACTATTTATAACAATTCGATAGCCATGGGGTTAGATATAAAGCATCTTAATGTCCCTAATATCCAATTATCTGTATCCAAAAGCCTTACTAATCCGTAAGTTCATTCCCATGAAATTAATTTGAATGCATTATTAAGATGAGTCGATGAACCGATGGTAGCAAGTCGTAGAGAGCTTGTGGTGCAATGAAAACAGGAAAAGGAGGTGGCGACAGTATTTGAGCCGAAGAAGCAGAAAGCTATAGGTAGGGGAAATAGTGAGAGAAGTAGGAGAAACGTACAAGCGCAGGTGTAGAAAGCAGGGACGCCGGCGCCGTCACGTCGAGCTTTATCGGGCTACGGAGAGTCGCGAACTAGCGCCCCGACGTCGAATTTCGGTACTTCGAGGGTAGCATCTACGTCAGGAAAAGCTCCGAGCTTATTGGTCCCGGTCCATTGTTGCGTATTGATTGCTGCGGTGTAGTATGGTCGTCGAGACACTTGGTCGTCGGTGATCGGCGCGGTGGTGGTGAGGCGATAGGTTAAGCGCGGAGCGCATCTTCGTGTTTCCCTTCGTAGTGTGCTAGTGGGGGATTAACGATAGATTGCGAAGCAGGGAGATAAGTCCGCGTTAAAACCCCAAACAAATTATGAAGCGTATCAAATGTAGACTACTGGCTGGTCAGTGCCGGTGAATGTGTGACCTGGAGGCAGAGATCTGCCGGAATGACGTGCGACGAGATCATCGAGTCTCCGGTAGAAGACTGCCTCAAGGTTCGGAAATGGTGGTGTTTCGTCCTTTCAAGCATCTTCACGTTCCTCGCCGGATTGCTGATCGTCCTCCTTTGGCGGGCGTTCGCCTTCCTTTGTTGTCGCAAGGAACCCGAATTCGCTCCCAATGACCCCAAACAGAAGGAGCAGAAGGCGGCCCGCCAGGGCAAAGAGTTCGAGGGGACCTTCATGACCGAGGCCAAGGACTGGGCCGGCGAGCTCATATCCGGGCAGACCACCACTGGACGTATCCTTGTGAGTTTAAAAAAAAATCAATTCCCTTCTCATTTCTGTTATTCTTACTTAAAATTGTAGGTTTTATTTTACATTGGCCTACTTCAGCCTTTTATTTCCCTTTCGATGTTTCTCTCCTTGTCCTTTTTTTTTCTTATCTAGTCTTGTAACGGACTTCCTATTATCACGGTTAGCTGTTCTAATTCTCTTACTTGACCTCTCACCCTTTGTTTCATTCTATTCCAACCAATCCCATTATCGTCTTTCCTAAGATGTCGTGGCCTTATGAGTTTTGTCACCTGCAAAATCCTGCTCTACATTCAGTCCTTGTATGGCATGAGAATTATATTGCAAGTCGACTAGGTGCGACTTTGAATGCGCACAGTTTTCTATGCCGTTGCCACATGCCTTTTGTGGATGCACAATCAGGACTCGTTCAGAACTTGACTTTTCTAGCTGTACGAAATATTTGAGACTTGGCGTTGAATTCTTGGCGCTCCATTGGCCCAGGATTCTAGTGGTAAATGCGTGTCTTACTAGTCGGCTGAACTGCTATACGCTGGGCGACAACTGTTGGATATAAATTCTATGCACGAGTAGATACAGAGTGTTTGCAGCCATACCGACATTTTGAATCTAGTGACGATTTCGCGCCTCTTGGAGAACACTTATTGGAACAAACCCAAAAACTATGATGGATGTTTTGGGATTCGCCATGTAACGTACTTAGCGTCTCGAGAGTTATAACACCAGACTGAGTGGCTGTTCAAAATTTTCATATCGAAATTCGTTACACCTTCGTGTCTCGGAAGTTTAGGCGAAATTACGTTAACGACTCTATACAATTTTGACATGAGTTCGTTCACCGATAAATTCCATACTTCAATTTCTTCACGTTGCGTAATACACGGAAAGAATGTATACACATAATTTTCACATTACTTAATATACAATATAATACTGAAATACTATTATAAAACTATAACTAAAACTCAGATCCATCTCACTCACGCTTCAGCTCATTTTTACAATCTACTCTTTAAAAACGTCCAAGTAATCAGTGCTGTAGTAAAATCCAATTAGAGTTAATTAGTGCTCAAACGTTATCTGCCAATAAAACCTGAGGATCCTCATTGTTCGATGTAATTTATTTTCGAACAAATTCCTATTCAAGTGAAATTACACTGGGTTTGCCCATTGAAATGCAAAAGTTACACACGATTTACATAATTTACAATCTATATGTTTCCGGGCCGTTATTTACAATTTAAGGAACCGTAACAAAATATTCCGACAGACAATTTTAAAATAATATCCGTCTTGTTCTCAATTGGATTCCCGTACAAGTTACTTTCTTGTCTTCTAGAACCGTGTCCATCGTGACGCGCAGCTCAATAACTCATACTCCGTACAGTCAAGACACGCAAAGTTTATGAATATTGGATGTCAACCCCTTGTAACGATGGATGTTCGTGCGGTTATTTGAATAGAACAACAAAAAAGGGGATAATGGAGTATACATATATAAAAAAATAAGGTTAACAAAGGAAATAATAGGGATAAAAAAGAAACTAACGATATCACAACTTGTACGATCCCAACGAGAAGAGGTAGTCGGTGACCTGATTCCCGTTCAGAGCTGGACACATTGCCGACAACCCCGGGAGGGGGGAAGGGGATTTTCTACGCAGTGCGTGGCTCTGCGTAGAACGCGTCTTCCACCCCAAAAGATTACAGTTCTGGTTACCAGGCTCTACTAGGGATAAACTCTACCCTCTTTCCCTGGGCATCTACCCAGAGAGTCCCTTCTTCCATCTGCTACTTCACCCAGGAGATAAGGATAGCATGCAATTGCCCAAAAGCTTCATTCGTATCCAGGTTCATTGGGTAAGGGCGGATTCACATGGTTTACCGTCGTAGATGTATCCAATGAGTATACAGAGTAGTTTAGAATGTGAAAAGAGTATGTCCCTCTTTTTCTGGTTATTTGCTTATCATTACGTTTGCTTGTCCCAAAATCCCTCATTGTTTACACGTGTGTGTGTGTGTTTTTTGATATCAATAACTCCAAGGAACCCGTTAACTGGATTAATTTATTAGAATCCGTCGTGTACTAGGTATAGAACTTATTCAGTCAAGTTGGGACTTATTAAGTTACAGCGTTAGGTGACGCGTCCTCTCACCCCTATCACTGCTATTTATAATTCAGCTTGACAGAGATATTACCAGCAGCAGATCGATACGTGCAAGGAAACGAATAAAGTTCCCGTGGAATATAGTTGTTTTATTCGCGTCACGAATACCTTGCGCTGCGTCCTTGCAAAGTTTCTAAGGGATGGAAGAGTACGAGGTTTCCATGTAACACTGGAAATGACGCGTGGGCGAGACTAAAGTGAGATCGTGCATTAAATTTCGATGCTCGTCATGAATTTTAGTTTGAATTAAACGGCCCGGTGAATTCAGGCACGAGCATGGGGATGGATATCGATGTGGGCTAAATTCGTTAAAAAAGAAAAAGAATATTCATTGTCTTCGACGTGTTCTAGCAACCTAGTTTCCACCCTTGCACTCGTCATACGAGGAACAATGTATATTTTTTCCTTTTTTTCTATTCACTCAACGAATAGGCCCGTTAGCGAGACTTCGCGGAGTAATTGGTATGTACCTAAATTTAGAAGTTCACTTTGGGATCTGGTTGAGCCGTGATGGGTGTGAGAGGAGGACATTGAAAAATTGGACAGGTATATCTTACCCGAGGGCAATTCGCAGGGTTGAACTTTGATCGTTTTTTATTCTCAATGGAATATATAACGCACTTAGATAAAAGTGACAGGCAATTGGACCAGTACGTAAAACGTGACAATGAACAGGAATGATAGTTCAGTGTCAGGTATCAATAATTTAGTGCTCTGTGCCAATTTACACAGAAGTCACTGACATGGTCCAGACTGTATGGCGGAGTAATATCAACTTCCGATTTACTTTCCTTTAGTCCTTAAATCCACCCCACCTCCCCAGGACTTCTCCCGACGCGTCTATTAATATAACCCTGTTTTCAAAAAATTATGTCATCACTTTGGCTAGGACCTTGAAACATCTAAGGTGGTATAGCCAGGCGTCGGATAGTTGGGTAACACTAATAGCCCAGTTGCCAGGGCTAATGACTGTCGCAACGTACCTATCTAAGGTGCCTTTGAAGCACGTATACGTTTCGTAGACGTTGGCTTCTTGGAGATCTTCAGCACGCTAATTTGATCGTTCGGGTCTCCGGCTGCGCCGTCATCGATGATCCGTTACGCCCGTTGCCAATCCCTTACGGCGTTCATCTAAAATAGTACCGAAGAGACGGCGTGAGTCAACTGTAGCCATTTTGCCATCTCTCACTGAAATTCGAGTGTAAAATTTTATTTCAATAAGAAACGCCATAGCAGGCTATCGCTATATAGAATCATGCAGGAATAGTCCTTTAGGACTTTATTGAAAGTCACACATGCCACCTGACACAGGCAGGACGGTTCGTATGGAAACGCGAAGCTTTCGTATCGACCAATAATACGATATTGTTATGGCACCGTTCCTACCAACACATGCATCCTCAACACGTACGCCAGGATCTATATATGCGCACTTGTGAATACGTGCGCCAACCCCTCCAATACTCTATAGATTCTGCCTGAAACTGGCACATGCGAGCTTCCGCAGTCGCAGAGTATCTAATATGTAAACCATTTACTGGTCCGGTGGTCTAGCGCAAACTAAAGGTTTTTAGAGCGTAAACGAGTCCAAAGACTCGTCCTGCAAAGACGGAACGTATGGGTCATTATGTTTCTTTTTTCTTCGCTCTCCCTCTCCCCGTCCCTTTCGTCCGTATATTCTTTCTTTTCTTCATCGTGCCCGTCTATAATTCCTTTCATTTTTTTTCGATTCTTCGCATCCTTCCGCTTGGCGACGGACCATCCTCCCTTTTTTCGTGCCCTCCTCGAAATAGAGGACCTACGCTCGTACGCCTGGATATTTTTTATTTTGAGACCCACGAAAAATCGTATCTAAAATCGCCTGTACATCCATATTCTACAGCCGCTTGTAACGGCTTTTGATCGGATTCGACTTTACTTGAAATTCGTTTATCTTTCTCTCAGGCCGTCGTTAGAAACGGGAACGCGGCATAATAGTTGGGCCGCGACAACACTACATGTACGTATCTATACCTGACGGTATGTATACGTAATCGCGATTCACTCCGGCATAGAAGCGATGTGAATACAGTGTCCTGTTAGGAACTGCGAAGGAACTGTGTCAGGTTCATTAGATACGGTAGGGTTTCAGGCTGAAAAAGCAGAGCGAATTACCGAGCTTCTTACACCCTTATACTTACAGTGCCTTTCAACCCTATGCGTATCGCTAGATTTCCTCTGGCGCTTATTATTCCCCTTCGTCTATTCTGGTTTGAGTAAAACGTAGGACCGGCACCATCATCAGCCCTACCGTGAAATTCCTCGTGTTTACAACGCCTGGTGGGTTCCCTGGATTATTGCTTGTATTATAGTTAGTCATTGGCACTGGTCTACTCAATCTATTAGCACGGGCCACTTTGCATCCTCATGAAAGATTATATTTGCTGCTGTGGAGTAGTCGATCGATATCACAGCGAATCCTCTTCTCTGGATGCTGTGCTGGACCACGGTGAATTTGTATATTTATGGCAATGCGCCATCGGTAGGTAAATTCGATATCATTACGTATGGACGTTTACATTAGCAAAATAGAATCCTCTTAACATCAGACGCACGGCTCGTGTTTCGCCAATTTTTATATGACGAGGGGTATGCCTACCTACGTTTTTCTTTATTCTATGGATTCCGAGATATATCATCCTACTGTCTTTTGTTTTTTTAATCGATATCGTCGAATTTCTTTATTTTTGAATTTTCATGCGAGTGACTTTTAGAGATGAAATATTTTAAGTGATCCACTTACTTTTTACGCTTGCAAGTTTTGCTACGACTTGTGCCAGACAGCTTGACAATTTCTCATGCAAAATTCCTTCGCTTCGCACTAACCACCGTAATGTGCATTCCGTGTTCAATAAGACTGGCGACAGTTATGAAATAGTATACCTATTAAACTGCGTCGATTAAACTGAATTATGTAATGATCGTATATACATATATACAGTTCTCTGTACTTTTCGTTATCCGATAACGCTCAACGCGAGAGAAGAATTGTATACTTTTTTTTTCTAGCGGTAAAAGTTTTTTTGAAAAATTTTTATATTTTTCAATTTCTTAATTGGTCCTTCGGTGATGCTGAATGCAGTTGCGAACGCTATAGCTAAGTAATTATAGGCCTCGCAATTAGAGGCCTCGAGCTATGATTGGAATGTAACCTTTAGACAATGCGCCAAGGAAATATATATGTATACATATATTCAACGAATTTCTTAGTATACATATACATAGTTATCTATAAGTACGCAATAGGCTGTAGGCTCTATGAATATATATATGTACACATATATATTTATGTTAGTGCGTTTCCAAAATAAAACCTTCTAACAACGTCCTCGCTTTTGTCGGTTTTGACGGAAGGCATTAGTGTCAGGATTCGGCAAGGGTGGCGTCAAGTGCTTTTAGATTCGAAATATCGTCCACGACACGTGTTCCTTTTCGTGCATTTGGCAAAACTGATATTCCTTATGAGAACACGGGCTCGGTAAATTTAATATGCTCGCACGTAGATAGCTTGACAAAGATTAGAATTATTATAATTATTTAGGTTATCCCATACAGTCTTTATATGTGTATGCATGCACCGTTCATCCTAAATAATTAGAGTCAACCAGTGAGCAATGCGAATGATAGATCTTGGATCAGGAAAGTTGCTGGTAAATAGATTTTCAAGCTTCTCAGAAAATGAGGGATCATAGAGAAGATTGTACCTATTTATTCCCTTGCTATAATTGGAATTTAACCTTTAGCCAACGTCCAAGCAGGTGACCCAGCAGTCGACCTACATAACGAAATTTGTTCTTCCCTACTACGGGTCCAGGCTTCTCCTGCCTCTTTCGCGAATTCGCCCGGCGCTTCAATCTCATTAATCATTTAATTTCATCCCATCTCTCGTAGCCTGCAGGCGCCACGATCATTTGGCGAATTTCTATTTTAAAGCGCGCATTGCGGCAAAGCTGTTGTTTGTTGTTGCAGGAATTGTTTACTCGCGAAACTCTTATCGAGCGACGGAAAAGCTTCTCGATCGTCTTAACCCGTTTCCTGTTTTCATTGAGTGCATCTTCGCGGGAGGTTTATTATTTTCGATCGACGTCACGTTGGTACGAATGAATCATGCTGGGTCTGATTGATATGAATTATATATATATGTATATACATATATATTTATGCAAATAAGAGTTTCTCTTGGTAGCATAGTTTTTTTTTAACCAACGAAATACCTTGCCGTTTTGACACGCAATAAGAGTAGGTCAACAAAGACATTCGCACGCAACTGCAAGCACCTGCATTGACGACAGATGCAGCTGGTAGATCAGTTCACGACGCAGCGAACTAGCCAGAATTTCGTACTGCTGAAGCTTACACCTACATGTCGCAAAGCTAATTCTCGCGCACGTGATAAATTCCCCGTTAAACATCGCCAAAAGAGGATTAAGGGCGTATATCATATTTGGAAGAAAAGTCGTTAGCGACTCTGGCCACGTGCCAGTACCTGATTCCAAGAATGTAACAGATTTGTCATGTCGTGGGAGGAAAAGATAATCGCATTTACCTTTCCTATTGGAAATATAATGTAGCCGCTTCCAACTGACACAAATTTCAGTGTGCCAAGGCCCAGCTACCGATAATCCCATTTCTATTGGTGTAATACTAAAACCAACTAAGGTACCCGTCTCGTCTTTACCTACAGATAGAGATGTCTTTTTTTCTCAGTCATTTTCTAGGAGTAAAAACGTAAATCCTTACTGTATATTGAAGGACGTAAAAGTTATATAAAAAAAAAATAAGATTCAAGATAGAGACCCTTCGTCCGGAGACACGAATTGTTCTGACAAACATTCACGGTATCGACCTGCGCTGCAAAATTGCCGACGGACGACAAGTTTCTTGCCAATTTAGGATGAGGCAAATATTCGCAAAGTTTTCCTAGCCCGATGTTTGTATCTGCAAGAGAGAAGGGGTACGAGGGAGATGGAACGAGTGTCTAGGAGGGTCGGTTTATACGCAGTAAAAGCTCTCGGTGATGGAGTTCGTCGCGATGCCGTTCGAGGATAGTTGAAATGTGTGGCGCCATCGGCGTCCCGACGCCTCACCGTCCTATCCCTGGCGCCTTGGTTATCTTCAATATTGGGCTAACTTGACGTCGTAGAAGTAACTCTTCTCTCGACCCGTTTCTTCGTTATAGATCGGTCAGGGCGGAGACGGCCCTTTATGGATTCGCGAATTTGGCCTAAGGTCGACCTCCAGGGAGATGTCAGGTCATATCTCGCGAATGTTATCTTGCACGAGGAGTTCACGGACGGACGGGCACCTTCCACGTAGTCGATTTCAATTCTGATAATTTTCTCAATGGAAACGTACTTAACCCTTCGTAGCGAAGAATATCGCGGATAGGGCATTGTGGGTAGAGATATCAAAGATGGCGTCCTTCTCCGATATCTTGTCTTTGTGCTCGTGACTCGTCCCTGAAGAACTTTCTCGAAGATTTTGTTTTACTAAAAATAAATCTCCCGTCAATCTTTCCTGTTTTCCGTAACCTGTCTCGCGTGATTGGTTATATTTTACGTGCCGATGTTTACTATGCGTGAAACGCGAAACACGTGAAAAGAGAGAAAAGGGCAGCTTTATTTAAAACTCGCTCGTGAAAACGAGCCTGGTCAAATAAATACTTCTCGAGATCTTTTGGCTCTTGCACCTTCTCGGCCCTGCGAAAGAGGAAACAGGCGTCAGACCAACCATCCGATCTGCTACTACTTCTCGTGAACGTCTCCTGTTGTATCCACCATCTTTTAACAGGAGTATATAAACCGACCGAAAGCAAACACGAGTACGCTGCGAGGCAGGATCGACTGGGGTGTATTATTCTGGCTCGATGCACTTTAGTAATCATACTGCACTTTACGTAGCGCATATAAAAGAGAATGACAAATTAATGTAGATGGACTAAAACGATCTTATCGTGCAATCAATGAATTTATCATACGTACGATAACGATGAAAATTATTTTTTATCCTTTTGTATTTTTTTTTGGAAATTATATATTTCATGGCTATTTTCATCATCCGATAAATTACATCCTTTTCAAATAGATACCTATAGGTATTTTCAAAGTCAAGGAAATTCTTAGTTCAGGTGTATCAACAAGATAGTACCTACTCCACACGTGGCCTAGTCTCCTAGGGCCTCACTTGAAGTGATCACGTTATAAATAAATGTCGAAATCCACGTCGATACGCGTTGCCCGTGAGCCACACTAATTCACATGCTAAAATAGGAACAGTGTCCTTTATTTATAGCAGAGTGTGATTGGTTTGCGGGCGTCAACGCGTATCCACCAATGTTGCGACGTGCCAGGTCGGGAGCATCTCGAATACCCAGCTAGCACCAGGAGGTTGCTTTCTGACGTCAATGAACGA
>JARQTI010000336.1:454069-523402 GCA_030142655.1 Trachelus tabidus
GTTGCGACGTGCCAGGTCGGGAGCATCTCGAATACCCAGCTAGCACCAGGAGGTTGCTTTCTGACGTCAATGAACGATCCCACGTATTTACGTCGGCAACAAGCACCACGTTGTTGGACGCTCATCGACTTTTGACGCGATCAAGAGAATTATGTCGCTGTTTACGTAGGAATTATAGTACTTGAGAAAAATATTTGAAAAATTTAACCCCCTACTTATCTTTTTCCATTCATGTCAGGCGAATCACGTTACGGACTCAATAAATCTTTTCGTATTTCGATGTGTTTTGCTATGCGGATAGAGAAAAATATAAAGAAATATTTTTACTCCATTAAAAGTATACACGTAGCTATTCGGCTTGCCAGCCAGCCAGCTGCTCGTGTCGAACGACCTAATTAGCACGTATTTACGATACGCGATATATATATATATATATTGCCGGAAAGTTCTTGTATAATGTCCACGGAATTAAAAAATCACAAGACCTCAGCTCTAACGTACCTATTTCTATCTTCGGTTCTGTTGCTAAGTCGAAATACGTCGCTGCCAAGGATTAATATTTAATAGAAATATATGTATTTTCGAATAACGTATGATGTCGATTCACGCCCTCCTACCTTGATACGAGATCATCGGTTATATTTATCTGACCGTTTTAAAGTAGCGAATCGTCTTGACTCTCTTCTAGGGATACGTTGTAAATTTGGATACGTGCATTTAAAAAAAATATACGTACGATTCCGTGAGGTCTGTGACCGGTCCTCTTAATTCTATAAATAAATATACATGCGATGTTGAAAAACCACAGGATACGACTGTAAACTGTCAAGCTGAAAAATTTCACCGCACGTTCGCGTGTGGATTATGTTGATGAAATTTGGACTTTCTTTTTAACGTAAAATATTATGATTTATATATCCGGGATGATGCGGGCAGTAAACATATGATTGAATTTATTTACTGTCTTTTGTTCATTATCCATTCTTTTCAACAGATCGAAATTAATTGTGGGATTTTAGAAATTTTTATCAACATCGTCCAGCGACGTTTCGTGGGACGTGGGAAAGCAGTCATTTCACAGACTGCATAGGTACGTGAACCGGAAGTACTTGTACGAAAGTATAAATTCGATGAGTGTCACTGCTGTCTACTACTTGTAGAACAACATTCGATATGTGAAATTGTTTTGATCGTAATATCCAGATCCTACAGGCTTTTGAAACTCCACGTGGTTCGAGTCGTAACAGCTGCAAGCCAAGAGGAAAAAAGAATAAAGAAGAATAATGGAAGCTACTAAAACGTTGTGGAATTTACACGTGACGCGAATATACTCGCGTAAATCAGGAACACGTGTCGTTGCATCTAGATCACCAGGAAAAAGGTCGTCGATTTTCTCGACGAATATATAAGAAATTCTTGGATTTTTTTTTTAACTACCCTTAATTCGGCATAAATTGTCTCGTGCCAAGTGCACAGGTTCAACATAAATGCAAGGATACGGCTTGCATCTGCATCTGGTCCTTTAAATGCAATTAATCGTAAGATCCCAACGGGAACGAATAGCCGATAACCCAGTGACCCACATTAACCCTTCCTTGAAATGTGGATACACGTGGTAGCTTTGTGGTTGAAGATGGACACAACTATCTTCGGCTTTTAAACTGTACTTAGCCCTAAAATTATCTATAGATATAAAGGGGGTCATATGTACAGTAACTGCTAGTCAGGATTCTGTCTGCCAGCCTGCCTTAGTTGCCTGTTTGCCAGCTGTCCGAGCCAACTCCCCACGGCTAGTGCAACGGAAATCACCAGAATCGATATCGGCGGTCTGTCCTGGTAACATCCCCCAGCCAAGTACAGTGGCTTAGAGTGGCAAGAGGGATGAAGATAAGCCAAGGAGCAAGAGATTTCGCGCACATGCTACCCGTTTGCTTGCATCATCGGAGAGATGCTGACTCCTCTAGTTTCAGTATGATCTTCTAGCTGAGAGCAGCGGGGAATATGGAATAGAAAGTGCTTAAGGGTAGTCCCCATATAGGCTGATTGTGTCCGACACAAAGGTACCATTAAACAGTTTTTTTATCGGTCTGAAGAAAATGACTGACAATAAAATATCATTACACCTTCCTATGGATGCTGTCTATGACAATTTAACTCTTTCTTTATCACAAATTACAGTATCGTTACTATGTCATATACTAATTAGTCATAGGTCGTAATTAGCTTTAATTTTCACAGGATAGTATCTCGATATGCTGCGTACGTTTAACCCGTCAAATTGTTTCTATACAGATGACGTCACGAATAATCAATGTTACTGTATTTTCATGACTTTTCATGAAAAATTTTCATCATTTTCTACAATCAATCTTTTTCGCGTACCCCTTCAAGGCTATTTTACGTTAAGGTAGTTCTGTCGTCTACGTAAATCAAACTGTTGTACCTGAATTTTTAAATATGAAAGTTTTACTCGCCGACCATAGGACTGTCTGAGACTGATTTGATCAAACACGTCTTACTTGACAAATCTCCGCCGCGTTTGATAAATCACTTGCTTCAAGGTCGAACACAACTATTCTTTCCTCATCGTTTACAATCGTAAACGTACAACTTGAAACAGAACGAAGACTTTTAGTATCTAAAATCTTTGATATAGGCTTGTACTCTTAAAACTACATGCCTGAATTAGGTCCGCGAGTATTCTGAATTTGAGCTGTTATGGCACCGAGACCACAGCCGGTGCTGTACATAAGTTAAGTCCTCGCGATTTATTACAATATTTCGACTATTCTGTTTTCTTTTATTCGCAGCTCTCTTACGTTTGCAATCAAGGGTTCTCAATTTTACAGTCCTCGTTCTTTTCTTCTGGACACACCGAGCTCGACATTTTCGTGCTTCGTCTGCTATCGATAGTTGTAGTTTCTCAAAGACCGAGGATACATATTCCGCCCAATGTTTTTTTTGACATACTGCTGTGACGACTCAATAATTAAACCAAGCTGAACCTTCTAAAATTTTTGTTACTTTGTGTCGATCCGCGAGAACCTAGCTTCGATGCGTTATTCCCTGCTCAAGTGAAGATTTTCGTTAATGAAGCCCGTAGATCTGCATCAGTCAAAGTGCGTCCGTACGGCAGAGTCTCACAAATGTAATCTTTTCCCAGCGCGAGGCATTGTGTCTGTATTTGTCGTAAACCACGTGCTCTCCAAATGCGTGATTCCAACCTCCGTCAACAATGGCTAAGATATAACACAATTTCATATTACATAAACAATGTGCATTCTGTCATAAAATTCTATTATCAAATATTAAAGCTAATAAGACATAAGGCATGCCAGTGACTGCTTTGTAATACAGATGATACTGGTTTCACAAAAGCTTTGAATTTTTGACAGACTGTGCATTTACCTGACAGTGTACTTGCCAGCTCATAAGGACGTTCCTATTCAATAAACAAATTACATACTTTGCACCATAAGTCCATAACCAACCGTAACTGATCCGCCACAGTTGCCAGCTCGACAATACAAATGTAAACATTGTCAGTCGCTACGATCGGCACATCGGCCTCCTTCCTATATCGAGCTTTTTTCTCCCCCATAATATTCTCTGCCCACTATTTCCTCTTGCGAGTAATAAATCTTCCTTTTTCATTTCCATATTCGGCTCTCACATTATTATTTTCTTTAACAACTTCTGTCAGCTTTCTTCATGTCAAAACGTAACCTCCGCCGACATACGCCGACAACCAAACAAGAAGCTGCAAATTGCGAAGGTTTACGACTCAAGACTCATAACGTTGCCACATTTTCAACGAGCTTTGATAATCATAATATTATGGCATGTTATTAAAAAAAAAACAAAATTATTTGTGCAATTAATTAATGTAATATTCTGGGTGCTCAATATTCAACATATAGTCGCTAGGGCTCATGACCCCTCCGTAGCAGCAGACATACCTTGAATGACCTGAGCACCTCTGGCTTACCGAATGACCCTAGTACGTAACTTCTGGTGACCCGGATCGTGTGCATCCTGACGTGCATACTAGAAAAGTGTATAGCCTCCACGGGGAACTACTTGGCATACGTATGCGCTTGACAAGAAAGAACGAGCGAAGCTGGAGATAGAGAGAAAATGGGAGACGAGTGATGATACAGTAGCATTTTTTCCTATCGTACAATTATTGCAGGGCTATAACTCAGAGAAATGAAAAATAAAGGGGAAAGATGTAAAATAGTCCCCTGTAACCCTTTTTCAGCTTTTATCTCGTTGCGCAACGCTACTCCACTCGAATGTGAAATTGTTAAAAGACCAAGTAGAAGAATTGGGGCGTACACGTGTCGCAGCATAGGGATAGTTTTTAATATATATATATTTTTTCGTAGTTACAGCTAGCACATATCTAGATACACACATACGTTGGACATGGAAGGGTGGATTTACAGAAAATTAATATTGGCGAAAAACGTGAAAAAAGCAGTATGTTATGCTTACAAAAGTATTGGCAGAACCGCCATATACTTTGCGATTCCGGTAAATTTGGAATTTCGGTCAAAGCTTTTCCCTTTGCTCGATAGTAAAAATTCTAAAAGCTCATGGTCTTCTCCGGAACGCTTTGTAAAATCGGCTATTTGATTTTCTACGATGGATCAACCTCATATCCTACGAAGCCGCACGGACACACAAGGCTTCTCTTTTCTCTTTACCAGGTCGAGGAAGCGTAAAGTTAATTTGAAATTTAACTAGTCAGTATCTGGAAGAGAGCCAACCCGAAATCGATTGAATTCTCGTGTTACGTAGATATATGTAGGTATGTACGTGAGTATATAGAAACTTGGTCATTTATTTACGTGCGTGTACAGAACGTACGTGGAGCTTCCGTTATTTTCGATTAGGTTCGTTTGCTGTTTCGCACGTAATAAATCATTCACGCGTGACCTTGCTCTTGGCGATTTGTAATAGGAATCAGTGGATATCATAAAAATCCCTATGACAGAAAATTTTCTTACCGATTATCCTTACTTCAACGTTAAAGCCATAACGCTCATGTTATTTCTAAAGGAGGTTACGTTACTTTACACTCGCACTACCCCACGACAACTTGGCTCCCTTGAATGTCCACTTGACGCAAACATAATAAAACTCTACACGTAAACTACGGTCAATCGATCTTCCTTTACGACGTCGTCAAATTTAAGAAAGCCACGAGGTACTACGTCATCTATAAAAAAAAACTAAGGGCATGGTCATTGAGGTCCTTAATAAGTCTATCAATAAATCGAGACGCACAAGGGACGTCGATTGGATGACAAGGTGATCAGACTGTATCTGTATATAAGTATAGATTGTCCATTAAATCGAGATGATTACTCGTATAGATATTATTTATTATTTTTTCCGATTGATTCACCTCAGCAAATGCCATATCGAAAGACACGGTTCTTTGAAGAATTCAAGAAGGCTCGATCAAGGAAATGGACACTATTGCATTCTCTAAGATACGACCAGATGACGTAGTACTTAGCGAGATGAGAGAAAGATGAAAATGGATCGAGATGCTGTATCAGGCGGGGGAGCTCAGAATTCGCTACGCTTCGCACGAGCGAATTCGTACGGCTGGTCGTTCTATGAATTATAAACAGTGCTGGTGGTCCAGGCCGTATAGCAAATCTTGCCGACGGCTAGACCGAAACCAAGTCAAGGCCTTTGGCTGCTGACCATTACGATACCGTTTGGCCCATTTTACAACGCTTTTCTGTGTCAACTCCGACCAATTATCACGAGACCGAGTTATACTTATTTTACACCCCGTGACTAAGACCATCGCCGTTGACGACAGGCAGACGGATCGACCTTACCTCCTGCACAACTTTCACCGGGACTTTTGAGATTCTCATGCAGTTCGTTGTTATCAAGTAGAGCGACGAGAGGACGAATTTTTTTTCGGACTAAAAAGTCCATGAAACCTCTATGGGAAGTTCACGGGCACCCAATCTCAAGGCTTAATCGGAATATTTTAAGGGCGCTGAATCGCTGGCTAATAAATGTCAGAAAGTCCATCACTCGCCTACCTGTACCGGAAAGTCGAAGGTTTATCGTATCTTTATTAGTTTGTGCTGTGGCATTGTTGAGTTATGTTATTTCGATAGTCACGTGTCTACCGTAACAATCTTGGTCAGACCTTACTATGTGCTCTTTGCTACTTCAATCTAGCGACCGTAGCTTTACGAATCGATTCCACGTGCTGATTTGTTACTATACGATGCCTGAGGTCGTACACGATGTATTCTAGTCCGGCGATAGTAACGTGACCTATCAGGATAACAGGGGGTGGATCAAGCTAACTCCTATTTTCCATAACACTTTCACTCGCTGCCAGACGTTATGACGAACGGACACGGCTTAACCCTGGACTTCAAGCGGCCATTGTGGCCAACGTGGAATTCATGGCCTTCCGACAAGAACACGTGGGTTCGCCAACTCGAAGTCTTACGGGATGGATAAAAATAATTTTTAACAGGGAAGATGGTTTTCTACGTCGACTCTAGGAGTTATTCTGGCGCAACGCACTCAATGTACTTCTGACATGTACGCACTGACACGCACGTCTCTACTGTAAACTTTTGTTCATCCACTCGTGTTTTACTATCTCATTTTCAGGAACGGTACTGTACTATTTTTGTACTCTGGTTATTTATAGTATCATTCTCGTGAGACCAACGTATTCCGACAAGAATATCACGTGTGCTCCACGGCATCTGCATCCATTTTAAATCGTTGCATTATCCGCTATGATGTCAGATTATGTGTGCATTTTTCATGACTCCCTTTTTTATTATTTTATGATATCAATTAATCGAACAACTGGAGCTGTTTGACGGTATGGTCTCGTTGGGTTTATTTTTAGATGTTAAAATAAATTATACAAATATATTTAAAATATCATGTTTATTTTTAGTATCCGGGAGATACTAAACAGCATGGTGGTGAATTTTGAAAGTGAAATTATACAAAAATTATATGAGTACTGTAATTATTAGAGACATTTTTGGAACGTATCAAGACTGCTGAACAAACTGACTATCAGTGTTCTTCTTGATGATCGAGTGTATATTAGATTTTGCAATGTAGGTATTGTTATTAAAAATTCTTTTTGGTTTGGTCAAAATTTAATTTATGCTTATTTTATAATTTTGGTGTTAGCGTGAAGCAGGAGTTCGCATTATTTTTTGGTAATTATGTATTTTTAAAGCTTACGTAAAAGAAAGGCCTATGGACTATCTATATGTCCTCGTGTGGCACCAAAGTGAACTTCAATTTCCCTCGGGTATCTACATTAGGTACAGCAAAGTTACGTTAGTAGGTACTTTGAAAATGGTAATGGACTGACTGTAGCTGCTTCTCGGGACACGTATTGATCTGGCGTGCGCGTACGCATCGCGCCGTACGCTTAAGGAGCGTTCACACTAAAATACGCCGAAGCAACGAAATATTGACACGTGAAAATGAAATATTGTTAATATCAATCGAAGAATAATTATCGTAAAGATCGCTTTAAAATAATTCTTAGCAAATTCCTTGACGACTGGCTGAGTCTTTTTTCTGTGTTTATACAAAACAAACATGGCCGCTGGTAAAGATCATTAATTATTTTATAACAGCGTATATAGGCGACATCGTCGGAAAGCCCAGACGGATATGAAATATTTTATAGTCGCGTATCTCGTTTCCGAAAGTCGTTAACGTTCCGCGACATCGCTCCATGTGTATCGTGCAATCATTACGAACGTCAAATATTTTATCTCCATAGTCACGAATTTTTCAGCCAGTCGACTAATAGGTCATGTTCGGAACGTGATATCAGTTTGTTTTGTATAGCAAATTATTATGGGAATCAAGAATTATCGATTCGTGTTTTCTAACAGCAGCTGTCATATTGACAGATTTGATGAAAGTTGAAGAAAAAAAATTTTATAAATTACTATCCTCTTGCGAAACTTGATAGTCACCATTCATATGGAGGAGTGGCTGGTTGTATGTCAACTTGTCAAGAATATCGTTTTTATTAAACATCAGTCGATTGAGAATTAGCCTTTCGATTAAGGCTTATCGATCAGGACCTACTCAAGTATTTCGTTACTGAGGCTCGAGTGTTTGTCTTCCTGTTATCCGTTGGAATTAGATAACGATATAGGATGGCTTTGAACGACACGTAAGATACTTCATGACAGTTTTACAAACTATGCCACTTTTTACTGGTACCACTTTAGTCTTCCAGGATAATGACTTTGGATGCGGTTCATAGAATTCTTGGCAGATACCAAAGGAAAGTTTAGCAATTGTCATAAGGATAAACCTTGAGTTCAGTTCTCATTTGGATATAAGTAGGTAAGCATTTGGCCCAAAAATTATGCCGTGCTATATTACATGCAAATCTTGCGTCCTCTCGTTATCACTTATCAAACAAAATTTAATTATGCAGTCTGAATTAAATGCACAATAGGCTATTTGTGAATGATTTTTTGTAAGGATCAAATGTGGATGTACGCATGTCCATTGAACGTCCTTGGAATCTTGTCTTCGAGGTGACGTCCATCCTGTGTCATTCCCAGGCTGTAATTAAAATGCTCAAGATGCTTTGGTGTTCCCGTATAGTTAAGGTCAGGCGTCTCAAACGTTCCAGGACATCTAAAAAAGTACGAGGTCTGATTTAGAATTTTCAAGGAGAAAGGTCTCCACTGAGTAACCGTAGAAATGTCGACTTTATTAAAACGTTGGTATGCCTGCTAGCGAGCTCTTTTATTAATGTCACTTAATGGCAAGTAATATTTCGTTACTTTTACATGATAAATTAAAAAAAACACGTGATTGTCATATTTGCAAATTTTATCAGACCTGAGCAAATGTGATCAACGTAATTTTATGTGGCATCAAATCGATCGTGTCGAATGCAAGTAACTCGACGTGAAAAGTTTGTCCTACAAAATCCTGAATATAAGGTTCGCTTCCGATAACGTGCTGTTATCACCGGAAACCGGAATTCCTAGGGCGATTATTATTTTTTTAAATCAACACCTTACCTACAATTCTGGGTCGCGTCAAACCGCACTAATCAGTTCATGATAAATCTATTAAAATTTTTGCTCGTTTAATAATAAATAATTTTTCTTTTTAATGTTTCAGGTGGTGCTAGTTTTCATCCTCAGCATAGCATCGCTTATAATATACTTCGTCGATGCCTCCAAGTAAGAATACATACCTTAGTACCAGCATAAACTCTCTTGAATCTTAATTCGTAGCGATACAGACTTTAATTAGTCGCCCTTACCTTTCATTTTCAACCCCACAGGTTCGATATAAGCGAACAAAGAAAAGTCATTAAGGATAGCCCTGGGTGACGTCATTCAAGTAATTTACAACAAACTCGTTATTCGTACAGTGGAGTCCCGATTTTCTTACCCCTCCATTCCTTTGAATTCCCCTACATCGGTGCCCCCACTCTTATCCACGCGAAAACGAGGAACCAAACTATGTACTAATATCTTTCCGATTCATCGACGTACATCCTTATCACAGCTATCGACTGATTGGCAGCTCCCCTCCAAGCATCCCCTTCGCCCTCTCAGCGCAGTTCCGATTTCCTTTAAGTACCCCCCCCCCCAAGGGTCGAGGAAAATATGGAGTCCACTGTATATAAAATAACTTAGGTATCTCATACGAATTTTCTAAGCAGACTCCGATGTGCTGCATATCAAATCGATTATGATTAAATCAAGGACCTATTTAATTTTTCATACACGCGTTCTGTCCTGGAATTTTTTAAATGTTTTGCAAAATAATTTTTTACTCTATGCTACTCCTAACGTACATATCTATACTGTTTTTGTTTTGACTTATTTACTTATGCGAAAATAAAAAAACCCACGGCGCATACGGTGCATCGCACCACGCAGAATCATCAATGCAAATAGACTTATCAATCACTGTTTCCTTTAACCTTGTTGCAGCGACAAGGTGGAGCAATGCCAGAAGTGGAGCGACAACGTTACTCAGCAGATAGACTTAGCTTTCAATATATTTTTTATGGTCTACTTTTTTATACGCGTAAGTATATCAAGTTGACTATACTATACCGTATATACAGTGAATGTATAATAGCTCAATATGTCCATAGCAATATATATCTATATCGATAACCAAGTTAGTTCCATTGTTAATGAAAGCTATCAGGGAATCTCAAAGTGACGTTATCACACGATCTATGGAGATTTCACTGAAAATTTATTCACCATATCAACTGCACTCGAGTTCACTCCATACTTGTCGCCGAAATCGATTTGCATTGTTAAGCCACAGGCTGCGTTCACACGTTCGAAGCGTGCATATAAATTCTCTAACGATCATGCGAATTAATCATACCAGGAAGTGAATAAATCATCCCTTTGAATATACTTGAATAATATTAGCATTAGCCTTATCGCAATAACTCCATTGTGTCCGTATTAAGGTGTGCAGGTATTTATAAATTAATTTGTCCTTTTTTTTCGAAAAAATTAAATCTTGATTTTCAATTTTCAATTCTCCACAGTTTATCGCCGCCAGTGACAAGCTGTGGTTCATGCTGGAGATGTATTCGTTCGTGGACTACTTTACGATACCACCGTCTTTCGTCTCGATCTATCTGGATCGGACGTGGATCGGATTGAGGTTCCTCCGAGCCCTACGACTGATGACGGTCCCTGACATCCTCCAGTACCTCAACATTCTAAAGACATCGAGCTCCATTCGTCTCGCCCAACTCGTTTCAATCTTCATCTCCGTTTGGCTCACTGCTGCTGGCATCATTCATTTGGTAAGAACTGACCTAAGACGATGCATCTACTTTTTCAGCGTCGCGACGCCATAATTCGTAGTTCCATTAATCACTTGCGCGCTGGTCGCTCATACTGGACATACTCAGTAGACCAATGATTCTTATGGGTATAGGATTGTTTTTTATTTTTTTTCACAACCTACACCTCAGCCTCTTTTTTGACTTTTGGGACTCTGTATTTCGAAAATGTATCATTGTCATTTCTTTCATTCTTATCGTAGCTTGAAAACTCAGGGGACCCTTTCGAGTTCAAGAACCAGCAACATCTTTCGTACTGGACCTGCGTCTATTTCTTGATCGTGACAATGTCTACGGTAGGATACGGCGATGTTTTCTGCCAGACGATTCTCGGCCGCACATTCCTAGTATTTTTTCTACTCGTCGGTTTGGTAAGCGAATCCTTTTCTTTATCTTGAGACCGCTTCTTCTCGATGTATCATAAGCCAATGATTAATTGTGATACCCAACGTGGGTAACACGCTTCACGAGAGCCTCGACTGCCTCCTCTGCTTTAAGAATCAATCTAATTCTGACGTAACTACGGGGTTCACTTTCAATTGAAAATATTTAATTAGGACAATTTTATTTTGTCCAAGATTTAATTGTTACTACCGTATGTCTTATTTTTTTTTCCTTGTATGCAGCAAGAGGCAGTTCACGCGTCTTACCGAGAAGAGATGTGAAAGCGCGCGATGAAACTCTGCAATTTTTCTTTTCACTTGTTTTTCTCTCGTTAAACGGAAACTTGCGGTCTTGGAAAAGTTTTATGAAAAGTTGAACTTTACGATGCGCCGAGGCGCTTTCGAGGGACGATACACTTTTATTTTCTCTTTGTTATTATTATTATCATCATTCGCTTCGCACTCTTCTCTCATATCTCCTACTAGATGGCGCGCACTTGCCAGTGTCCCGGAACATTTCGTAGCGCGTGTAAAGTTATTTACTTATATTTTTACTTTTACATTATTCAAGTATCTTATCCACTCAACTGCTATACGCATATACTATACGTTTATCTGAGTATCTAATGTTCGACGAGATTAGCAACTGCGCGTTCTTGTGTCCCGATAAAGAACATAGTCTAGATCGTCATTTGGCAATTGTTCGTCATCCGCAATATCGATCGATAACGGTACAACTTTTTTTTTATTATAACGATGAGAAAGATTTTTCGTTAAAAAAGTCCAGGGCACGAACCATTGCCAACTGACGTAATCATACATTATCGAAATGAATGCTTTGTTTGAATGGTGATGCATGGTGTATGCGCGAATGCCATCAACCAATAACATTCCCGTGTGTATATCCCGTTGATTAATACGTATCTAAATTAATCTCACGAGACATAAATTTACGTAACAAAAGCTACCCTAATAACGCTCGATTGAAAAAAAAAATCCTTAAACGTAATAAGTATCACCGTTCAAACGAGAGCTCCGTAACGTAACGTTTATCGACATAACCTGATAAAATTTATTATTAAAAAATAATTATGTCAATCGGTACATTAGGATAAAGTCAAAAAAAAAATATTCAAAATCCATGATACTTTTTTGTATCATGCTGTTACATTAGGAAAATACGTATATATGATAAACGTTACGTGTACCACACATCATAAAGCCACCGTTACATATAAAGACTTAATTCGTTTCGTTTGTATATTCACACAATACGAATTGGTTCTCGATCGGGAGGTCAGTCATCGATATACACAAATATTATATTCATATAATAATAATATTAATAATACAATTAATGGCCGATCGGTCGGTGCCATCTTTATCAAAGAAACCACAATGTTTCCTTACGTCCACGTATCCTTCGTTTCGAGGCAAAAACGGAGTACGGTTGGTATCCCCAAAACTCTAACCACACGTTCCAGTCCGCTATGAAAATACCTATTACGAGGATCGATCGAGCCAAATCGTGCGAGAGGATCGCATCGATCAGTCGCAAGAGGAGAATGGCCGGGTCCACGGATTAGGTCTTTATAGAGTAAAATATCAGCTTAAGTAACCAGGCAGCTTTTACCTTGTACTTCTATACCTAGTTAAAAAAATATATATATATCGAAAGGTCCCTTCGCGTTATTACGTATATCTACGGTCATTTTAAAATACGATATATATTATATCTAATAGTTTGGATAACGAATTTTTCTACAAGGAACCAAAGCCACGTACCGTATACAAAGATTACTCTATCGATTTCTAGCGTTTACCGGCTACCTCTGCCTCATGCCTATACCTCTATGCGGCCGCGATACGGATCCCCATGTATTTCGTATTTATTTAGGGTTTTCATCCCTTATTTCGAGGGGACGTTAATCGGGACACGTGCTAATCCTTTATTACACGTATACACATATATGTATACCATCTATACGAAACACATGAGATTCCGTCAGCAACCTGTATTGTACTCGTACCTACACGCCTCACTTACCGTATATAACAAAAAAAAAGTCAATGAATCTATATAGATCGCTACGAACAACGATATATCAATATTTTCGAAAATATCTATTTATATCGTATAATGCGTCACTTTAATGTGCTAAGCGTTAGAAAGTCCACTGTGCAGTCTCAATAATAGTTATCGGTGCATACCTTGGTCGGCCACTTGATCGGGTGTCGATGTGAAATTTTTTTAATTACACGTCTTCGATTCGATCGATTGTTTTACATTTGATTATTTTAACAGTGTGGCCGGGTATGTTTATTATTCTGACGTCACAACTGTGTAGCGCCTACGCATATCTTATTATCGTACAGCTTAACTTCGTTAATCAGTCTCGCTAGTTCTCTGTCGAGTCGGAGTCCCTGCGAAATCATTGGTTGGCATTTAATTGCGACACTTCGCCGATTCGTCGATATCGCGCCCGGTATTTTGCATCGATTTCACCAGTCAAAAGTACCGGGTGGGGTTAGCGCCAAAGGAAGACAAGACGCAGACACTTTATACTGTGGCGCTGGGAAGGGATGACGGGAGAAAGAGGAATTACGAAGGAGATGCAAAATACGAAAAACTCGAGTCGCCAGCTTCAAAGAGATTTCGTGCTGTATATATCTGTATATAGTACTTATATTTAGCTGGCTAGAATTTGACTTGTTTTTTGAAAAAAAAATTGGTCGCCGACATTAATCTCGAAGGGTGGTTGGACACCCGTTTCTCTTTGTAAACTCGAGAATCTTCTTCTGATTTGAACGATCGGTGTTATGGATTTTCAAAAAAAAATTTCTTGGTTCTATTTTGCGACACGTCCCTTATCTGCCAACCGGATGATATTTGAAATTGAGTCTCAGAATTGAATATCCGTGCTCGCGCTAGGGGTAAAAGTCAGGGCCGTGCGGCCCGGTGACTGTGTTGGTGTCTGTGTGCGAGCTTGATCTTGACTGTCAATGTACGTATGCGTGTATATGACGTTTGTCTGTCTATCTGTCTGTCTCTGCTTGTCCTCTCTGCGTATGCTGAACACGCTGCTGATGTCACTGTTTACTAAAATGCATAAAAAAGGGATAAGAAAAAAGAAAGTAAGAAAGAAAGAAGAAAGTCCTTGCGCTTTAACATTTCGTACCTCATTAACCTGTCCTACATTGGTACTCGCCATTTTCGTGTCTTATTTCAACGCGACGTTGAAAATTGTATGCGATACCATAAAGCACTAAGGGGAAAATAAAGCGTCTTCTCGAGCTCTCGTACATACATGCTTTTTATCTGTATTCGAGGTAAATGATGAAATATCGCACGGCTCATTCCCATTTACCTTTATAGGGATTCCACTTCCTCCTTTCTTCTTCGTCGTCTCTGTATCCGCTCTTTTTACACGGGAGTGAAGCAACTATTTTTTTTCTTTCAATAGCACATTATAAGTGATTTTTTTAATTCGATTCGCGATCAATCCATTTTACCGTAGTACATTTTTTTCAATCGTTATCCATTATCATTTTTATCGTGTACGTACCGTTGATCAGGTCCGTGACTGTAGACTGATACAGGAAAATCCTTAACCCCAGAGTACCCGCATGGAAATGAGTAATTGGAGAAAATAACGTGCTCATCGGTCCCAGAGACCGTGTGCGGGTACTGTGGGGTTAAAGATACTTGGATAATGATCCTGAATGATTCTGTACGCTGCGAATGACTGAAACATATGGCGACGAATGAATGCGAAGGTATACATATACAGGTGCGTGGAATGAGAAACCAAAAGGGTTGAAAATTTCGGGAAAGAATATTTTATACACAGGAATGACGAGCGGTATAATCGAAAATGCAGCAGGACACAATCACTAGCGATTGAAGACAATCGAGTCAATCGTGATCGAGAATGATTTTAGTAGAGATCGATAAATCGTCCATACACGAAAATGTACACACGAGAAGAGCGAATGTATACGTAATGGACAATCAATTTCTCTTTGAATCAAATACATACGTCACTCTCAATTATTTTCATAGATCTGAAATATCATTCTGTCAGCTTCGTCTTCATACAATATAGATCATGCTCACACCGAACAGCACGTTATTGCATTGTACCAATATAATTTTTCCATTTTTTTTTCGGCTTTGCATCATACAGCATATATCCCATCTGAAGATGCTCTAACGAATGTAACGTATGTCTAACATCCCTTAGCCCAATCCGCTGCGCTAAACGGCTTGAAGCCTGAATCCGTGCCTGAAACCATAAAGAAAGGTGTTTGCGTATGTTTAATATCTGTATTAATTAAATTAAATTAAATTAGTCAATCTCTTGATTACACATATTCTTCTTAGACTCAGAACGCACTTTCAATTACCAAAAGCGATCGACGCATTAACGCTGTACTTGTCGTGTGACACGATTGCGTCATCAGTTTCTAGCAAGTCGTAGAGTCACTATTAGTGAAAAGGCACTCGTAGCCCGGGTACGTAAACTCGAGTGTGCAAACGCGTATTTACAAAGCAGGTACGCAACCTCGTAGACTCGAAACCTCACAGTTTCGGCAAGGCCCGTTTCTCTCTGTGTGGCAGACACCTTAATAATACGTACGTGACCGCATATTTCAGGCTGGCACTTCAAACCACCCACCCCATCCCCCCTCCACCCACCCATCACCCACCCCCCGGCCTTCACGCTGTATATCATGCCTCGCTCGTCAAGCACAATGTTGCACTTTGTTAGAGGACGCTTATACGCGCCACTTCTTCAGAGCGTGAACTCATGCTTGTAGACTTCTTGCATCTAAAATTCTTAACATTTCTTACTTGTTTATCGTCGTGCGAATATCAGGCGGAGAACGCTCGTTGCGAGTATCGACCACGTGGTACGTTTCTTCATTCCCATACGTACAGTCCATATGCGCTGTGGGTGATCTTACGAGACTTGGCATCTAATACGGGAGCTTCGTGTTTTTGATGTTAGTTACTGAGCTTCAGAGTATCTCGATGACGAATTGTTCTCCGCTGTTATACTTTGCGCGGTCGTGCTTTCTGCTTCGAGTTTTCTAACGTTTTGCATACGTGGGCCAGCTTTTAATATTTTATACTTCATGCACTGTATTCACGTGTTTTTTAATACGTTGGTATACTTACACCGATCACTAATTGACTCGGACTGATTTTATTACTTTATGTATATATATATATTTTTGGAGCTTCCATACCACAGCGTAGATCCTCTTTGTGATAGTCGCGACGATCGATCTGCAAAAATGGTGTTCCTTGATTAGAAAGTTGAATTAGTGAATTCTTTTTATTAAAGTTTGTGGTCATTAATTTTTTTGTGATTACGATCGTGACATGTGTCTGGGCTTGGTGAACGGGAAAGAATACGATTATAGGTTGTTATACGTATGTGGTATCGTGGGACGCGAAGATTCGTTTGCAACGTGCGGCTGCTTTTCTATGGGCTCTTTGCTGGGAATATATTGCGGCGAAACGTGATAAAGGTCGCGGTAGTTGTTATTTATGTTATGCAATTCCGTGAGGATGCGAATAGCATATATGAGGTAGCATGTATAGACTGTAGATTGTGGAAATCTTGTTGAGATCCAATATTACTTTGAATCCGTTAAAGCTCACGTCAGTCGCCGAATTTGGAGCGTGACTAATTAACTCGTGAAATCGAAGAAGAATCGGTGGATAATTTTATGTGAATTATTGGCAATCGAATGAAACGAACTTTTCTCGTTAAATTTTCAAGATTTGAGATATCGACAAATTATTTAGTTTGGTAACCGTATTCGACGTGGCTGTATATTATTGTTTAAATAATTTAATTTTTTTATACACACGGATCTCTACGGACGTATCGGCTGACCAGTCTTGGTAGTTTCACTGATCGTCTGCAATAACGATACGAAAAATTCGGATATTTCATGAAACTTCCGTGTCCTAAAGGGACATTTAAATGTGCAAAAAAAATGTGCAATTACTCACTCTCGTGTCTTTCGTATCACAAAGTCAGAGAGCACATATCGATCACAATCAATAATCAATATTCCCTTAGAACCAGGTAGCTTTCCTTGGCTAGATACAACGACCGAGGATTTTCCTAGGACAAGGAATAATTAGAAAATGGCGGTCATGTAGCGTTTGACGTTTATAAATATTTTTTTCTATCTCATAGTTTTCGTTTTTACTCCTCTCTCCGAGCCACGCTGTAAACTTGCAATCAGAGGCAAACAGCTAATTAGAAAAAGTAGTGGCATAGTCTTCTCCAGTTATGATTTCTATTTGCAGGCAATGTTTGCTAGTAGCATACCAGAAATAATAGAGCTCGCAGGCAGTAGGTCCAAGTACAACGGCGAATACAAGCGGGAACATGGAAAGAGGTATTATTATATCCATCAATCATCTTTCTGTCTATTTATATATACTGCCAATATTATAGTATACATATATATCTATATAACTGTTGTCAATAATACACGGCGTATATCCTACGGGACGAAACGCACGTTATAACGTTAAGCGTTTACATTTCATTGACGTCGAACGATCTTTTCTATCTTTTCAACACACGTCCGGGAGCGAATTCATCGCGGAATCGGAAATTTCGTATTTTACCTTACAGACGCGTGTAACGTTTGAAAACTTTACTGATATCGTGGAACCTCGAAACCGGCATATATCGAACGGTGAAGGGTCCAAGTGAAATCTAAAGAGACGTAAAAAAAAATGGTGTAAAGTTTCAAGCAATTTGAATTTTGTAAAATTTCTATGCAACTTTGTCATTTCTCGCTTAGATATATTTACGTATTGCTTATTGAATCCGTTTATTTTTATACAGCGATATTTTTTTTTACTGAGGTGCAACGAATCCTAAATTCGAAGTCCTTCCTATAAATCAAATTATTATTATTTTAGCACAAAATACGAAAGTATGGCGTCAAGCCGATACATACGTCAGGTTAAATTTATCGTATGAACTTTGACGTATGATAATCTATTATCTGTTCGAGATATATTGATAGGATAGTCTATCAATTATCGAAAAGTCAATATTTTCATTATTAAATTATCACGTTAGTAATATTTCAAAATTTTTACGGCGAACAAATGTTTTGGCAAAATCTTTCGATTAGCTTCACATTTTTTGCGTGATATCAAATGGACCTTTTACTACCCGATCAGGGGTGTCCGCCCGGCGAAATGATTTTTTGAGTTAAAGGGAATCGCGGCGAAGGATAGACATGTCCAAAACTAACAAATCAGCCGAGCTTCGTAAGTTCTAGTTCTTGCATGACGTTCCCTTCGGTTGTCCGTTAAGAATGCCATACAAGTTTGTTAAAGCACGAAACTTTGGCACGTTGAGCGCATCCTTGTATATATAAAAAAATATATATATATACACACACAGCTGACAATGATAGGCCAAGATTGTTCACATATAATTTTCGCCATGACACCATTTTTTATCCGGCACTATATACATACCATTTCCCCACCCTCGTTACTATTATTATTAATTTTTTGTCTTAACGCCGATCTAACAACTTCCCAAAAAAAAGCAGTGCACAATTTACCACTTTAGTCTGCTACCAGAAGTGTGTGATGATATCTACACTATACACGGCTTTTATACACGCCTATTGTTACGTCTAATAATAACCAACTGCTCGACGGCTAATGTACGACTTACAAGGAGAAAAGGAAAACAAGTAAAAATCCACAGCCTCTCTTATTCCTCTAATTAAGTTTCTTTTTAACTTCATCATTTAGCAGGGTGACAGCTCTCTTTTGTGCATTGATAATAATTTTTCTACCTACCGATGAAATGGCTAGTCATGCTGGTCCAGTATAAATGACGCAAGGCATAACAGAGCTGACGATTAATATTCCTACCTTCGTAATAATAATAATAATGCTATAGGTTACGCACGTGCTGTAACGTTACTAAAATCACATTGACTACGGAGAAATGTTTATGACAATGGGGTTTAAATTGTCTCTCACAATTGTCCCATTTCCTGGCACAATCGCCGACTGCGATCACGTGCCTCTTGCATAGCTACGTATTGCGATAGCACGTTGTAACGCAGAGGCTTTTCCACCCCAGTGTTACAGACAGTCCTCGTGAACGTTTCTCCGCGGTGACGATCCTTAATAACGTACATACATGCTATTATATATATTTAAATTGTGCGCGAGAAGAAGCGTGCCAGTGCGAGTGTGATCTGTGTGCGTAAAGGTGCATGTGGATTCTAAATTGTAACGTAGGCGCGGGAAAATATCGAAGATTCAAATTGGAGATATTTTGTGGTTCGTTCGAAAAAAAAAAGATCGTCTCGATCCAAGCGAATGAGATTCGGTGGACATTATGGTTATGTAGTGTATAATTATTCGATTAGTTCGATTCATATTTGATAATTGAATGGGGGATGGGTTATTGTGAGAATTTCGATATTTTTTTATTTTAACGATTACAGTAAGGATGATTTTTTTATTTGCTGATTGTCCAATGAAAATTGATATATATGTTGATTTTATAGATCATATCGATCTATAATATACATTGCTATCCTATATCTGCAAAGTGTATAGACATTTTTTTTTATGAAATCCATCCTGCCCAGTACCTAACACACCGTGGACGGCCATTACTATGCGTGTAGTGTTAAGAGAGTTTTTTAAGTGATGAAGTGGTGAAAGGCTATATTGAGGTTAGGGTTATGTTCTGACGGCAACGGATGATTGTGGGTGTGTAGGCGGTGTTTGCCAGCTGGATCCCAGAGATCACGGAGCTCGCCGCGAACCGCTGCAAGTACGGTGGCCAGTACAAGCGCGAGCGTGGACGCAGGTACCCCACAAAATCCACCTACGTGGAAAACCTCTAACCCATAAAGCAAGCCCTTACTAATCCCTTGGTAGTCGCTTAGAGAGATGATCAAAGTCTGTCTGGATAGCGAAGTAGTCCTGATGTTGCATAGCGAAGCTTTCTCGCTTTACTCAATTCGGAAGACGTTTAAAATTCAGCCATCGCCTCAATAGCACGAGGACGCAATTGACTTGGGACCATTTTGAATCGTATGCTGATCCAGGGCATAATGATCGATCTTTATGATTCAGGGATCAATCGTGCTATTGGATTTCAGCACGACAGAGGATAATGATGAATTCGGTTTAGGAGTTCGTGTACAGGGACGTGGAAAAAGTTGATGCAATTTTCTTGTTTTTTGAGCTTGTATATACAGCATGCAAATTTGTTTAGTTTGATTATTATAAAAGTCAATGAAATGTTGAATTTTTTTTTAATTGTTTTTACGAACACTCCGAACATATGATAGTTTTCCTTTTATCGTCAGGGATAGATCATGTCAAATTTTGATAATGGATACATGCGTGATCATTTTTCAGGCCATGTGTATATTGTTACAGGGCTGTTTTAACGATGGGTTATTATGAAACGTTTCATAGTCTTTTTGGTATCACGTGGATATATAAATTGGATTTTACAAATTTTTATTTTACATGGATCATATTTGGAAATGGTTCTGATATTTTTGGGGTCGAAGAGAAATTCGGGCTGATCATGCGTATTAACGCTATCAACCTCGTAACCTAGTTTTTTGAAATTGTTTTTTTTATACATATATTATATGCCATTGTTCGGAATCGATCGATCTGTATTATTTCTGGGAAGAAGTAGACGAGATACGTTTCGCGGACTGTTCACGTCAATATCCTCTGGAATCGAATCATCCTGGTTGCCATGCGAATTGGATAATCGGTATGAACAAAAATTTTACAAACGCCACAGAGTGATATCAACAAAAAAGATATTGAAGCTCGGACTTACAGCTGCTATCCGTATAATTGACTGTTAGCGTAAATCCTAACCCTTGAAAGATCCGTATCTATAGAGAGATCGAATCCCTTCAGTCTAACCCCATTACCACCCTTAAGATTTGCGCTGATTCACCGCTTATTTAATGCCACTTTTATAACCAGTTAGCAAATTTTGTAACACGTGCTGGTATGCTTGAAATTTTTCTCAGGAACACGAGTAGTTTATAATAATGTTGCATCAGTTTATCGTCTCACATATCGTCGCTCTTCTTTTCATTCGTCATTTTTTTCCAATTCATTTTTTCTTACTTTTTTCTTTTTTTTTTTGAAAATATATTACAAAATTCGTTTTGGTACCCACGGGCTGATCTCGCGTTCACGTATTTCGTTTTCAATTGAAATTCTTTAAAATTCGAACTCGCGGCTCATTCACGATCCAATTAACATTGTGTTATATTATGAGAATGTTTTTTTTTGGGGAGGCTGCCCAGGACTTTATTATTTGTAAATTCGATTTGAATTTTTACTATCTTGCGTGAATCACGCGCATCGCAAATTAAATTTTGTACAGGTCGGCGTCGTTTAGTTAATTTCTTCATTACGTATATCGCATGGTCGAGCCGTACAAATACAATTAGTGGTTAAGGATTATTCAATGCCAGACATTAGCCAGCTGGAATGAGCGATTCCGATGCCACAATTAAATCAGCCGTCGTAATCGCGATTCCAATTGCTAATCTATCACTTTCGTAAGCACAGCTGGTATGCGTTTAGATATACTTCAAGTTAGTCATGTTCTTCATAGTATGGAACATCCGGTGAAGACTTTCTAGATAAGAGGAGACATTCGAACGATTTTTTTTAATACCAGAAGTTAGCTTGGAAAAATAATTTTTTAAAAGTGTAATCACCGTAGCGCTTTGTATTTTCATATGGAAAATAAAAAATTTTAATTTTGACATACTTACACTCCCTACGTATATGACGATTGAAATGCACAACTGGTTGATGATAAATTTTGACTTTTGCCAATTACCACATTCTATCCAATATTATGACTAGTTTTCATTGGATAACGTAAAAGGAATAATATTCCGATATGACACTACTATCTGTTACACAATACGTATCTTATCCATATTTCTCTTGGAATTCCTGAAAATAATACGTTCCTCGTAAGAGGTCGTAAGTAGAGATATTTTATTGAGGAAAAATCTACCTTTGCACGGTTTTTCAAGTATCTCCTATGTCTAGCAAAATATTGCCATACGTTATATTTGCATTTTGTATCCAATGAATATTTAATAGATACACTTTGTCGCGCAGCGAATGCTCCCGTGTAAGCCCACTTTTATTGACTATCGACTTAGCTACGCTTGCACCAGCGTATGGTAGAAAATTGACAATTAGTCACTGTATAAAATACAATAGATGCCGTACAAACCGTGCCGCAGTAGATAATATATTTCGCAGTTGGAATGGTCTTATGAAAAAAATTAATAAAAATTGTCTATAAAATTATTTTAAAAAACGGGTTACACACTATTATCTTTAGGTAATATATCATCGTCAATAATCATACGTAGTTCATTCAACGCATTCTTTAAGGTCCTGTAGTCAAAAGGGTCTTCGGGTTGCGTCCACGTTTATTTGTTCGCCTCTACTGTATTGAAAAATATTTCCAAAATAATTTCGCCATGTTCGATTGTACCTGGTGACCCGAGAAAAAAAGTCAAATAAATAATTTCAAACTGTACCGAAGCCAAAACGAACACGAAAAATGATCTCGAGCTAATTGCCGCTACGACACAACGGCACGAATCGTTCCATCCAGCTGGATCGCCATAAAAAAGCAAAGCTTTGACTGGTCGAATATTAAGTTTCTTGGCGGCATGCGTTAGTGTTCTGGCTAGTCGTAGACTCTGCCTTAGGCGACAATAAAATACGAGACTCGTGATGCGTACAACGTAATGAGACAGGCAAACCAAAGTGTATCGTCGTCACGACGATATACCCCAAATTGCAAATTTTTTTTGGAAATGCGTATAGTCCAACAGTAGAGGGGTGCAGGCATAGGCACAGCAGCTGATTCTAGGGTAGCACTGCACGTCTGAACGCAAAACACCGCTACGAGTAACGAGGGTGAAGTTTACGAAGATAAAATGGCGATTATTGAAAAAAAAATTACAAATTTCGATAAAAAAAATTGGCACGTTGATTCTAAAAAAAACATCTCCGTACCAGTGACTCGATCTTCCGTCACTCTCAACGTCAGCTACGCGTTGTTCTTTCGCCATTTTGTTTTTCGCAACAACCCACTCGATCACCCCACTCTTCGCTGAGGCACTCCAGTAGTCTAGCTATAGTCACGTTGATTTAATTTTTTTTCCCTTTCTCACAAAATCACCGAACTTCGATACACCAAAGCGACACTTTTATAAACGCCAGAACACATCACAGCCATGACATAATAATGCTGACACGCAACACGTCCACATTGAGCTAAGAACACAAGTAGACCCGACACTAGCTCATGTCCCAAGAAACACCATTGATGTGAAATAATTAATTACGCTCACAGATTTCGTTGCCGCAGACGCACCGCTTCTCGATAGCAATACGTGTTTCTCTATAGACAAGCGTGGTCGGGCTACTCTGCGTAATCGTGACGTACGGACACGGCGAAACGTAATAATTTTTTGAACTTTGAGCAGTCCGAAAAAAGAAATTATAACTAGTTAAAATCGCAGAGTGTCTGTACACGTTTTATCGTAGATTTGCAGACGTCCAAAATCTCACTATTGGGACTCAAGGAAGTCTCGCACAGCGGATAGGACATTGACTGTGCTGAACTTGCAGAATCTTTAAAAAGCTAACGTCTTACATCGCGAACGAAGCTTCGTACGAGTCGACCGTCTCGTCCAATTCGCTATAGACGTTACTCTTGGATACAAAAGCACTTGCTACTGTTTATTCTACTGTTATATTGTTAATTGTTCATCACTAACGTCTGTGTGCTGCAGCGTAGTCTAGCTGGGCTCCGTTATGTTAAATGTTACTATGTTGCCGATATACATATATACATATGCATATTTCATTATTATATGTGTGTATGTATATACGTATATGTATATATACACCATTCTGATCGTCATATACATATTGTGTCGTCTGTGCCGAGCGCTAGTGTGAACGAGTGATTAATATTAATAATCAGACACTAACATTGCTCACTAATTGAAAGGGAGAGTGCTCATCGTGATCGGACTCGATGCATCTCGATATTGACACTTTGTAATAGATTAGCCTAACAACGCGGCAATCCAGTGCGCGGAGAAAAGGTCTGCATGAAATTTTTGAGCGATGTGATAATATCGTATAGAGGCAGGTTGTAGTTAAAAAAAAGGAAAAAAAATAATGAAAATTAAAAAGCGTTACGAAAACAGAGAAAGGGTGGTGGACGAATAATTAATTAATTTTTGTGATGGAAATAGCGTTTCGAGGCGTGTCGCGTCGATTGTGCGACAATATATATATATACACGTATTATATGTATATATTGCATCTCAAGGCGGATACGGTTGTTATATAGAGAGAATCACAGAGAGATACGATCGATAGAAATGTTTATATCTATGTATGTATATATATAGAGGCAAGACAAGGTGAAGATTCAAACGCTCGAGAGACTCAAGTTGATAAGGCCGAATATCGGGACGAAGGAAGAACGCGAATCGCGTGCCGGTTAGGGTGATTTGAAATTTACGTCCACGGCTTGATTCGCCGTAAGAAGTAGATGGCAGTGGTGTCTGAGCAGAAATGAATAAAGTGAAGAAAATGAAATGAAGATACTTGGGAAAGCTTGAATTCGTCCAAGGATATATTATATATATACATATACATATATGCCTAAATATAAATGTAATAATAATTATAAATACGTAAACGATATTGTATATGTATATGTGTATATATGTATATATACACTATATCGAATGAAATCTGCCTATGGAATAGGTAGACGTGTCGGCACGCGTAGTATGTTAGGATTAGGTGTAGGTGTGTAGGATTTAGGTGTAGGTAGCCTACCTACCCCGCCCTTTGACATTTTCAAAAAAAAAACAGAAAATATATTCGTTATAATTGGGCCGTGGCGCGCATAGCGGTACAGCACTGTTAATCGTGTCTCTATTCGTAGCCGCGCTGCCCGGTAGCTAAGCCAAACTTTTTTCCGTTCATATTACAAACCCCCCACCCCCAACCCACTAAAAAAAAGCCAATTGACCAAAAAACCAACCAACCAACCAAAGAACCGATCAACCAAAACAATCAACCAACCAACCCTGTCAAGTGTATTGATGCGAGTGTTGTGTTCTGTTCTATCACGTGGTGTAGGCCATATTCGCCAGTTGTATCCCCGAGATAATTGACCTGATCGGGACGCGAAACAAGTATGGCGGCACTTTGAAGAACGAGCGAGGTCGCAGGTGAGACACAAACCACTTAGCTTCCCAAGTTCACCACCCCTCACCCCCGCCCAAACCACCACCCAACCCCTCGCCCACGTATGATAATGATAGCGTCTTCCCCTTATCCCGCACCAATTTTCTCATTGTCAGTCACTATTGTATCCCATTAGAAGAAAATCTTAGCGTCGCAGATTTACAGTCGCAACCGACTCATACTGAGCTCGCTATAGTTTGGGTTGGCCTTAGGGCGCCGACCAAAAATCCAACAACCCTCCTGCCGACCCCACGTTTTATCCACCCTTGTTCGACCCCCCACCTACCCACCACCGACCTCTCTGGAAACACCTACCACACCCAGCAACTGGTGTTTAGCTTGTTTGTTCACATTGACCGCACTTGGGACAAATACGGCTTTAATGGCAATTATCTGCAATAACGATTAATCATTGGGAACGTCGGTTTTAACCAAAGTGTTCTTATGTCTAACTACAATATTTTTTGTGGCTTTTGTATTTTTTACTAAAACATTGTTGCGTAACGCTGCTTCTCACGTATGTTACAGAAGGGCAAAATTTGTAAGATCGATACAAAAGATACACGACGTGGACCGAAATATTATTGATCTTTGTCTGCCGTCGTCTGTTTTCGTGAATACTGATAACTGATGTGATAACTTTCTTTTTGTCATATATGGTTATTGGTGATTGATTTTTGATGTTTGGGTCTTGGGTCTTTATCGCTAACGTTATCACGCAATCCGAGGAGGATTTCTTAAGAGCTGTATTTCTCTTAGAGTGCAACGAGTCATTTCCTCGCATGTTTTCCCTGCATTTCCGACACTGAATGCAAATAACCTACTGTTGTACCACTTCAGTGTAATAACCTTGATGTTTTAGTCAGCATAATAATCGTTTACGTGTCCGTACCTTGAACCTCCAACGTAGGTCATATACGGTGTATTATGCATAGATTCAGGTTCTGGTTTAATATCATCAGTGAGCCGAAGTGAACTATTAGTTAGGGAAGGGAGCTCATTTTTGAATCAGCTGTCATTAGTGGATATGTGGCTGTGATATTACGTTAAATACTGCAGTTACACAGGTGCGCATCGAACTTTAATTCAAGAACTCGTGATCGACACTCATTGAAACACATTCAGACTCCGGTTCAGCACGACAATTAATAATTCCACACAATTACCCACTACACGATCCCATCGGGTACATTCTAGATCCCTGCATAATACAAATCTATACAATGCTGCTTTATTCAGCGTGCACTAGACATACAACAGGATTTTCTGTACACGATGTTATTATTATTATTATCTAAAACAAAAATCAGTTACACGCAATAGCTAATTCATATATTATACAGTATCAGACGTATCTAAATTCATATGTTTTTTTTATAAGTTAACGTACATGTCATACGTGAAAAAAATGGAATCGCGCAATTACGCTGACATATAAATCGTTCAGTCAATATTTTCTATAAAGTTGAGTCAATTTTTTATTTTATTTTTTTCTCTTTCTTTTCGTGTATAAGTTGCACGTGACGGGCTTGTATCTTACGCCGTTAATGTTGTCTCGATTAATTAATCGTTCCCGTGTATATAATCGATCGCGTGGAGTAAGATTAAATGAATAGAAAAAAAATTATTTATCTTTTTCTCCATTAATACGATTTCTGGGATAAAAGGGCGTATTACGATTTCTTTTCTTTTTTTTTGCTTTTTCTTTTTTTTCTTTCTGCCGCCAACACGTTTTGTAGAATCTTCTGTCGATCTAGCACTCCATCTCCTGGGCAAACAAACATATCTAGTACTCTTCTCCCAACATCCATACGATACAACCGCCCTGTGTAGTACACTGAAAATTCGATAGTAGGGATTATATTGATCAGCGTTTCTCGTAGTGAATTCAGTAGCTCGTTAGCTAAACATTGAGTCTTATCAAAGCAGCGTTACTAACGGTAGCCCTGTCATATGAATATTGCTAGAGAATTAGAAGAAGAAAAAGTAACAAGAACAAAGGGCTGTATAAAATTATAATTGAAATCTACTGAATTCTCAACGAGATCGCATGAGTAGTAGGAGACAGCATGAAATGACTATAGTCACGATATATATATTTATATATATCTTTTTTTCTGTATATATTCTCTACTATAGTTTTTTCTCTTAGGCACTATATTGTTTTAATATATCTATTAATTCACTAGACAACATCACGTTATATCTACACACGTAGCTATAGGCACATAGATAAAATTTTTGCTTGACCTTTTGCAAAAATCTTCATACGAACGAGCCTGCACTCACGTATATATTACTTGATTTATTATATTATATAGTTATATCTTGTACATAGAGATACATAATATACAACGTATAGTCGATCTTTAGTCGGTTACTTAGACTTTATTGTATCCCTATATGATTTCTGGTAAGTTTAGACGTTGATTTTAATTCCCGTGTTATATTTATATGCCGTTATCAGTCGGTAGCTCGTTCTTGCAAGGAATTTCAATGGTATCTCAACTCAAAGATAACAATCGCGTATGGTCAACCGGTACGTGTTAATTTTCGAAGGACATATGCCCGCTTGCGTAACGATATAAATTTTTAAAAAAATTACCTTTATCACGAATCTTTGAGTTGCGCGACTTTTGAGCGAATTAAGTCAGACAAATCGTAGGAGAGACAATAAGAGCGTCTCCAGGACGTGTTCAGTAACTTTTAATTTTTATTTTGTGGCAGCAGACTAAACTGGTACTAAAAATGTATTGATGTCCCGAGATAATTGTGTATGTTTCTGTCTACTCTTTTTTTTTGTTTCTTTCTCCTGTACTTATTCACTGAATAACGAATTAAAAACAGAACAATAATTTTGTCTGGTAACGAAAAGCGGCTAATAGAGTTGTTAGCTGGTTGAGATCGATGTAGTACACGTCGTAGTTTGATTGTTTTTCTTTTTCTTTTAATTATTATTTTGTCTCTTAGCCAACGACCATTTTTATTATCATCCCGTGATTATGTCTAACATGTGCGTTGTGTTGGCAGACACATTGTTGTGTGCGGCCACATCACCTACGAGTCTGTCTCGCACTTCCTCAAGGATTTCTTGCACGAGGATCGCGAGGATGTCGACGTAGAGGTTGTCTTCTTACATAGGTATGAAATTAATTATGACTTTGTTCGGACGAAACAATTTCTTGCTGATTACAAAAATTTAGTTGAAAACAAAATTTTTTTGAAAATAAATTATTTCATAAAAATAATTCATGCGAGCGTTACTTGAAAATGTTTCGTCAGATTCCGTTGTGTTATAGCTGAACGACGTCGTCGCGATGACAGTCGCTTACCCGATAAGACAATTTTAAGCTAAAAAAATAATTACTCTCCTCCTTGACCACTCGTTTAATCTATTTCTCCACACGTCGAATGAAGTCATTTATTCATTCAACGAAGAATTTATGCCCAGTACCGTTCTGAAGATTCCTTTCAGGAGCGTACGAAGTAACTTGTTCCCTTGTTCCTCTAATGTACATTTTTCATACAGTGCCAAACGGGTAAGTATGGCGTTTCAAGATGCACGGGACCAACCAATATACTCAACTGCACAATTTTGAAAAAATGATATATCTTCGGAGCAGACGTTCGGTCTATGGATCCGTAAAATCTTCATCAGTACGCAATTTCCCATTGCCCAAGAAAAAAAAAATCCCCCGCTATTGACATTCATTGAAATACACGTATCTTCTCAGAATGTCCCGACGGAAAATCGGGACCTACGATCACCCTATTCATAAGGAGCGGCCTGTGTTTCCAGGAAAGAACCGGATCTCGAATTGGAGGGTCTCCTGAAGAGGCATTACACGACCGTGGAGTTTTTTCAGGGAACCATGATGAATGCTGTGGACTTGGAACGCGTCAAGGTACCCCCCCCCCCATTCCCCTTCTCCCAACCCCCTAGCAACATACGAGTCCACTCACCAATTTTGCCATATACCCTGTTCATCGTTCCTCCCACCCCCTCCCCTAGCCACCGTCTTCCTGAACACCATGCGCTTCTTCACTCAACAGTTTTAGGTTCCTTACAGTTTATACCTGGGTCCAACGACTTGATTGATCGATCGACTCGTGCATTGCTCTGTTTTATCGTTATACAATTACATCTTACGATTACTAGAGAGCATATTGATATGATAATTTTGATATTTTTTAAATATTATGCTCATTATCAATAGATCACATGCAAAGTGACGTTGCCTGTTGCTGCGTCGCTTACGCGTCCTGTGAATAAACTTTTAGCTATTTCAATCGTGACTTCCTTCGCATTATTATCGAAGCGACCCGATGTCCCCTTGTGGAAACGTAGCTCTGTCCTATTTTGCCCCATTGGTAACGTGCACCCAGGGCGAGTATGTCAATTTCACTGATTGAAATCCTTTATCGAAAGGGCCGTAGGCTCGCTTGGACTTTGTGAAAGTGCCACTTTGATATCCCTGCGAATACGAAGTGACGCGGCAAGAGGCAAGCAAGCATCGTAGAAGCAACTGCCTGCGACTGCATGGTATGCTGTATTGAGCTATTGGGGCCGGATTCAGCGTGCAGTAGATAATTAATTTTTTAGATCACTATACTTTGTACTGTACTGTTTACGCGAGACTGGAAAAGCGTCGTACGCTTCACTTCTGGTGCTAGGTATATTCCTATGATAAATCATTTGTCTATTTCGTTATGTACGTTTATATATATACACGTGTTATTATGATTATATAAATTTTAAAAGAAGGACAGTCGGTACCATTAGACGTGAATGTTACTATAAAACGTATGGTTTGTCGGATTGGCCGAATAGGAAGCCACCGGATCTTGAGCTGGAAGGACTATTCAAGCGGCACTTCACGACCGTGGAGTTCTTTCAGGGGACCATCATGAACCCCATTGACCTTCAGCGGGTCAAGGTGAGTTCCCCATTAGATTGACACTCTCAGAAAGCACACTAACATTTTGGATACTATGACGACTGTTTGTGTTATCCTATATAACTTCTGAAACCCTTCCTCTATTATATTATACACGTCGAGATGTGTCGTAATATACTTTCTTCAGACCCTCGCAGCAACTTCCATTACGTGCATCCGTGATACATCCTGGATATAATAGATCTCTTTGTTTCTTCTTAAATTATCTTCAACTCGATCACGTGTACTTCTATTTGGTACTTGGATCGGGTATGCAAGTCGGGCGTTGTCCTTTTTTTGAAGCTTCACTGTTTTATACTTCACGGTATACTTGTATATGACTTTTTGGAATTGAAGTTCATCGAAGATTTCGATGGGCTTGGAAGTTTTGTGAAAACAATTGTTTTTTAATGACGATGCCATCCTATTTAAACACGAGCGAGATATACTATTATGTCATGGCTGCTGCTCACGATGATGCGTTGAGACGCGGAAGTCACGTTGCATCGATGACAATGCTGTTGTTTCCAGGACATGGTTGTTGCCTGTTTGTACCCTCTATAAAAGTCCTCCCATTAATCCTCCTTAGGCTGCGTTTCGTCGTGTTGACTTTAACTGCCGTATACTAGGGGCACGTCTGGCCCTGCTGTTTGCTTTGAACACTGTTCTCTCTTCTGTTGTCGTCATCAATTCCCGCCACGTTGTCCACGATCGTCATTAAATCTCGCGAGACAGGAACGATCGGCAACAATGATCGAGACGACCGTCGAGATTGGCCATTGTGATCATTAAACATATCCATGTGTGTATCGATCTCGTATTATCGATTTGTAGTCTTATCAGTCGACTTTGTATCCGTTCGTTAATATATTGTTACGCAGCGTCTGTCTACAATTTTTATATCTCGTTACACTGAACATACATATACGTCACACGAAAAAAAAAACCTATTAAGGGCTATGTCACATCCGGATAGACCCATGCCTGCTGATGACCCAGGTGGGTAAGTGTCCGTGTTTTTGAAGCCTAATGTTCACGGCCATTTTAGAGACGTAGCGATTAGCATAGAAAAGCATAATTTTTTTAATTCCCTGCGATTGAGAGACACAACGATACATGCTCACTTATTGTCTTTTTCAAAAAAAAAAAAATATCACTCGTTTTTACATTAGCCATTACATAGACATGGGCATGTGTTGGATGTATTATAGATAGTATATATATATTTATTATATAAATAGAACGGGCTGTGCATCGTTGACTTTGTATATAGAATTATATTCAATGCTCATATATATATTTATATATAGAATTCTTTAGACGTTTTTCCCTTCCAATTGTCCCATTTTGTAATTACGTGGAAACGATAGATGCTGTCTTTTTTTTTATACCAACTTTAGATATAGGTCCCACCGTTTTCTGTATGCTAGTTACGAATGGAATATTCAGCTACTTACTCGTATTCGTTCGAGTCATTAATTTTGTGCACGTTCTTAGAGCCCGCAAGGCGTCTTTTTCTTTACGTTTTATACTTATTACTTTGTTACTTATAGTCTATGCGAAAGTTGTAAGATGTGATTAGTATCGTTCGAAATTCGAAGCATGGGATACATTTGGTAGTTGGTAATATATTTTGTTGATATGGATAGTGGAACGATATCAGGATCGGATGGGACGGTTATTCTTGATCAATGCATTGCATCAGATATAAAATGGAGTATGATGATTTTGATCCTGAAATCATTCCCCGTTATCCGAGTCAATGATGAAATTAGCTTTTTAAAACGGATATCTTCTCCGATAATTCTGCACGTAGTATATAACTTTCTATCTTATTCATTTGTACGTGAGAAATTCAATGACGTTGGGCCTATTCATTGATTTGACAGTTTATTGACGATATTAAAAAAAAAAATAAAAAATCGCGATACTTCGATTTGATATGGTTTTTTTGGCTCAACCTGGTCAGCAGTACAATTTTTGAATCGTAGTTTCAATAAAAAGTTCTACGACTTGACGAGTGAGAACAATTTATGGAAAGATCGTCAATATAAAATCGTATAAAATATTTCATTCGCGACTCCACGAATTCTATCACACAAATCCATAATCCAGGATGGCCGATCAAACACAGAAATAATATTTGATAAATTTTGTAGGTGCACGAAGCGGACGCGTGCTTGGTCCTGGCGAACAAATACTGCCAGGATCCTGACGCAGAGGACGCGGCCAACATCATGCGCGTCATCTCCATCAAGAATTACTCTGACGACATCCGCGTCATTATCCAATTAATGCAATATCACAATAAGGTACACGGAGAAAATGTAGCAAATGACAAATTTCTTGTTTGAGCAAATGGACCAAGCAGTAAGGATTATTTGACGTGACCTTGACACCCTTTAATCAATTTCAGGCCTACTTACTAAACATTCCATCTTGGGACTGGAAGCAGGGCGATGACGTCATCTGTCTCGCTGAACTCAAGTTAGGCTTCATCGCTCAGTCCTGCTTAGCCCCAGGATTCAGTACAATGATGGCCAATCTCTTCGCTATGCGATCCTTTAAGACGGTCAGTAAAATCATTCTCCAGCCATTTACTATGTATGCATGTGTCATCATCGTGCCGTCAGGTCTTGTCGAAAAGGTCCACAGTGATGCGCGAAGCAAGATCAGAATTTTATTATATTACTTAAATACCGCGTAATTTATAATAAGCATTTTCGTATCATACTCTTTCAACCTATAAGATCAGGGATGTTTTTTTTTTCATTCCCATACCATATGTCGCTTCACTGTGGACGTCAGCTGTACATGCATATGTACACACGTCATTTAGAAATGGTTGGTTGATTGGAACCAGTCGCCCGATATACAGGCTTGGCAGAATGACTATCTACGTGGAACCGGAATGGAGATGTACACCGAGACACTGAGCCCTACCTTCATTGGAATGCCTTTTGCCAAAGCTACTGAGTAAGTCGGTCCATGACCAATAAAGTCCTCCAGCAAAATCAGTTCTGATTCAAGAGACACGACCAGACGATATCTTATATACAATTGGTACACGCTGATAATGATTTATCGCGAGCTGTTTGCGTATAATAATTACGTCGGTAAAGAAATTTTCTAGAATTCTATTGAAATTTTTTTTCTAAGGACCACACGACACCCTTGGTCGAGTGGGCGACATTATTTTTCTCCCTTGATACCAGAAGCTTTGTAATTATATGCACCTTCTTTTTGCATCCTTTTTAAATTGCTCAATGCCATATACAGGACTGTGCAGCTTTCTAATGACGAAGGGTTGTACGGCTTTGGATGTACAAATTCACAATTGGACTTTTGAATACGTGTTCGTATCGTGGTCATTTATATGTAGCTGCAATTAAAACGTCTTGTTCAAAGAATATTTTTCTAAGGGGTGTTTTGCTAATGGCTTCGTGCCACGGATGTAAACGAATCATTATTACGATAGGACCAAAGAAATGCACGATTTTCATTCTTGCTTCACCTTCACAATTATATCGCACGATGACTCGTGTTTGTGAAAGTCAAGCTACAAGAATTAATCGAAACAACCCTTAAACACAAGAATCCACGGCATTCTAGTAAAACAAAATGCTCGAATTGTAATGGAATAAAAAAATTTTTACAACCCTCCAGCAGAACATACCGTAATTTTTTTTCGAAAGAAAAAAGAAGGACGTCTTCATCCATGCAAACCAAAGATATTCATGCATCCCTCAAGGGGTAGGTCAGTCTCTTGAATCGGACATATAAAAGAAAAAAAAAAAAGCAAGGGATCAAGCTTCGCCTCGCCTATGTCTCTCACTACGCTCCACTCCGCTATGAACCCTATAAACGTGTCAACATGTATAAACCGTATCTGTGCTACACCTAATCAATGTAAACCACCCCTCATCGCTTGAGTAACGTCGTGTATTCACCTTCGCAATTATCGTCACCGCGCTCATCTGTCGGCGAAGACACGTCAATCGGAAGCACTTTCCGCTCGATGGTACTTTGGGCGGATAAAAGGCGACCTAGGGTAGTTTCCTTCGAAGGGACGCGTTTAACCATTTCTTTTTAGGGGTTCGGGGCAAGCCTCCCTCAAGGATGAGATCGTTTTAGGGTCTGGTAACTTCCGCTCGGTAACTCAAGGTTCTTGCTTTTCGCTCTAACGCGAACCGCGATCGATAACCAGAAAATGACCAAAATTCGTGGTCGAGATAAGTCTATCAGGAATAGCTTTTATAAGCTAGGAACGCCGGTCGATCACGTATGCTGCCACTCCTGGCTTCTGCTCTTTCGGTCGTGATCATTTGCCATAAGCGCATTACTCTCAAGCATACACCTCTACCATGTATATCCCATAGCTCCCATACAGGTATATCCCATTTATCCGAATCAACGTATTTCCAGGAATTTCGTGATTACGCGATTATATATCATCTAATTGCGTAGGAGCGCATGCGTCTATAAATAACGTGCATTTTTTTTACTATTTTCATCATGTACCATCTAGAGGTCTAAGGGTTGATCGAAGTGTTCATTTAATCTTTTTGAGATTAATGAAGATCTCGCAATGGTATCGGTAGTCATTTTTACTTGAATTTTATCAGTACTGTACCAGTATATAATCTTTATTACTTTTACATGCGATGTCTCTCCGATGGCATCCGGTTTAGTAATGTTTTTTCTTACTTTTATTTATTTTTTTTCTTCCTCCAGTCACGAGAAGCTGTTTCGCTCTTTTACTAGGTGTCTGACGAGTCGTTATACTTCTCGTGGCGGAATATTCTTGTCAATGGAAGACTCTTGAAGGTTTGATGATTTCATGACGTGGAGCTGGTTGGTTGGTGTTTCAGTCGCCGGACACTCAGGCGTGGCAGAATGATTACCTGCAGGGCACGGGCTGCGAGATGTACACGGAAACCCTCTCCCCGTCCTTTACCGGGATGACATTTCCCCAAGCCAGCGAGTAAGTTCTCGCTGCCACGACTGCCACACATGCAAACTTTTCTTGAGATATTTTTTGTCCTGTCTTTTTTGTTTTGTTTTTTATATATATATCACATACAAATGCATACGTTTCTACTATATATATTTTTAATGATTGTATGTATCATTGTTCGTATGTCCCCCCCCCCCCCCCCCACGCCGGAGAGTACGAATGTTTTGGCCAAATTTTATTGGACTTTTTTTTTCTCTCTCTCTCTCTCTCCTTTTTCGCATAGACGTTTCCGCTGGGTATCTCTTTGATCACGTTTGAATTTTGTACAATCTATCACAGTTTTTGCATCTCTTACGAGCGCGTACGTTTTTTCTTCTTTTTTTACGTCAAAGCGAATGCAGAGTCTTGTTTGAGCACATTTCATGGATTTATTATTTTTTTTTGTAATGGTACGAACTCCAGCGTGATCAGTAAGTATTTTGACATTTGACTAATTAAACGGGCACGCTACTGTACTTTTACTATACTTAACACACGTCACGCGATTTCATTGCGGACAAAGTTTCTTTGAGGATAAATTGAACGTCGGTCGCGTGACTTTTGAATTTTGAGTCAATGAGTCATTATGCCGAGAATTGCTAATTTTACCGCATTTGCTAAAATATGCATCAAACTTTATTAATTACGGTGGTTTACAATTTTCTTCGAAATTAAGTATACACTAAAAAAGAACTGATCTAGATTCTACGTGAACTTTAACCAAGAGGTATTTAATACAGTCTCGCAAATATTTTTCGACATATTCACTATTCTGCATTCCGCATATATGTCAAATTTAATCGTGCGCGTTTAACGAGATGCAAGAAGTGCATGTTGAAAATCCCCTATTTACGTATGGCAAATGTGCATTTGACTTTTTTTTTGTTTTGCGAACGTTAAGTACTGTAAAGCTGCATTTTGAATTTTATACAGTTACGCACAGTCGTATCATAAATCGTGTCCCGTGTACCCGTCCCATTGTTATGGTGTGGTTACCTCTTAGACGTAGCATTCTAATCTTCTTAACAACGTTGAGACTTTTGTACACGCATGCCTGTTGCTCATTCAATGTGACGTAATCATTTTAAACGAACGACAAAAGTTATAACGCCACAAATCGCTATATGGATTAAACAATTACGCAGAGCCATACAATTTGATACATTACATTTTTAGAAAAACATTTATTCTATAGCACAATTGATCATGCGACGGTAATACATAAGACTTTTAAAAATTATTTTATGTTTACTGCAAGCACAACGATTAATCAGTTTTTTGCACATCGAACACACAACCAGCGACGCCCACGAAAGTAAACACGTATTTCAGTGCACTCTGTAATTCTTTTTATAAATATATCAACGACACTTTGAAAGCGGTCATTTATTTTTTTTTCACAAAATCCATTTACGGATCATTTGCGTATCGTTTGAAGGTTTGTCTTTCAGATTTTTTTTTGTTTCACATGTTGGATCAACACTTCTTTTAGTTTGCGTGTGTGGGAGTATACATATACATGTAATCTAAGGTGCGCCCCCTTTTAGACCTTAGATTATTTATTAGATTACATTATATATACTATGCAGATATACATTCGAACATTTATATATATGTAGATATTGATATGCATATGGTAATATAGTCCACTGATTATTTGATTCGAAGCAAATATGAAAATGCCATCTGGTAATATTTTAATTAGATCTCTAAATAGATTGCGGATTAGATTATTATAGATTTATAGAGCGCATTAGAAATTCTCTTTTTCAGCATGATATCGGTTAATTACATTAGAACGAACGTTTATTAGCGTTTGCCTGCTTGATCGCCTATCTCCAGGTACTCCCGGTACATCTATTTGGATGCGAACGAATGTCCGATGTTTCGTTATAATTTTAAAGGTGCAGCACGTCACTGAAAATCATTAATCAATATACTCGATTGAATGTACGACTGACAAGAAAGGTGGTTTACTGAAAGAAAGAAAAAAATAAATTAGACGTCATTGATTCTCGGTGTCATGCTACACGTTCGATGTTTATATGTTGTACAGCTGTACTGTAACGAATGCAGAGCATAAAAGAAAAACATTAAATATTATTTTACGTTTCGTCAACAGTAACTTGTATGTCTAATTAAATGTTATTATGAATAATTAATTAAATTTCACTGTTATATCGTTAAAAGAGTGCTCTGTGTTTGTGATTAATCCTCGTCCCTGCGAGCTTCTGCAATTTTGATAGTGAAATTTCGAGAAATCAGATAAATTGACACATGCATAACTAGCACAGTGTTTGATTAATTATAATGAAATTTCATTATCTACAGTGTGTAACGCAAATTATAAAAAAAAGGCGCGAGATTAGATGTCATTTTCGTTAATCCTAACCGTAACAGCTTTTGGTTTACTTAAAAAACAAAAAACTAATGGAAGATAGTCAAAAGCAGCCTCTAAATTCACATAAAACACCATAAATCAATAGAGTCTCATATACACACCTGCATTCTGTATAGCCACGTATCTTTGACTATTCTCCATCGATTAAATATTTTGACAACGCAACCGTATGCTATACACATTCTCGTCGTAGGTTATGCTTCACCAAACTGAAGCTCCTGCTGCTGGCGATCGAGATCAAAGGCGAGGGAGGTGGCGACAGCAAGATCTCGATCAATCCGCGAGGCGCCAAGATCGCTGCGAACACTCAGGGATTCTTCATTGCTCAATCAGCCGACGAGGTGAAACGGTACGTGATGATTAATGGCGAGCGATCGATAGCCTAGAAAAATAGTTTTTTTAATCATTAAAAATTGTTTAAAGTTCGCAATCGTAATTTACAAAAAAATAATTATTATACTCTCATAACCTTATTGCAGTGCATGGTTCTACTGCAAGGCATGCCACGAGGACATCAAGGACGAAACGTTAATCAAGAAATGCAAGTGCAAAAACTGTAAGTCATTCCATCCCGAATTTCGTAAAGCTCTCACTGTCTCTCTCTATATCTACCATATACTATATGCTATACTATACGATAACGTATAGCCCGTCTATCATTGAGATCTCTATTAATGAAAAGTCTCTGATCATCCCTTAAGAATAAAACGTCATCGGCCGCGTATACGCGACGATACACACTTTGTGAGTCACATGACGTATTTCAAATGCGTCCTCGTACGCAGACAAGAGCGTCCGGGACTCGTGTCGACGGGACCTTTTGGTGAATATAGCACAGGAGTGTGATTGGAGCCTCGATGGGGTGAATAGAGGACGGGAAGGTATAGTTGGATAAGAGGATGGCAGTTATTTTTTATTTTTTTTTATTTCTTAAACGTCATACACAGACACTACCCAAGTAAGTCTCATGTGACTCGCAACGAATTTCTTCACCGTGTTTCGGATCGACCAACGCAAAGATCTCTTGCTGACCTCTTTTATTCTGATCCTTTATTCATTCTGTTTCCTATCCTCGTTACACCGAGAGCCGTTATCGGTAATAGCGCGATGACAAAGTATTACATGGTTGTGACCAATGCTATTGTGATATATGATCTAGTGGGGCAACAGCAGCGTTCCTGGGGCCGGGACTTAGGTAACGTCTCTATAAACGCTCGTTCGCTTATTCTCAAAAACTTTACTATATCTCGTCTTTGAATTTTACTTTGATTACTATGTCTTTCTTCACCCTTAACTTGCGGCTTTGTTTTTACGTTCACTATGTATATATATACATATACGATAATAATCACCGTCTGCTGTACTATAACCCTTGTTTACTGAAATGTCTTTGTATACTGGATTTTACTTTTGGGTTTTTTATCTCTCTTTCTATTGCTGCCTTTCTACATATATACATATATATCTCTCACTATCTCTCTGGTACTCTCTTCGATTCTCTCACGGTCTTTGGTTATCCCTTTACTTGGCTCTGAGAATTTTTTTCTTAAAGTTTCTATGCATTCGTCTAGGCGATCGTGAAAATTGCATTTTTAACGAACCCGCCCGTTCACCCCGAACCGCCCTTGTATTGTGTTAACACTTTATGACGTTTGCAATGTTGGATTGGGTAATGTTACATTTTTCACGAAAAAAAAGGGTACCGCGTGTAATACTTGTTGAATCATGTGACATAGTGTGCGTTCACTGTGAGGATTAAAATATATATTTTTTTTATCGATATAAGAAACTACGATAAATGATGTTAGATGTGCATCTTAGGAATTTTCCCTTTATCGTAACGCAATATTGTTATGTCATGATATTTTGTGCAATATAGATATATCGTTTCCCTCTTGGCGTGGTTGTCACTGTAGAATCTCCAACGGCCGAGATACGTAATGGTCACACGTGAAAAATGAAATATTACAAGAAACACATGTGACATGTTCCCTGATAGTTGAATCAGCTGGCGCATGATCACCTGACCGAATATACGAAACTAGCCTGCACTTCTAGTATGTGCCTTCCCCCCCCCCCCCCTCGCCCCCCTTTCGTCCACCCTGCATACATATAACTAGTTCCGGATTGGGTCGTTCCCCCGTATTCAGTCATCGCACAATTTTCTTTTGTCGATCGTACAATTTTCAGCGTGCCAGCTGTCATTGATGAGAATTATGATTGATCGCAAGGTACCTTGACGATTCAGTTTTTGATAAGTGCTCTAGATTCTGGAGGATTCCATGTGCATCGATATACGTCGCATATGGCCAAGTAATAGATACATGCGTTATAATCTCTGATCCCGTGTATGTGGAGAAAGAAAGATTTTATTTAAAAAAAAATTCATCTCGTAGCGAGCAAGTGGGAGATGAAATATAATCGCTCGGATATATAGTAATAGGTTATAAGTATTTAATGGGCAAATAATAATTCTTGACTCACACGGTGACTTAAACATAAACACAAGACAATTTTACACGACAGTCTTTCTTTCCCTTCTTTCCTTAGGACGACTATTCCCATACGCAATAGTTATGCTTTAAACCCTGGGCAATCAAAGACTTCGTTACTCTATATTGGGGGTGATCGATTCAGTTTATAATTTTGTCAATAAATCATTGAATTTATCGCTAAGTTTTTAGAGAATCTATTAGCGAACTCTCGAATGACGTAGGTATATATATATACATATATATCTGCGGCGATGTTTCAGAAAGCATGTCAAGTCAGCGTCAAGGCGATTCTATTAAAATAATGAAACAGATCTGACCACGAGCTTCTTTAGCGATATTTAAAACACAAAGTGTGACGCGGCTATCGAGAAATCTTCGGCACACGAAGTGACGAGGGAAGCGTTTAATTATAGTTTTTAATTAACATCGAATTTATCCTATTTCTGTATTAAATCTCGTATAGCGATACAGGATATGCATCACGTATGACGATGTCGATAGTCACGTAGAGTTTTAGTACGATAATAATAGTAATAATAGAAATGACAATTGTTGTATTTGTACGTACTTCAGTATATAATAATTTACTCATATTTCAGCGCTAACAACTTAATATCGATATATTAAATTGATTCATACGAATTCACCAATATATTGTTGGTCGAGATACGCTAATGCGAATATTGTGTGTGTCTCTTGTAATTTTCTTGAATGTACGTAGATAGGTGTTATGTACTTAAAATACTTAAACCCGTGTCCGGTTGACCACTGGCTTTTTGCAGATGTGGGGATGATGATGATGCAGACTGGCATGGTGAAGGGAAATTCTGCCTACCACAGTTACCTTGACGGTATGCCTTGTTCCACGTTCCACGTTCCACGTTCCGCTTCTCCAACTCCTATACATATTCCGGACCATTAACGTTTTCCACGAGAACCTGTCGGAATAGAATGGTTGACGCTTCGAGAAGGAAACAATGAGAATAAGCTGAGCTTGTTTATTATACCTCGGATCGTTCTCGGGAGCTTTATAATCCCACGGGACTCGATGCCTATTTTATTCCGACAGGATATATTGTCGGAGTCAGTAGTTCTTTTTATTTCTCTATCTCTCTCTCTCTCTGTTTACCGCACGTACCAAGGATTACCAATTGAAAATGGAACGGCATTCCCGCCGAAATAACGCCGAGTATTGGATTTCTTTTGACGTTTTTATATTACGTGTATACGTAGTATATACCCAGATACGCGAAAAAATTCTTTTTTTTTTCAATTTTGAATGATTCGAACTCGTGTTTCGTTGTGGAATATGTGCTATTTTCCACAGGATATCCTACAGTAATATTATGTATTTCTTGGATTTTTTTTTACTCTGTACTTTATGAACTACTCACTCGGACAGGAGCTGTGGCCTTGTTCAAGTTTTTTCAATCTTCCCACGAGACTTCATTGTTTAAACTGTACGAGCTTTAAGATCGAGCTTTATATCACTGAGCTTTAGTTAGAGCTGAACTTGTTTTTGTTAGTATGTTATATCTCGTTATTACACATAGATTATGTTTAGCAATCTCGTGGCGTTTGCTTTACGCTATTACATATAGAACAAGACCAAGCGACGTGTGTGGAAACTGTTAATACGTACTAATAACTGTAAGCCTTAAACACTGTATCGAGGCACCACTGATTGTCCTTATATTCTAAACTGGCTCGCAACCACAGAAAGGAAGCAAAATACTTCATTCCTTCTATCGTCGAGACATGCTTCTGGAAAATTGGCACAAAGAAGCACGTTGTCTGATCGTATTCTATGTGTTGTGGCTGTTAAGATATTAACCTAAAGTATATTAAGGTTGCCAAATTTCAAATGGCACAGGCTTACATTAACCAAGTTGACGTCGTTGTCGTTTCGGTGTTGCTTACTTCACGTTTTTTTCATTGACCAGTTGACTTAACCATAAACAACGCTAAAACTCACGCAAGAGGAAGGCGTATAACGCCGTTGCAAAGTTTTCAAGATATAACTAAGCTGCGTCTACATTACTTAGAGCATTGACACAGCCGTTACATGCTGTACGAAGCTGGTCCAGTCAAGATCAACATGTCACTTCCAAATGAACTCGATAAACCTGCATCACTGTAAGACACGAAAATATCAAATATTTCTTGAATTTGCATTTTCCCCGAGTTAAAGAGGCCACAGTGATAAGTTTATCTTGACTGATTTTATTTTTTTCTGAAGCTACGGTACAAGGTGTCAATCTTACCGTGTACCGCGGATAATATGGCGAATTGGTTTCCCTACCTGCTAACCAGGAACATGAAGGATTCTCGAGAAGCCGAAATTTCGCGACAACGATGAAATCGTTGCAATCAATGATCTTTCAATGAAGAAGGCCAACCTTAACCGAAAGTGTCGTGAAACATTTTCGATACACAACCTTGAGTGCTGTAGACGTGATATAGTGGGGCCATTAATGACCCGTTCATTCGTTGTATAAAGCTTTTCAGTTTTTGGCTGTTCCAATTCGTTATCCTGCCTGTCGGTTGTCAAATGACACCTGCTCAGTCAAAAGTGTTATCGCCAGTAAAATATTGAAAGATAAACTTTCGATGCCCAGGGTTTATCCTGTTTTCTAATAGAGAATACACGTGTATCGTTTTCTTTCATTTACTTTCATCCCTCTTGTACCTCATGTATACACTGTTACACGCCATTCTTGATATTCACCTACACGTATACACTATCGCAATATCACCCCGTATCGTCATAATATCTTCTGCGCTCTACTTCAGCATCATCAGGTTTCGAATCGTATAACGGCGGAATTATAAGCGAAGAATGTCTTTATTGTTATGTCATTTGTTGGTGACCCGAAAAAATTGATTGTGACCTGTATTATGTTGGTAATGTCAATGTTCCCGCTTACTAGGTTTCTCGATCAATCCTCATGGTGTAATTGACCAAATTTCTTGATAATTCCTAAATCAGGAAACATGTTTTTTTTTTTTAAATAATTCAACTAATCACACAATCCTTATTTTACATCCTTATCTCTACTTTTACAAAGTTGAAATAACTTAAAGCAAATCTAACAATATTATTAACGGTACGTATTCACTTAATATCTAATTTTCAAAATATACAAGAAACATTTTTTTATTTTCTTTTATTATTTGTGCTGTCTTACGTACGCACCTGGGTTTTTTGTTTCTATCGTTAGAAAATGTACATATAATTTATTATATTTATTATATTACCCAAGATGCATTGATCGAGATTAGACCTAGACCTACCCCATGTTAAACCACCCCCCCTATACCCCGCATTTAGGTTGACATTGTTTTGATGTGAAGACTAACAGCTCTTCTCTCCCTTCGGGCAGTGGCCACATTCCGGAAAGGCGTGCGAGCCGTTCAGATGGTTGGAAGAGCAAGTACGTATTTCCCGAGAGTAGAATTGTGTCACGTGTTTTTCCCAATGTATTTTTCTTTATAATGAGTATTTCTGTTAATTCGGGCCCCTCATTCCTCACACGAAATACCTCGTATTGAATTGGCATTGCTTTAGGCGCATTCAGTCATATATACGTAATTTGTGACTGTGAATGCATAAGAGATTCACTGTCATGAAGGATATGTCATGACTGTCATGCTTTTAGAATTAAAAGTGTCAATTCATTGGAGGAAATTGAATTTCCTTTCATTCGCATAACGCATTAACCCATTTTCACAAAAACATCGATTTTTTATTTCTTAACATTGACTAACATGAATTTATGGTCACTTGGAATTACTCACTTGTAATTAATAAATGAAAAATTAGTTCCTATTAATATTAGACTTTAAGAGTTACGAAGGGATTGCTGTGAAATTGAAAATATCGTTGGTCAACACATTTTTTTTCGATATTACATAAGTGGTGCAGTATGGTTGGTCGATGTAAAATATTTGGACTCTTATGTGTAAAGATGTTATCTATCGATGTGACTAGATATTTTTTGTCTATTGTATTAAATTCGCTGATGAATTTTTTGAAAATAATGTTTTTTTCGTCTTTTTTCAATTCTAGTCACAAAAGTCTTCTTATAGGAATGATTAGCACAACGATTATTATTTAACCTAAAAGTCAGTCGTATACCATACTGGTATACGTCATTTTTCAAAATTTTAATTGACCACTTTTTAAAAAAATATATATGTTGTGCTAAACAACCAAAATTTGTCTAGGCTATAAAATTGGCTCCAAAGTAGAAAAACATTAGTGTTTGCGCCCTATCGATGTGGTGTCGTTAATTTATCATGCAACTTCGATTTTTCATTATTGTCGTATGGAATGTAGCTCATGAAGGTTTGTAAGTGTTCTCAATGGTTTAATTGTTGTGGGTGCGAATTGGAATTACTCGGAAGGACTGACATGATTGTTTTGAGTATTAAAATTGCTGACTAATCTTGTATCGATGTTTAACATAATCGTTCCATCTAATAGTAACACCCTAGATACTATATTTAGTACATTAATCATGCTGATCGACGTGCGAAGAAAGATATAATCGAGAGTACAGTCATCGACAAAAAAATCGCAGACGTAGCTGCGAGAACCATACCAAAATGAGCGACCTGTACTTTTTGGAAAATTCGAAAAATCAAAATCACGTTAATTAACAGGAATATCGCGGATCTCGTGCTTTTACGTAAAAAAAGCAGTGCAACAAAAAAATAGCTAAATTCCTAACGAACGATATGCCTGTAGATTTTTCGAAAAAAAATTGCGCCCTCATTACATCTCATTTAGCCCACACGCTCATACTCACCTTCTTTGCCACTCGCCACATCTACACCTGATATAATCCCCATGACACGTATACGCACATAATATATATATATATATAAGACAGAATACGCACATATGAAGATACGTGAAATCTTTTTGAACTAACCGTCTGTGTGTCTATTTGCCTGAACTCTCGTCTACGAAAACTACGTAGGTGAAGACTTCACGTACCCAAGTAAGTCCGAGGAGGGAAGCTCGTACCTTTATATTTTGATTATAAATATGTATTACCGATATTCCATAGCAAATATTCGCGAGTACAAATTGCGAATCGCGACACGTTGTATAATCTCATAGAGTAGGAACTTGCGCCATCATCAATTACAGAGCAACGCTGTATACCCTTTATAAAACCGTATCGCCCGTCACAAAACAGAACTTTTTGTACATTTATCATTAAACTAGGATATATCCTGTCTATATATATGTATATACGGTAACTACTATTGTTCTTCATTCCAATTCCGATTCACCTTTGCTTAATGACGGTAAAAAATTTATACGCTCTTTTCTTCGTATACTTTAAGATCCCGATTACACGTCTGTGAAAAATCAACAAATTACTTTTGTACGTTCTCATGCTACGTCATATCAAAGTTTTATCTTCGGGAATTTATTGCTTTCACATTGACTCGCGTTAATAATAGTCTTGCAATGACTGTACTTGAAGGGTCTTTAAGACGTGTCTTGCATATCCGGTAAAAGCCCATTAAAGTTTTAATATATCATCTTGATACATTAATCATTCGCAAGTTATAATTTTTGATAAGTGTACAAATTGGAATTGACAAGGTATATTATGTAATATCACGGCACATATTAGAGTTGATTATATTGTGCGATATCGCGTCTGAAATATATTCTCGGGTATAACCATTATTATTTTGCTTATCATTTTTATCATTAGTATTGTTATCATTATCAGTGTTACCTCAAGCTGATTATATTACCGTTTCTTTTTGTCTCTGTTGTTCTTCCTTTCTTTTTCGCTCTTTTACACCATTTTCAATACACTTTTTGCACTCTACCAAAAATTCCTCAGCTTCTGCACAAGTTTCTCGTATGTTTTTCTTCGAACGCAATATATATACATATATATATACTGTACACGGTAATTAATTAACCGAGTGTTGATTATAGTAATACGTATATCAGTACGGTTGATTAGCCTTGCATGATTGGCGCTCACTAGATCCGTATTAGATAGAAAAATGGAAAATAGGTAATATCGATTATGACTGAAGCACAATTTTGATACTTGTCGATGCAATGGGTATAAAGATAATTTTGCAGCCGAGTGAATATCAGCTGTATCTGATAACATCGAATTCATTAATTCGAGACAGTATTATTTTCCATTTCTACGGATTTACGGTCAAGCGTAGTTGTAGCTCGTGCACGAGGCATGTCGTAGAGTTATTAAAATAGTTGAAATTGAAATTAGTTCTCGGTATACTGTTTATGGATCGTGGACGTTGAAATAATAATAAAATTGGTACAGGCTCTTGGGAAGTTTCACGATGAAATTTCAACTTTAATAAGCGTATATATAACTCTGACGTCCACGATGTCAGAAACAATTTTGCTCGTCGCGGCTAGAGATAAAAATGAAAATTTAAAAGTGGGTACCTAATCAATGTCCAGTCTCTTTAAAATATTGAGAAGACCGTTCGATGGGGTTATCGGGGAAGAATTTTTTAATGACGTAAAATTAGTACCTTCAGGATCAAACCGAAGCGTCCGTCTTTTTCAAATAGCCGCAGCACACCTCCCCCACCCCTTTCCATCCCAATTTAACCAACCACCACCAATTTTAATAAAAATTCTTAATCAGAATATCTGCAGCTCATGGCAGGGGTATGTATTGCGAGAAAGTTCGACGCTTCTGATTGGTCCGTTTTTTTTTTAAATGACTTACTTGCTAATCAAGTTATTAGTCTGGCGAATCTACGTTAGTCGGGTTATGTCAGAACGGTCTATTACATTGGACAACGTGATAGACTGATTGTCAATCAGTGATGATAACGCAGTAGTAATTAGGCCTTAGGTACTTAGGTAGGGTAGCTAACATGTGTAGTGGTTTGTTACAGACGACCACCATCCTCCCCCCACATTCACTCCGCCAGAACTGCCCAAGATGGTTCACGTGAGAGGTACAGTTACACCTCAGTTAAACCCATGCTACAGTCTCGCAGGCTGCTCTCCTATTATTAATATCAATAATCGATAACGCGATATTGATTGAACTGCAAAGTCATTGCATATTGAGTTTATGATAACGATTGAAGGTTTACACACAACTGATATCCTTCGAGTTGGACGCCCTTTTCTGTTACTGCTATTTAAAGTGGAGGAAATTATTGGAATTTTAGGAAAAAAAAATTCAGTTCATTTTGTATATGTATATTAGGAATTTGTTAAAAATTGTCGATCGAGGGATATCACTGATTCGTGAACCTTTTTTCTTTTGTTTGGTATCCGTACGATTGTGTATTTTTTTGCTATTAGCTTTTTTTTTAGTGATGCCAGAAGTGTATGGGTATTGAATTTTTGTATTGTTCTAATCTCACAGAAATTTTATTTTAATTTCTAGTCGAATCTCTGGGATTTTCATTATCGCTTGATATTTAGTTCGAATTTAATAGCTTTTACGTGTATAGTGCCTATGCTTATTGATAAGAGAATTAGTTTAGTTTGTACGAGTGCATTGATCTGCGATATTAGATTTAGATTGATCGGATTATACGAAATGGAATTGATCCTTTCAAACGGTGGTTTGTCGAGGTCGTATTTGTAGTGATATCATCAATAGTATCATTTGCATGATAAAACAGTAGTATGATTGATATTATTAAATATAGATTCGACGTTGCATGTTTTATTTATGTGCTGTGAATAGCCAGAGGATATGTAAGTTCTCAAAGCGTTAGTTAATTAAACAAACTTTGTTTTCATACAATTTTTGCATCAAATTCCATGTATGATAAACACGAAGGAATTCCTATAGTTACTTTTAGCTAACTTCTGGAATGTAGTAATGAAATTTTTTCGCGTACCCTTAAAATAGAATTTGTGTACGAGCAATAAAAAAATTGAAGCTTCCAATAACTTTTTTAATCTTGATAGAAGTATATGCACATTCCTATAGGACAAATAAAAAGTATTGTCCCATTGCGGAGTAAAGCTCTGAATGTATGTTGCACGTTTCGATTGACAATAAGTTGTCATCCACAATAGTGGCACGTATATAGAAAAGGAAGTGGCACATTTTAATGATTTTTTCCGATATGCGTATATCGTGTCTCCTTAGAAAGGAACTGGAAGATACAACTTGTGCGTTTTTGAGCTTGAAATATTTTCATAAATATTGTCAGGGTATGAAATAATTGTAGTTTTCAAAATTTGCCATTAAATTCGATAAAGTCAAATCACTTGATTCCGTATATCTGTATCATTAATATTTATTATTTTCTTAGCACATATAAAGATGTCTAGGATGAGATATGCGCGCCTGTAAGCATGGGGCTGTAGGTTCATACACGAAGCATTGCGCAGTACCGGGGGGAGTTAGGTCACAATCCTTGTGACAACAATGACTGACTATTCTGCTTAATCAATTAGCCGTGGACAAACAACGTTTAATTATTTGTGAACTAATTTTGCTGTGTGCATTTTAGGTGAGATCAGTCGCGAACGAGACGATCCAAACGGTAAGCTGTAATGAGTTATTATAGGGAGGAGTATAAATAAGATGATCCTAATAATCGCAATACAATATTACAAAAAAAAAATTATGATCCTCTCAAAGAATAATGATCGAACATTAGATGAAACATCGTGCAATTAAATAATAAAAAAAACGCCATTTACTTGCGTTATAATTACGTTTTCAAAGATTTTCCAAATTTATTCAATTTACATATCCCAGTTTTATCAGATCAATGCAGCTGCACTCGTATGAACTAATTCAAATAAATTCTCAAAGACGTTCAATTTCGCTCGTCATGCTCTAACTGCACTTTCAAATTTCTCATTAAACGTACTCGCGAAATTTCCCAATGTCTCGTGTGCTTTTGCGATCTCATGTAATTAGCCATACCGCTGATTATCATTATTAAATCAACTCTGTTACAGCCATGAGGAATCATCGGAACTCCGTGGGGATGACGATGATGAATTCCACGAAGCAGGTTAACAAAGTGAAACCGAACGTAAACAGAGCGCCCAATGATAGCTTATCAAGCCCGAATCAACCGTACAATCAGAGGTACAGTATGCGGTACTTACATAGTACACAATAGAATATATTACATATATATAAATTAATATACAAATATATACGTATAATCGCCAAATCACAATCACGAATTCATAATCATTGTCACTCATCACGTGGGTATCGTCTGGCTGTCACTTTTAATAAGTGTCATTTTTTTCTCACTTGGGATCCATATTGCACCGGACAACAACAACAACAACAGAAATATTAAACATTAGTTAAATTACTTGTGCTGTTATCACGTTATATTCTCACAATTTGTCGTCGATATATTATGAGTTATCACGGAAAATGCCAATGCGTGTCACTGTCGCGCCAAATCAAAGTGACAATCATATAGTAACACTCGACGAAAAAAGAAGGCGAAAATGTATTCGTAATTCTTACTACAAATTGTATACAAGTTTAACAAAATAATACATGATAGTTTGTTTATTTATTGTATTATATTTTATCAGCGATATATTGCCTGTTCTCTTTTTTTAGTGCACGTTTATAGGTTCATATATACATATATCGAAAGATAAAAGAATATTAATGATTCAAGGAATGGCTACGATTATAATTATTATATATGCTGATGACTTTTCTATAAACTGATATACTATACAATATTGAACTTTCTGCGGCTATCATTCGCTACTTAGATAATTCTCTATCTATCTTTTATCTACGCTCTCACTGTATCCTATAAATTTTCTTGTTATCTCGAAAGCTCTTATGCCGCATAAGTACCTTAGTACTCGGACAATCATCTATTTTTCGCCGAGTGCACTACTATGATGATTTGCACAAGATCGCAATACAAATGATTCACTCTTGCATCCACTATGTCAAAAGCATGAACTCTCCAAGTCACATGGTTATATACCGTACACGCCTTAGGTTTATCTTTCTTCCTTTGTTTCGAGATCACTAATGCTCGAGCAGCTTTCGTGCGATCCAGAATCATCGAGAGTCTAATGCGCAATTATCAAAGTGATCAAATATTAATTATCATTAACGTTCGACGTGATGAATTTCTAATACTAAACGGCTTACCTGATCAGTCTGACTTAACGTCGTACAGAACGTGTCTAAATAATGGAGAGTCTTAACGATCGAAAAATTAACGATGAATCATGCATGATAAACATCGAGAGGTTTCGGAAAACACTCAAACTGATAGTCCGTTATCCGCTCTGTATGATAGTCGTAAAATTGTATTGACAAATTTTCGAACTCGAACAAATCGATACCCATCTGTTAGGTATAGCGAAACAGGAGACGCATGATTTAAAATAAAAAAAAAAAAGAATACGAGGGACCTAGAATTCAATGATTTTGCATATATATCTAATATCTCCCAGGCTCATTAAGATCTCATCCTCTAACGATCAGTAACAAAAAAAAGCGGTACGAATCTCAAGCGGAAGAACAAAATGTAAAGTTCTGGTGATTTAGGTTGGACCAACGTACGCTCACCTTCTGATTCCAGATCGCAAGAGGAGTCCGCATACGCTGGCTACCATCTCGCCTACGAAGTCAAAAAACTCATGTATGCTTCTGCCGTTAACACTGTCTTACTGTGTATATCGTATTACGATGTGTTTATAATATTGCTCCATCTTACCCGAAGCTGCAAACTTACGACGTTGAGCTAGGCATGGCTTTATTGCATGACAGCGCTTTTGACAGCTTTCGATGCCTTTTTAATATGACCAGCTCGTTATCCTTTAACGCGATAATTAACTTCATACGTACACATGGGATACCACGTTATGCTACTAACAGATCCAATGATAGATACGGTACCTGTAGAGCTTATTGCGTCTACACCATTTTAAGTGGATCAAAGTGCAATTTACCGTCATTGTTATCCCGTAGGTAAATACTGAGTCGATTTTTATATTGATATAGATTTTTATTAATGACCCTCCCGAGAAGCATGTAATAAACTACAAGAAAACGAAGAAACGATATAGAAATGTTGAGAATCAACTTTATATACATGTATACATACTGTGCTATAGTAAAAGAACAAAAGTATAGTCTTCTATTAATTAAATATACTAACAATAAGTATAAGACACGTCTTATCCTTGAACGTTATCACTCGTATGAAATTTCAAAACGAAATTGATTTCGTTAGAATTTATAGTAGCGTGGATTATGCATCGTGTTTAAAACATGGACGGACAATTTGTGCAAGTACCTATATTATTATTTTTTAAATTAAAGTAAGACGTTCTCAGTTATTGAAAATTTGTTATTATGACCCTCATAAAAGAGTTATCTTAGACTTGAAAGCTTTAGAGAATTCATTTTGACAAAGTTATCTCCATGTTCGTTTGCTACGATCCTTTTTGAAAATTCCCGCCAATTATAGTCCCGTCCGACTAGAATGATCTTGGTACCCATGTTTATAATGTATTGATGGAAGTTAAGGTGGTCTGATGCTGCGCAATAGTTAATGATAATTCGTAACGATTATAACATTATATCCTATGATGAAAATTCGTTACAGGCCCACGAGCAGAGGCTCGGGTGGTGCCAACGTCAACAATAACGGCGGACTACAAGTGGGAATCGCCGACGATCAAGCAAAGGACTTCGACTTTGAAAAAACCGAAATGAAATACGACTCTACGGGCATGTTCCACTGGAGTCCAGCCCGTAACCTCGAAGACTGCATATTGGATCGGAATCAGGCGGCCATGACAGTTCTGAATGGCCACGTTGTTGTATGCCTGTTTGCTGATCCCGACTCACCCCTCATCGGACTGAGAAATCTTGTCATGCCATTACGAGCTTCCAATTTCCATTACCACGAGCTTAAACACGTAGTGATAGTTGGGTCTGTGGACTACATTCGTCGCGAGTGGAAGATGCTGCAGAATCTGCCAAAAATCTCAGTGTTAAATGTAAGCCGAATCATCCTTTTTCTAGCTAGGATCGTCCTTGTCTCACTTTTCTTGAAACATTTGTCCTTGGGATATTTATCAAATAATATTTCCTTTGATCTCTTTCACTTTTTCAAAATTTAAATCTTTGTAATGCTGCTACTGTTTAAGGTAACCAGGATCGATTTTCTAATTTGATATTGACCGACGGAGTAATGTTTAAATTGATAATCTGTATCGGTAATGACGCTTCGGAGCAAAGGATGAATATTTTTGTTATTCAATTTTTTTAAACCATTTTTTAGGGTTCGCCGCTGAGCAGAGCCGACCTGCGCGCTGTTAACGTGAACTTGTGCGACATGTGTTGCATCTTGTCGGCTAAAGTGCCTAGCAACGATGACCCCACCCTTGCCGACAAGGAGGCCATCCTCGCATCCCTTAATATCAAGGCAATGACATTCGACGACACCATCGGAGTCCTCAGTCAAGGTAAATCCGTGAAGGGGTGTTGCTTGCGTCATAATTCTTTATTTTCTTTTCTCAAATTGTAAGTAAACATTGCAGTAGATAATGAGCAAGGTAATTTGACTGCAGTTGGCAGTCCCATCGTCCTGCAGCGTAGAGGATCCGTTTACGGTGCAAACGTGCCCATGATCACGGGTAAGTTTTCATTTTGTAGAGAGGAAACGAAAAATTCTAAAAGAAAGCCAAATTCAAATAAAAAAATCCTATCGTTTCAACGTAACACTGTTAACAGAACTCGTGAACGACAGCAACGTGCAGTTTCTCGACCAGGATGACGATGATGACCCGGACACGGAGCTCTACCTCACACAGCCGTTTGCCTGTGGTACTGCCTTTGCTGTCAGCGTGCTGGACTCTCTAATGTCGACAGTCAGTAGACCTATGATATTTTTCACTGATAAATTTATATGATAAATATTCTAATCATTCGTCATTTCTTCCAGACCTACTTCAACCAAAATGCACTGACTCTGATACGCTCGCTGATAACAGGCGGCGCGACCCCCGAGTTGGAATTGATTCTGGCAGAAGGTGCTGGCTTAAGGGGTGGCTACAGGTATGCAATTTTTTAAGGTTAATTTAAGTATAATTTTTATTCAAAATATTATAAATTGTTCGCCTATTTTGTAGTACGGCGGACAGTCTGGCCAACAGGGATCGTTGTCGAGTTGGTCAGATCTCGTTATACGATGGGCCTCTGGCCCAGTATGGCGAGGGAGGCAAGTACGGTGACCTCTTTGTCGCAGCATTAAAATCGTATGGAATGCTGTGCATTGGTCTGTACAGGTACAGGTACCGGACTTTCTTTCCCTCGATGGTATTTATTGGATTACCCTACGTACTCTCTCTCATTCTCTCTCTCTCTCTCATTCTCTCTCTACTCTACTCTACTCTACTCTTTTACACATGATTTATACTTACCATTACAAACGTTACTACTGTGACTTTTGATTTTTTTTTTCCGCACACCTTTTGCATTTTGCGTTTTTGCATCACGACACGAAAAACGACGATCGTAAGTTACCTCATCCAAAAAATATCATTTTTGAACGTTACATATCACTGATTTATTTAGTGTTTAGTTACTCGCAACGTTTAGTTTAGTTATGCATATATTTAGTTTAGCTTTTGTGTCTTGATCGCATTATAATTGACAGTTGATACTTCAATTAATCATTTAGGTTTCGTGATACAAGCTCATCCTGCGACGCATCGTCCAAGAGATACGTCATCACCAATCCACCCGACGACTTTACTCTATTACCTACAGACCAGGTAAGTTTTGTTCCCTATGATTAATATTATTAATTCATGAAATTAATATCTTACTCTTTTTTTTCTTATTTCTTCAGGTTTTCGTACTGATGCAGTTCGACCCTGGCCTCGAGTACAGACCGAGCAGAGGAGCTCGTGGTAAGGATGACGCCTCCTGACTGTTGCTGTGTAGCGCCCTCACCGATGGACCCTACTCCTACATTTAATTGGGAAGGAAGACCGTCATGCCACCTAAGATCCCCAACCGAGATTAATTCTCGCATCCCCAATCTGACTGCACGATCATCCGATCGCGTCTAGTACAACCTGACTCACAGCCCCGTCCACGTTAAAAATCATCAGAACGCCAGTGAGAACGTCCGCAGGAGTCAACACTTCGGAAGCCAGTGTTATTTTCTTTCTTTTTCGTTTTTCTCGACAATTGCACATTTTTAGTTTTCTTTTTCCTGTCTATCCCACTCGTTATCTTCACTTAATTTTTTTTTCCTTACTCTTCTGACATAAGAATGAATTTTTTTTTCGTTTACTTGCTTGGTTTTTTAATTTCGTGTACACCTTGACTTTTCTTCACGTCCCACCCTCACTCCTGTTTCGTCATCGACCCGCGAAGTGAACGATCATCACGACAAAGTACTAACAGAAGGATGCTGGGATGTGGCATGATTAGACCCTGGTCCGAGGGCTGCTACACATTCGTTACTAAAATCATCAGGATATCTCCATGATGAAGACGTCGATGAACAAACCGGTTTAATCCGACTGAGTGAACAAGTTCAACTAAAGTGTTATAAATAAATAAAATTTAATAGAGACTACCCAGAGCGGTGATAAACACTGTTATGGAATTGGTCATCGCGAAGAGTGTCCAGGATCGTGGCAAATTATGAGAGATGGAGTGAAGTGGATGATCATAGTCACTTCGATCGAACGCACCTCTCAGTACGAGGTTCGGTTCTGAAGAATCAGCAATTTACATGGGAATTCGCGATACTCGTCCCAATTTTATTTCTAATTTTGTCCAATATTATATTTGCAGTGTTTTACTTTACTCCTGATATGGTAACACATAGTGTCACTATAATTTATACCTTTACGGCCAAAATACGTAATACGAGTTCGTATGTCATTTCTTTTTTAACACGTGATGATACTCTTTAATACCATAAAACAATGCTGATAGTCTCGTCTGTCTCTCCGAGCCACTTTCCATACATGTATAAAAGTCTAATGGAGTAGCTTCGATGTTCCCAATGGCGGAAACGCATCGCATGCGACGAGCGAGGAATCGAGAGTGTAATGAGACAAAAATGTGTGCGGGACTACATGTAATCTTACCTCGTGTGTCTTGTTTACGACTAACGAAACTCTCAATCAAGCACTTTGTACAGGATATATACAGGATATATATATAAATAATTACGATAAACACCCTTTTCCACACGATTTTGAGTAAATCGGTTATATATCGGTATACATACATTATAGGTATATATGCACATATATGTATGTGTGTATATATATACATATATATGCATAGAAATTCTCTCTTTTATATATTTTTGTGAAACTCAAGAATGTGTATATACACAGGTACACACACATACACGACTTATGCTTACACCGATGACACGGCACACGGCGTACTTTTGCGCATATGCAAATACAAAGTAAAAAGAAAGAGAGAGAGAGAGAGGATCACATAGTCAGGCGCTTGGCGCGCACGGAAATGATGAAGTGAACAAGAAAAATCTGCATACGAGTAAAGGGACGTATATATGGTCTTAAGTGGAAATTATGAGGAGCGTGTGTCATCAGACCCGGCATCTGATTAATTGGTTATTCGTTGCTGTATAAAATACTCAATTAAATGATGAGAAAAGAAAAAAAAGATAATTGATTAAAGAGAACTAGCTGTGGTAGACGCTGCCGTGTTCGTATATGCATACCGTGTATAACTGCTGCTGCTGCTGCTGCTGTTGCGATATCCACGTGCACTGTTCACTGCCACCGCAGTTCGTGTTATCATCGTATAACCTTAATATGACTCGATTAAGACGAGAAGAATCGTGAGGCGCTGCGCTATCGCGTATCCGACTATAGAAATTCAGTAACGCCGAGTTGGCCCTGTAATGATGCCATGACGAACTTTCCAATCTGGTCACGCGAAAGGCGTCTTAGAAATCGCTCACGGATAAGACCGTGTCGCGTTATCGTCATTGGTAGCGAATCAAAAGAAAAACATTCACGTATGTTACATTAATGAATTTTGAGTCAAACGAAACGGAATTGTACTCCTTCGATTTTTATTGATTTTTAGAGATTCATAAAGCATTCTGAAATAATGATCGATCTTGTGCTACCAATGACGTTATCAGTGATTATTTTAATTTATTTTTCGCCCTGGACTTTTCTCGTCTTAAGAGAATTATACAAATTCCTACATTTAGAATTATGCAAGTCGTTCATTCACTCGTCAAAGCCTTGTGTAGAATTTTATGGTAATTGTCATTGTTGTCTGTCACAATAAGCCAAAGTCAGTTACCGTATTGTAATAACTTTGATGTAACGACAGTCGATGAGTTATCGCGACGGTTTGATAATTGATAATCGTTGACGCATGTTATTGTGCATATGCATAAAGAAGTAAAGTTTCTTTTGTTATGGAGAATTTTTGTTTTCGAAAACGTTTGGAATTGGTGGAGTGTCTCCTGATGATCTTTGTCATCGTTTTGAGTTACGATGTCGCGTAAAAATCATTGATGATCTCTTCTGAACCGGAAATCATTGGACCTGACGAAGAACTGTACTGGCTCATTGTGATATACAAAAATTTGAATTCGCGCACTCTCTTAATAATTAATTCAAGCACCGATTCAATCGATTCATCATCCTTATCATATTCTCTCGTGCCACGGCTACGTGGCGCATTTGCGTGTATGTATGACGTATGTATCTAAAGGAACAACTAAAAGGAAAAAAGAAAAAAAATAAGATGAAGCGATTCGAACTTTATGAGGATTATAAGATGTATAAAGAAAAAATGGCGCGCAGAGCGTTCGCCACCTTCAATGCCTCATTGACCTCATCCAATGCTTTTTTATCTGTACATTTACAATTTGTGTACCAATGAGGAACGTTGTTTAATCATGTTGTTGATGTTATTGTTAAAGAATGAGATTCAATATTGTACATAACTATATATTCATTATAATTGATGATATAAATAATTATATACATAAAAAGAAAAGGAAGTCATCTCAAATCCGTTTATCCCGTTGTTTCAGCAAGTGCCCCGTACGATTTTTATATAAGCTGTGCCAATTGATTCCCAATCGATAGTGTCTCGCGTGATTGATATCGTGTTACGGAATATAACGTACATTTTTCATTATGAACAATTTTCATTAAAGATCTGTGTCCGGTCGCGACTTTCATTAGCGATTTTATTTAGAGAATTTCGTTTGACAGCAGCAGGGATGTCCAGAGGTGACAATGACTCGAGTGTGTAATGGAATACGAATAATTTGAAATGCGAAGGCAGAAATGTACATAAAATAAAATGTTTTAGAGATTTTCTTTGTGATAATTGCGTTGAATGAACGAATGATGATATGCGCTTGTGTGTATGAAGAAAATTAAAGTTCGAATAAAAAATTTCAAAAATTTTAGATTGCATCATTACGTATTTATTGATATGATATTTCATAATGTAATTTCAATTATTCTATTATTTTACACTAATACAATGCGGGAGAGCTCTATTTTACAAAATTATAGAATCAATGGACTGTCTCAAGTAATTTATCAAAATCCTATTAATTCAATTTCTAAGATAAATAATACATCAATCTAATAATCTATCATACAATTCGTACATGGCATCCGATAATCTATCTCTGTATCGTGGTACATCTTCGAATTGTTTCTTAACTAACGGTGTCCTATCGCAATAAAGTATGGACTCTAACAAATGCGGTTCTTCTGCAAAATACTTACTAGCCACATTGGATTCCAGCAACATAATCGGTATGTTCAAAGTTCCATGAGTCATAGACATTGTTCTGAGGTCTTCGACGGAATCAATAAAATCATTCCACGGTAAAACATTGTCAATATTGAAATCAGCCTCTCTCAGTATCAAAGCCATAGTATCAAAGTAAATCTTGAGAAGATCCTTCAAATGCTTCTCCCTTAAATCACGTATGGTCGTAAATTGCAAAAAGCACAAGATATCGTGTGCAGGCGGATTGTATCTATAAATATAAAATACAAATAAGAATAAATCCAAAAGATATCGTTATCATCAAAAGTGAACTGCATAAAATTTTACCTGGCAAGCTGAAAATCTACAAGACAGCACTCGACGGGTCTTTTATCATTATCATATTTAAAGAGAATATTATTCGCCCATAAATCACCATGACAAAGGACATTTTTAAATTTCTTCGATGGTAACAAATTTTCCGCATGAACCGCACTCAATTCGATGAATTTCTTTTTAAATTTCTTTCGAGATTGATTATCCAATTTTTCTAACAGATCAAACAATGACAGATTCCCTTTGACCGCAGCATCCAGTAAACCCTTAGATCTGTCACCTTTAACAGGCCATAAAGTTTCTTGCATACAGTGCCCAAATGTATCATTGAGATTTTTTTTGTAACGTTCCTCAAAAATTAAGGATTTGGAGTGAAATCGTGCTAGTGTCTTCATCGCGGCCTGACAATGATCAAAATCAAAGGGCACTGTTTTGTCTGTCATTTTGAAGCCACTGTGGACCATATCCTCTAAAACTATCACATCATTTTCCAAGCCCAAAAAACATTCTGGGATGCATCTTGTGTCCACGTCTGATAAGAATTCCGGAAATACCATAGTATACAATGCAACTTCCTTTCTGAATGTTCCTTGCTCCTGCATGAAGTCGTACTGGGGACTGGTCATTGGAGGTGGTATTTTCGTAAAGAAGTTGATGATCTTCTCAGTAAACGGTGATTTGGGACGCCCCACAGTAGCTTTTAAAGTATAATACTGTCCCATGTATCCAAGCACTTCATCAAATGGTACCACTTCATATTTGATTAATGAAAAATCATCCATCGAGTCCTTCTTCAACTTCTTTTGCACAATCTCAAAGCACTGCTCATGCTCGAGAATCTTTTTATCTTTTGAATATTTCATTTTTCAATTCTTCTCAAAATTTATTACAAATTTATCGACTTATTCAACCTCTTCATTGGTTCTCCAGCAATTGTTAAAATTTGACTGGCTGCTGTTCGCAACTGGTCCCTTTTTATAAGATAACTAATATGCCTCTTATTTTTCATAAAAATTGCTATTTTATCTTGCAATTTGCATTTGTGTACGTTGTTACGAAATTAGCATTGAGTTCAACTAAGTGCTATTGAAATATTGCAGTACAATAAAACGTGATAGCTACTGTGATTTACGATTTTTTACTTGATCGTTCCTGCAGCGTTTCGTTACATGCAAACTAAGATGCGCTCAGCATCCGCTTTCCTTTATACAGGCGTGGAAGCGAATCATGTGAGCGATACAATTATCGGCACTAATGTCGTTGCGTTACTTCAGCCTTTATTGAATCTGATTGAGGCTAATATTAGACGCGAGACATTTACATCCTATTTGATTGTTTGATAGCTGCTCGTTAAGGTGGTGTACATGCAATATATGTATAACATAGGAAATAGCATTCATGATGATGTTACGTCAATCTAAGAAATCAGATCCACAATTTGCAGCACCTATTTCCTATATGCAATAGTTACGTAGGGACCTGATCACGTTACATACAGATGATCTTGGATGCTGCCATCTCACACATGATTTTCCAGGTTGCCTGTGAGACGAATTTTTAGAAGCTACAAAAAAAGCCTACTTAGGCACTTTCTACCCTTTTTCAGAAATCAAGGTAATAAAATCTTATAGATATCTTATTCAGTGGTGGTACTTATTTTACATTATCAGAATCAGAATCTTTTTCCCTCAAGTGTGTACTAGTATTTTCTTAAAGATTAGCATAGTTCAATTTTAAATAAATTGATATAGCATTCACTCATAGCAGGGCATATCACGTTCGCTGTAAAGGCACCAGAAAAGGTAAAATTAGGCATCCATTGCGGTTCGTACATAACAATTATAAAATTGACCAATTAGTTATAGATTTCAGGTAGACAGGTACAGTTTCGATTACTTCTACGCGATTTTGATAAATATAATAACACATTCCATTTTTACATGTGGTGAGAATGGCAAATGTGCAAAAAGAGATGATAAATCTCTCTTGTCGTAATTTAATAGAGATCATTATTGCCATCTATTGTGCGCGTTATTGCGACATCTTCTTCATATAGTGCAAAAGGGTTAATTATTTGATAGAGTGATTGATATGTGAGAATTTATTGATGGCTCTATTTATGGACTTGGGAATTATCATTATTATCAATAAAAAATTTTTTTAATATATTTCTTTTTATGAAAGTATGATATTTACGAGAGTTCATTAATATTTACATAAATACTTATTCTAATGTCGTTCTTCATTCTTCGGTTTATACATTCGTTTTATACATTATGCACTTCTAAGGAACCTAGTATTTTTAATGGTATAAAAGCGACTTTTTTCGTTGATTTGCTGTTCTATTATGAAATAACGCAAAATCATAATTCCGTCGTATACACGATTTTATTATTATGAAAATCGCTCTTCTCCTCGATGGTCGTTCCTAATTTAACAGGATTTTTAAGTCCATCGTCTGATGTGATCGCGGGATTAGAACTCTCCTACGAACAATAATAATTATATAATACACTGAGAGAAAAGTATATAGTTGATTTAACGATTTTACATTATAAAAGAAATATAGAAAGGGTTGCAATATTTTATGTTTGAAGCGATGATAATATAATTGAATACACGATAATAGCAAAGTTATTTAAAACAGAATTTTCAAATGTATATACAACAAGATAGTATATACAAAACTATTATATTTATGATTATTACTACTATAATTATTGACGAGGGCTCAACAAAGTCTCAATTTATGGTTTATGCAACCATTTTTTCATTTTTTGGAATAACCATAAAATATAGACGTCACCGCAGGGAATTATATTTTATAGTAAGATTATCGTCAGACTAACTATATTTTGTTTAGTACAACGATATTTTTCTCTCAGTGTAGGAATCTAGAATTCGATAAATATATTAAATATATTACCCTTCTCTCGCTTTCCCACGGATCATCCGGAACGTAGCCACCATTACCATATGAAAAATGAGGATTATTCTCAACACCAATCATATCAGAATCGCCACTTATATGACTGAAAAAAATTGAATTATATTTTAATCACAAATCATCGGCCTGTATTCTCTAATATAAAATTCCTAATTATTATCTTATTATTAAAACAAATTTCAGCCTACCTCACGTTGTCTCCTGGAATTTCGGCTTTATTATTCCACATAGGATTCGATCCTTCAACTGCAAACTTATTGGTCGTCGGCACAACGCCGATACGGTTAAGTCCTGAATCTTGCGAGCCAAACTTAATGACAGCTAATTTATCGAGCCTCTCGATTAATCTGTAATTATATTAAACCAATTAATAACGATTTAAATAATGAAGCTAAAGGTTTTATACTTTGAAGAAATATACTTCACCTTCTTGTCCTCACAATATATGCTACAAGCAAGGCGATACTACATACGAAAAAGAATACAGTCAAGCATATCAGGACCCATTGAATCATTTGCTGAGTATTTGTTGACGAAGTATTAGAATCGGTTGGAACGTCAATAAGGTATAATGATCTGCTTAAAAGAGTTACTTTGAGATCCGTTATGGTCTGTAGATCACTCGATGCTCTGTAAGATGAGAATAAATATGTATGCTTGATAAGAGATCAACTTGAATCTTATTGTCATTCTTAAAAATAATTGCTTACACTATGATAACGTCTGATAGAACTGGCAAGTTATCTTCTTCGTTTATAAAATGCGTCGTAACTGTTGTAATGTTATCCATTGTCAAGCCGTTGCTATCAACGTAGCTGTTAATGTCATCGATATTACATATAAATCCAAAAGTGTCAGTGAATGAACTGATAATCTGTAAAATTTTAATATACGATATAGATATTATGGAAGAGGAATTAAGTACGCTTCTCTTTTTTCTAGTTACTTACGAATGCTCTTTCCTCTAATACATGCGTGATATTATTTCTGAATGTGAAAACAACACGAACGCTTTCTGATACTATGTATACTTTTACATTTGCTGTATCTTCGTGATAAACTAGAACGATAAGCAAATTAGTGAAAATATCACGATTCTAGTTTTTCTTCGCTATGATATTTACCTTCGTCTTGTACTAATATGTCGAAATCAAAATATCCTGTCATCGAGGATAACGGTCTGAATTGCAATAGTAAATCCCCTGATGAGGCATCAATTGAGAATGGATTTGATACGCTGGATAATGACGAATCGGAATAAGACAAGCTACTACTGACTATACTGTATGTTAAGGTGTCATTGAGATCCGCATCAGTTGCCTAATAAAGAAAAAAAAAGAAATGTAGAAGTCAATAGAAGATCTTTTTAACTTATCAGTAAAGATACTCACGGAAACTGTCAAAATAATTTTTCCAATTGCATCCTCAGTCGTTACTCCACCATGGTAATGGCTACTATCAAATACTGGTGGATTATCATTGACATCAACAACCTATAAAAAAAGGCAGTATTATTATAATTAATCGCTTTGTTAATATTACATAAGACAATAGTAAGGGTACAGACTATGATAGTTATATTTAAAATAGCTTCGTCACGTGGATCAGCAGGAGGTCCTTCGCTATCAATAGTGGCAACGACATAAAGTGATAAAGTTTCTTGTTCTTCGCGATTCAACACTTTTTTTAACGTCAAGTTTCTTGTAACTTTATCCAAATTGAAATACGACATGTCACCATCTGCAAAAAACACTTCATGTATGAATGTATGATGACTTAGGGTATTGCGAGCACAATTGTGCATTTTGTGTGGGTTCCTAAGTGGAAGGTTCCTAATATTCTCAATTATTCAAAGCTGTAACGTCGTGAAAAAATTGTAAAAGTTAATCATTAAAATATTCGGGACCGAACCTGAGATTTTTTTACACGATGCTACATCATGAAATTGTAATACAGCAAAAAATTAATAACTTTTGAAGACTATCGTCTTACGCTTGGAATACCTCTAAAATATTTCTTTGATTAACAAACCTTCACTGGTGAAGAAATAATAAATGTCAACAAAATCTTCTTCATCGGCTTCTTCATTCAGCATATCATGAGCTTCCGGTATGATTGCCCAGTCATCAAGTCCCGTATTATTTTCACGGAACCAGGCAGTCCAATTTGCATTTGTGAATTCTGGTCCATTCGCAGAGATGAAAATTATTCGTTGAGTTTGCGAAACACTTCTTGGTGGACTTCCACCATCAGTGGCAGTTATGACTATCTATTATGATAAAATTACTTTTAATTAATAATATATTATTAATGAAATTAATGCAATCATGACATACCTCATAGAAATACTGAACGCTAAAGTCAGGCAATGCGTTAAGCTGAAGCTGGGCTGTGTTCTCGCCGACCGAAACAATAGTAAAATATTCCAGAGTATGTGCTGTTATATAATATTAATTAATTAGTAGGAGTGAATTGTTACCGAATAATTAACACTTTAAAACGAAATAACTCACAACTTCCAGAAATAGAGAAAGTAACGACACCACTGTTACCACTGTCTTCATCCGTAGCTGTGAAATCACTGAGTAACTGCTGATTGTACAAATGCAATTGAGAGTTGAGTGTTTGAGTCTTGAAACAATAATTTCAATTAGTATTCTGAACAATCTTAATACAACAATATAATACTTTTAAATATATACTTGACTAAGTCGAATACTCTTGCTAGCATTTGGAAAGACAATGACAGGATCATTGTAATTATAATCAGTGATCTGTATATTGTAAGTCTTAGTATCATTAAGTGGTCCAGGATCATCTCCAAGATCTTGTACCTGCACAAATTCATATTACAATTAAGTGTTAAGTAATTAAATAAAGCAACGATTTTGTTGTACTACTTCTTTATAAAAAAATTATATAAAAAACATTACAATTTTTTGCAACAACTTACATACAGCTCCAATGACCAAGTGCCATAATATCCTTTTAGATCACAATTAGCGTAAATTATTGCATCTGTTTGATTATAAGTTTCCACTCTGAAAAGTTCATTGCAATCATCTCCAATTTGGATGCCGGTATCATTAACACCAGTGACACTAAGTATCTCATAAAATACTCTAGTATTATTTGTATCCGGTTTATCAGCATCCGTAGCCACCACAGTCAGGATATGTGTACCCTAATCATAATATATTGCTGTAATGAATTTATAAATACTTGTTTTTTGATAAGGAAATCAATACAGAACATTTTCATACGTTTGCAGTATTTTCACTGACGCTAACGGCAGGCTCATTCAGTTCAGGCAGTGTTGGTACTTGATCATTAATATCTTCAAGAATTACCGTGACGATTGTAGTATTGCTATTGCTATTCCCTGATAAAGATAAAGTATATAATTAGTTTACCTTCTAATGGCTAATTCAATTTGAATACAAATTACATACAAGTAATACCGTCCACTAGGTAATTATCACGAATTATCAAATGCACAGTATATGACTCATCACCAAAATCTCTATCGAGTATATATCCTTCAGACAAACTGACTTGAAGCAAACCAGTGTATTTTTGCATACTGAAATATTGTAGTAAGGCAGGATAATCGGTATTTATCAGATAAGATACATTGTTGTAAGGCGCTGAAAATAAAAATAATCATTCAAATTACGTCTAGCTTCATATTTTAGGATCTTTTAGATTTCAAATTAGGAAATACCATGAATTAAAATACTTACACGTTCTGTCGTTATCAAAAGCACGAACAGTGACAATATTAGTACCGGTTTCAGATTTTTCTCTGATATATAATGTGGATTCAAACAAATGTGAAAGTAGATATGGTTCTTCATCATTTTGATCAATGACATATATCTCAATCTGTTATTAAATGTAGATTTCAATATTAAAATCAATGTTTTGGTTATATAGTTAAAATTTCATGGTTTTCTTATTGCTACTTTATACTTACCATTTGAGTTGTATTCCAAACACCATCACTTGCTATTACATTATAATACAGATATTCGTAGACTTCAGCATCAATTCCTTGATCTTCATCAACCCTGATGACTCCCGTATTAGTGTTGATGTACACCAAATTTCTCTGGGTACCATTAGTTGGTCTAACGATTAGAATAAATCGTTATCTATCGAAACTTAACAATACTTTATTCCATGACTTACTCAATATAATAGACAACTTCATTGTTTCCTGGACCATCAGCATCAGTAGCAGTGATACTTCCTATCAGAATTTCAGATATTTGATTTTCGCTAACCATCATCTCATCGTAAGCTTGGAATACAGGAGCATTGTCATTTATATCAGAGATATGTAAAGTTAATCGTGCTGAAAAAATTGGAAACAATAAAATTAATTATTTATAAAATATCATACGCTTATAAATAATCATAAAAATAATGATAATCACATGACGTAGAATTGGCGTTGTGAACAGTTGTCAAATCTGTAACAACTATAGTGATATACATAAGATCGAATGCCTCGTAATCGATCCTTCCACTGACTACCAAGGTGGCTTCGGCATAAAGAGTATGATTTTCAGGATAAGAAGTTTCGATCTCAAGATGCCTGTAAATAAACGTTATAAAGTTAACGAATTAGGAAAAATTAGTCATATATTATCAACGGTCATTAACTTACCCACGATAATAAGATTCATCAACAATAATATTAGATTTATAAGCAGTGGAACTATCCCAATCGATACTAAAAACAAGATAGGCTTCTGTGTCAGGATCTGTCGCGTAAATTAAAGTGTCCACGACCGTACCATTGTCTACCTCCTCTTCAAGAGTTGGGAATGAACTTGGCTGTAAATAATTATTATTGCTATAATTTATAAATACCTTTTAATTGGACAGATAAAAGAAAAATTCTCACCATATATAAAGACGGTGGAACGTCATTAACGTCTATCACGTTTATAGTCAATATCGCATAAGTCTTATGTGATGCCAAATCAGTAGCAACAACTTGCGCAACGACAATTGGCATCGTCTCATAATCCAAAGCGTCATCTTGCGTAGTAGTTACGTCTCCAGTAACCGGATCGATCGTTAACGTACGCTGATACGTTAAAGAATGCCTAAAGAATATTTTCAGTTGAGTCGTTGATCAATTAAAATGACAGGTGACATTATGATACTAACGTGACATTGTCATCTACGTCACGATCTGTTGCCAGCATTGTCTCTATGAGGTATCCCATTTCAACATCTTCCGGTACTTCAACTTCCACAGTATCATTTACAAAAATTGGCATTTCATCATTCCAATTGATTAATTGGACATTTATATCGCGTATACCAATATGTGACGTATTTGCCAGTTCGGTAGCTACTATCTGTATAATAATTTTTCTGAATTAATAAAATACACCTTTTACGAATAAAATGTTTATTTACCTGAAACGTTATTTTTCTCCAATCTTCATCTTCGTAATCTAACAGAGAAGCATTAATCACTGAAATCGTGAAAGTTCCACGCTGATAACCGCTTGCAGGAATTACCAAAAATGCTGAGCTCCAATCATGCTCAGAATTATCAGTCAAGGCTACAGTGTATTGAGCATGTTCCGCCTAAAAATTGCATTAAATAGATTGCAAAAATTATTTATGTATTTTTGTCTGTTTAGATCATTAGCATCGATACGTACAAGGTCTGGATCTGTAATCACTATAGAATCATCAAATTCAAGTGTCATGAAAGTTTCTTCCAATATTTCTATGACCAGTTCAGTGGGTGATACTTCTGGACTGTGATCGTTGATATCTTCGACGATTATAATGATGGTTGAATTAATCGCAGATTCTTCGTCTTCGGCTTCGTATGCGACTATTAAGAATCGAAAAATTTCTTGTGCCAGAGCATCTCGATCTATGGGATTGATCGTGATGACCCCTGATGTTTTATTAACTTCGAAGTATTGCTCATCGCCTAAAATGATTTATATAATTACATATTATGTTTGTGTTCACTGATAATTTGCATAAGGAAGCATTCAAGAGTTTCAATGATGTCAAAGTGCTTACAGCTTTACTTACGCACTTCCGTAGTTATTATTCTGTAATTAATTTCTGCATTGATTCCAATATCACCGTCGATAGCCGAGACGCTGAATGTCTAGAGAAAAAAAAATATTTACAATACCCGTGACAATATTTATAAGATAAATGAAAATTAAAAAATCATTTACATTTTTGGATTTTTCTAAAATATTTTCCGCAGATATGATACTCGTCCACATTGGTGGTTCATCAGGCATGTCAATAACTTCAATGATAATTGTGAGAGAACCTGTATTACCTCCACCGTCCTATTAATTAAATGATAACAAAAGTCATTAATTATCATACAAACACAATATACAGGTATACAGTGTCAATTTTCTAATCGATATAAAAATAATGATAACCAGATGCAACGAAAATATGTGTCACAGAACATGATAAAGCAATGATTGATTTTAGAATAAAATTATACGATATGTTAATGCGCATTGATCAAGGGATGAGTCGTATCTAAAAATATTTTTTTAACTCATTACTCCCTACGATTACTTACCGTGGCTGTTATTACCAGCATATACATAGCAATTTTTTCGTAGTCCAAACTATTAGTAACGTTCAGATAACCGTTCATTTGATATTCAGTGCCATCGATGTAATTAGGAATTACTTCAAAATGGTCACTACCGCTTGTCGGCTAAAAAAAAAAGATACAATCAGTATAATCATATGTGACAAATTTAGTTTAAAAAATTCAAACGTACTGTCGAAGTGATACCAAATGTAACTTGAGTAATCCAACCATCAGCATCGCTAATTGTAAACGTGCAATTCATAGGGCCTTCATAATTTTCCTATAAAATACGTATAATCAATGTAAATCATAATCCTGCTGTGTAATAACTGCAAATGAAGTAAATTAAAATATATATTGACACTTGCCTCTACCGAACAGCTACGTTCATTAGCCTGAATAACTGGCGCGTTATCGTCTATATTGACAATATTAAGTGCAATCTTATTTTGCTCTGATCCAATCACTATGTAAAATCTATAGGTCTGCATTATAGCGGTTTCGTAATCTTGTCTATTTGTGATAATCACCTCCCATAATCCAGTGTCAGTATTTTGCTCGAAAACGGCACCGAGGATCAAATTACTTTTGTTGTCTTCAAAAGTGCCAATTGTGGGAGTTATTGAACCTAATTTAATGATAATTATTAATTCTGTTTCTGTTATCTTTAGATATTTTGATTAATTTTTATAATTGGTACGAAGTTATAATTCATATCTATGATATATCATGTTTATGATATACATACGTTACATGTATATTTTAATTATTACTCGTGTATGATGGTATTTTGGTTGATTATGATTTTTGGGATTTTTAGTATTTATTTCTTTGATAATCATTACTTGCCTGCGTAATTGATCACAGCAATGCTGACATTGTAATCAAGTTCTTCTTCGAGTAGTATGTTGGTTTGTGAAGCAGCCTCATTGAAGCCAACGAATTCTACTGCTTCATCCAATGGATCAGGTGCGAGGAAGGGTGGTGAACTCCATTCTTGTGATTATGAGAATGATAACAAGATTTAATATTTACGTATAGAGTTTTATGGTGGTTATTATGTTAGTATATTAATTCCTCACCTGCACCAGTGTCGCTGATTGAATATATCAAATATATTAGCAAGCCGATATAAACTTCGGCCGCCATTTTGAAGCACTTTTAGCACCACTGA
>JARQTI010000336.1:523502-607076 GCA_030142655.1 Trachelus tabidus
TGATTGAATATATCAAATATATTAGCAAGCCGATATAAACTTCGGCCGCCATTTTGAAGCACTTTTAGCACCACTGATGATTCTTCTGTCAATTTAGACCTTGAACATAAACTTTTTTAGGGTGTACTTGAATTTCACTGGTTCAATTATTTATGAACGTATGCAGAGTAATTGTGGCTCAGTTTTTTGTACAATTCAGAGAATTATTGAAATTTTTTTAATTAAGTGATTCTTCACGATTAGAATTTATGACATCACGTACAAATAATTTTTTTTATTCGTTCCCAAACTGATCCTTGTTATTTTAATATAGTCTCGTATCCCATCGGTATTGAATTTTGATATTTTCTTCCATTGCTTTTTGATAATAAATTATTTCCAAAGAGCTTATCATACACTCCTAATGCTATTATCGCCTCTCATTTTGAAACATTATGTACCGAAAATTATCATATATTGATGACAGTTTTGAAAATAAATTTCACTTAACAATATTTTGGCAGTATAGCAAAAAATAAGTCAATTGTCTCTGATATACTGAAAAACACTCATTTTCCGATAATTGCAAGACGCAATTGTATCTTTTCAATATATTTGCACGCTTTCTAAATCATTTACTCAATTATAAAAGTGTTCCGAAATATTTCTCATACGGGAGCATAAAACTTATTACGAAGATTGCACAAGAATGAAAACACTCAATTACGTAATTACCGGTATGCTTACCTTTCCCAAAAACGTGTTTCTTTTACCATTACCGAACTTACACTAAATCGGTAGTATCTCTAATAATCGTACTGCCTGATAAGAATATATCACTACAGGAAACAACGCATCGATAAAATTTTCAGGGGCTATTGATATCGATGATACATTTTCAGAGTAATATTTGAAAAATGCTTCCGCGCTATTGGACACCTAATGTGCGTTCATCATTTGGTGATCAATCGATTTTGTGATAACAGATAACGTCCTGGCTCTATTGCAAATAAAAACATATGTATAATTGATAACCGTATGTCACATCGCGCCAAGGTAAACCGGAACTAAATTTTCTGAGTAACCAGAAAAAAATCTTATCGAATCAGGTAATTATCATAATCTCATATGCACATGGTTAACAAGAGACACGCTTCAAGTCATAATATTTATATTTTATATTATTTTATTGCAGTTAACAAATATTTGTCATAAATCATAACAATGACCAGACTAGGTTTAATATCAGAAGATAACATATTTCTCGCCGATACAAAACTTCTATAAACAATATATATTCACATAAAGTTTCAGAACCGAACTTTGCACACTATTAAATTGTCTGGGTGTGATAACTTCCACTACTTATAATTATTTTCAATTAAGTATTACTGAGAAAAACGTTAAATGAGCTATTTCATAGTTAGAGATTATTTGGTAATTTTTCAATAAATAAAGAGTACATTTATACATAAGATAATAATTGAACTCTGGACATCGACTCTTATTTTTTTTTAAAAAAAGTTACAAAATTTCACATTTTTTCCTAATTCCATCGACAATCTCTATACAAAAATTGACTGAAAATTTTAGAGATTAAAGTGTAACAGACTTTCAAAAAATTATCAAATACAAACATCCATTATAACAAATATTCAGGAAGCTTGCGCATATTTTAAATGCAAAAAGCAACTTTCTCCAATTAATGAGCAAAACTTAATCATTACATGCGCAAAACCGTTAACCACGACGGAACCGAACGCTGGAAATAACTTAAGCGCCACTGCGTTTTCTGTTCACATAATCAACGTGTCATAGGTCAAGTCGATGAGATACCGCTCGCAATCCCCGACGTGCAGTAGATCCCGTGTTCTCCAGCGAAACACTGACATCTGTCCACACGAATTAGTTCTTTGCATAATTCAAACGTAAAGTCGCATTTGGCAGTTTACGCCTTTTTCAGGTAAATATTCCAGATTACGTAATATAATAAATAATCATAATTATCAAGTTTCAATAACAATAACTTTTCCATATAAAAATAATACACGCGATTGTACATATAACATGAAGAACGCAAATGAAGTAGACAAAAACAGCCTTTACATATTTTTATCTTTCGCGTATTTTCGACAATTTCCATATATGATCTTGTATTCGAAGTCAAGTTGAAAGTCATCAAATAAGAAGCAAACAGGCATTGTCATATTCCAAGTCGAAAACCTAGTACCAGTTTAATCCTATACAACCTCCATTTCTTTGTTCTTTGTGTTTACCGATCGAAGTCTAAAACCAGTTTCAGCCTACGCGATCTTACGGGCGCAACTATAATTCCAATACCGGATTTAACAAGAGTGCCCAAACACAGATTAACACCAGACCAGCCTAGAGCAAAGCTTGACCTAGAAATCCTATTGAAATCACTAATTAGACATCAAGTTTAAAATGAAAATTTTCTTAACACCAATTTGTTAACACCATATTCAATCTTTGGTCCTCACCATTAGACATTAAATAATTTAAGGCTCGAACTTCGCTATATCTCATAATCTTAATACCAGCCTCAATGTTCTCATGTGGAATATATAGATTCGAGTCTCTGCTAAAATTTAGACTGGGGTTATTACCATATAACTCGTACATTTTATCTCATTACTTTTGTCAGACGATTCTAAAGACACGTATTTAAAATAATCCTTTCTCATTATTTAATTTCGTACCCGCGATAAAAATGACGTTTCTATCCTCTGTCTGGTCCAAATTTTTTGCTATCAAAATTCTACGTAGCTAATTTCATTAAACGTTGTAATTGCGACATACTACATGACTGCTTGACTGATTAACAATTATTTTATTACTTGCAAATATCCAACGAATAAATAGATATCTCATTCTTATCATTTATAGCTATCAAAAATATATGTTTTTCTTGGCGCTTTCCTAATTCTATTTTTATATTCATTTCATACAATTATCGAACGATCAATCACTTGCTCATGTAAGCTTGTGTACTCCTATCTTTTCTCACACGTATGTATATCTCTTCCGTGGATATACAAAACAAGAGTCACTTGTTCATACTAAAGAGAGAAGAGTATGCAGAGTATCTCAATCATTTTGTAATGACCATTCGTATATTTCTTCATCAATCCACTGGTTACAGACTGTCTGCTACGAAGATCCAGTAGCCTCGACATTAACCCCTCTTATCGAATTCCTAACAGTTATTTTAAGTGGCATGGGCTAATATACACATACAAAGACGATCCACGTGTTTTAAGGGTGACTGAATTTATAAGTTATCATTAATTTTTATGAATAAACAGCAAAATGACTTTTGGTCATTAGTTTTGTTGGTGTTCTATTCGTCAGTGAGGTCATACGTAATATGAAATATATATTCAATATAGTGAATAATTTATAAAGAAATGTTATATATACAGATATATCCTCAAAGGCGCGTAAAGGAATAATTATTTATTATCGTATTAAGAAATGACTCATTATCATTAAAAGCTAAGTTCTACATAAATTCGTTTGTCTGATTACATTTCGTCAGCTTCTACTAATCCGCTACTTCTTTATCTGATTGGTCAAGTGAAAATGTATTGGTAATTTTTGTATGTATTGCTAATTAATTTGTTGATAAAATAAAATCGTAAAGACTCTTACGTATGTATCATATGATTGTATTGAGATCGTTATCATTTAAAAAATTCTTTAAAATATTGTCTAAGGTACGATAGCTAGAGTATCTATATCGTATCTTGGGTAATTGATTTTAAGTATCAAGATTATAGTCACGAAAATATACAAGACGTTGATATGCAATCAATAACTTTACAAATTGGCAGTACAATTTCTAATCAGTGATTTCCACTATGTATAATATATTGTTTATATGTTAATTGCATATATTCGTGATAGTAATTAAAGAATATCGCATCGATTGCGCAATGATTTCAGAAAATGGCACCTTCCAACATAAAAAGACGATATTCGGATTTACCGCATTTCGAATCAGTCGCCAGGATTTCAAGTCTTCCCATAGTAGAAAGCGGAATACACATTGCCAGTAATGTGTACGACAAGATCAAGGTAGAATCATTGAAATCCAATTGAAAAAGAAATATTTTATCTCCAATTATGTTTATCATGAAACGGTAACGTACCAGTGGTCAGGAAACTTGAACTCATTACCAGAATAATTAGACCTCGTGTAAAATTATTGAATTGGAAAACAGTATCAATTAATAGTAATTAAAATTATTATCTTTTATAACTACAGCGCTCAAACTCTATAATGAGCTGGAGCCTCGATACAGCTGAGCAATCATTAGCAATGGCTACAGCATCAGCTAAACCTGCCATATTTGCATTAAACGGTCCAATAACTACTATCGATCAATTACTCTGCAAGGGTATTGATATGGTCGAGCAACGAGTACCAGCTGTACACCTTCCGCCGCAGTTAGTAAGTATTAATCGTCCGATGACCTTACACAGTGATAATGAGCATTTCAAAATTAGCAAATCCAATGCTCAATGAGGCTTTGCATTATTAACATAAACTATATCGAAACGGAATAAATAATTTATATTCTTATAAGATCTATTGGAGCACACGAGATTATGTGAACAACAATTTCGTAAGGCCTGTCCTGATGCGAGCCGGAAGCGTCAAACTGATAGGAAGTCACGCAGCGAATGTTGCTGTTGATAGATTGGATGGTGCTCTCACTGTAGCTGACCAATATGTCGATCGTTATTTACCGGCAGATCCTGCAGACAAGATTGTGGAAGGTATGAAATTTATTAAAACAATCATTATGAATTATGACTTAATGAATTATTTAATTTATATATCTAAAGAAATAAATCCCACGGAAGGAGTTAGTAACACGACGCGCACAATCAAACACGGAGCACGATTTTCAAGGAAATTGCAAACGAGACTTACTCGTCGTACACTGGCTGAAGCTAAAGCACTTAAAGAACAAGGAACGGAATGCATTCATGTTCTGTTATACGTGGTTGAGTTGGCAAGTGTTAGATGTTGTGTTATTATTTATTTCAGTATATGAAAATTTTGTAATTGTCTCCTTGTGCAGCTTGCAACAGATCCAAAACTTGCTGTGCAAAAGGCTAAAGAATTGTGGGCTACGTTGAGTTTACCTGAGCCGGAGAATCAGGCACCTCCTGAAAATTTGGAGCAATTCCTGGTTCTTCTCACTCGAGAGTCTGCTCGTCGTATCGTACATCTTGTCAATGGAACTGCTGCTTTGGCTGCTAGGACACCACGTCGTCTTAGCAGACTTTTGATTACTGTTTCACATCAAATGTTGGGCATTGCCGATGCAGCTCTTCAGGTGAATATCCGTTGACTTCTTTACGTTTAATGTCTCAAGAATTATAAACTTGATTGCGACGAGCTAACATCAGCTAACATGATTTTACGAGGCTGCTATATAAAAGCTTCCCTATGTTTTTCTATAGATGGCAGCAGCCACTGGCAAACGTGTTACTTCTAAAACGCAACTTCCCGTTGTACGTGCTGCCATCCTTAGACTGAATTCCACAACGAATCTTCTACTGGTATGTTCAATATGAATATTAATATCGTGTAAATAGTTAGACAATGAGTAAAATCATCTGTGTTCTCTCATTACTTCTACTGTATCTTAAAATAAATTTGAAAATCAAGCGAATCTTCGCAGGAGCAAATCGCGGCATTTCTAGCAGGCCGTCCAAAGACTGAGAAATCATCGCAAGTGCAGAATCGTCAGCAGAATCACAACAATCATATGACTATCTCCACCAATGTTCCTCTCAATGGAATTAAGTAATGCCAAGCAATTTTTAAAGCCTCCAATGATTCTTCGTACTTCGATGATCACGGTTCCATTGGAATTGACGGCTGAGGAATTGCATGTTTTGCAAAATAAATACTTTACTCGATAAATACATAAGCTTTAGTATAACCATTAATCTAGAGTTTCGTATTCATAATTCTTTCAAACATTATAATATCACGTAGAACAGTATATTGGTGTAATCATTATTGTTGACAGCATAAAACTGGCTGCTCTTACGACTTAGCTGTAAGTTCTTAAATAAAAGAGGTTTTAGTTTCTATTAAATATACAAAATGTGTAAGCATCATTACAATCATAAATAATATCTCGTTCGGGTAATCGGCGGACACTGGACTTCGGTCGAAAATTAGAGATTAGAAAGTAACTCAGTATCTATAATAATAGTCCGTACGTGATCTAAGGATGTACATACATACATACATATCAGAAGGGTCATGATCTCGATCGAAGAATTTTTCCTTAATTTTTTTCGCTACAAAATTAGTAAGCAATGTATTAAAAAATTGTTACATGAAATCCATAATATACACACATTAGATATAAAATTACTCATATGTACACATTTCATTTATATCTAAGCATATCTGGGAATACAGTAATCAATATTCTTTATCAACTCTAACTCCATATTAACGATAAAATTTTTAATTGTTTTTAGCATCAAGTTACATTGCAATATCTAGGTATCAAGGTCGCAGGTTCATTACCTGAGAATTCTATTTCTATCAGGAACACATTCGTCTATTGGACTCCGTCCACTTCTTATCAGTCATGGAATTTTATTCATGATATGTAGAAGCGCCGAGTCCTGCCCTTTGGATCGAAGGGCAGTCAAAGAATACTAAGAAATCATATCAGCTCTCTAATGTGAAAAACTCAAAGACCAACAGCCTCAAAGTTCTAATAACTGAGTCAAGGGAATTTTTACGTATTACACCAAAAAAAGTAGACTCTCGTGAATCATGATTATTTTATTACAATATGCACACATATTGCAAACATGTATTCGAAGCATCAGAGTCTAGACCAAGCATAGACGCAATATAAAATATAGTAGTCGTCTAGCCAAGGTCATCGCACTATATATAAATTTTTATCACAATTAAGAACGTACATCTTCTGAAAATATACTATAACTACACAAAACTATTTGAAAATTACATATGAATTTCTCAAAAGAAGAAAGTGGTAATTGTCCAAAATTATTAAGAAATTCTGATTCTTCTTCACCGGTATCATCGTTTCTGAAAACATGATGTCGTTCATACAAGAAACATGACGCTTGAAAAGTACATAGTTCACGATGCCACGCAATTTTTATTGTAAAGGAAGAGTTTTTAATACGAATTACGAGTTTGTATCCTTTTCCACGTGATTAGATGTATATACAGTCAAATGTTATCGTATCTCAGGAGGACTTTGCACCGCGGCCATACATGTGTGGATGCTGCTTGCATTCTACAGTTTGCCGTGTACGCTCTTGCCATTGGTTTATTTGAATTCATATCAATGCGCATGCGCAATACTCCCTATAAGTGTTGGAAATACGTGATAATTTCGTATTCCTTTTGGTGACGCGAGAGAGCTCGCCTGTCAGTTGTGTCTCTCAGTAACCTGTACATACAAACCCGTAAGTCATAATTTCATTACTTCCTGTATATATTTGATATAAATTATCATCTGTCGTTAATACATCTCTTTTAAATCATAATAACAGCTCCGAACTAATAATTTCCCGTTATATTTTGCATATTTCTTTCTCTTTATGTACTGTGAATAAATATATAAGAAACCGTGAAATGATCCTTCAGCCTTCTTCAAGGAGAACCAACAATAATTGTTGTACACGTAATCAAAGAAAATAGAGGCTTACAAAATGGTTGCAAAATATTTGTTGTAACTTATTCGAGGTTATTGGACTTTATTTTACTGAAATTTAAACATACCTGTAATAATTCTCTGGGAATTATAGACCACATTTCATCATCGATCCAATCGTGACATAGACTTACACGATGAAACACGACACTTAACCTGCACGTACATTAGTTCAATGACCGAATTGACACGTATACGACACGTGTATTTTCCAAATAGTGTATTTCATTTTATCTTCAAAGATAGAATGCTCCGAGAGGATTTATATATAAATTTCATAATTTTTGAATTTCTCAAATTCTGTTTTATTTTATTTCCCAATGTATGAAAAACGAATAGTGATTGGAAACTCATCAAGATTTATACACAAACTGTTTATTGTCCGAGAAACATTTTTTTTGTACCTTGTAACTAATTGAAATCTCGTGTTTATTATTAGGATTAACAATGGTCGCCGAAACAGTTGAGCTACCTCAAATGGCAGTTTTGAATCGTGTCCTTGGTTTGCCAATGATCGAATTGGCATTGTCAAAGTCAGCATCGACTTATACACGCGTTAAGGATTCTCATCAACTGTTGCACTGGGCCCTTTCTACGGCTGAGACGTCCCTGACCAACGCAACGAAGCAGGCTGTGCCGCTTGCGATTCCTATAGCCAAGAAATTCGAGACTCCTATACACTTCGTCGACCACACTCTCTGCATGGGATTGGATAAGATCGAAGAGAAAGTTCCTATAGTTCATGAAAGCCCAGAAAAGGTTGATATTATAAATGAAAAGTTTCTCCGTGACTAGATTACATGATAGAAGAATCTTAACCAAATATTGTCCTGTCCCCTTGCCAGATTCTACAAAACGCCTACGTTCTGGCTCTACAGACTGTACAGCCAGCGGTATCTACCATCTTTTATGCGAACGAACTGATCACTACTCAGGCCACATCTTTAAAAGATCTCAGCTGGAATAAAATGAACCAATTGCTCAGCTCTCACTATGGTACAGTGGCTGTGAATAGTCTTGATAGTACTGCAGCCGTAGTGGACAAACTGATTGATCAGTACTTTCCAGCAGTTGATGATGAAAAAGACATTGGTTAGTAATTTTGTGTAAAAATATTTAAAATGTAAACCAAAACTGCTTTATTACATATAATTAATTTTTATTAAGGACGTGTATTTTAATCTTCAATTATGTTATTTCTAGTTCTAGTTTCTGCAGAGGAGGACAAGCTTCTTCACACGTTACAGACAGTTGGTCGATTATCGAATAAAGCTGCACGACGAGTATACTCTAGCGTGATTCGTCACTTGAAAACTATAAAAACAGACGATCTGAAAGAATACATCAGCTCGCTCGTTCAATTTCTTCAGCTCACCCAGTACATTCAAGCAATCAATGAAAAAGTGCAAACGTTTACTGCGCCGCCTAAGGAAACTCATAATCAGACGAAACACTAGTATTTATCCATGATCGTCAATCGTTAGACTCGTCACGTCTGATAACCGTACTATTTATATTTATTAGTAATCATAAGTTTTTTATACGAAAAATATTTCTCACACGTATTCCAGTATCCACTGCATGTTAATAGGTATTCCCGCACGAAAGAAATCGAATTTATTTTTTCGATACTGTTATATTGTGTGGTAATAAAGTACCCTTATAGATAAGAGTACTCTCGAGCATAATAATATTCATTATAATTTAACGCGTACACTATATACTTTATATTTACTACATATTTTACAAATTGTTTTACAGCAATACTATTTGATATCTATATATAAATAAAGAAGTTATTGAATTTTTAAAGTGCAAGTTTAACAGATTTTTCGTCATCATATCCATCGTACTGTACATTCATTCGAATTGCATAGATCCTGAGGATGACACAAATGTGCACTATTTTAGTGTAGGAGTCGTTATCATTTCATGTATAACGAGACTGAACGAAATGACCCCCACGTCATCGACAACGCCTCAATGATTGCGCAGTATCACGAATCTGACTCACTGAGGTAATAATGCTGCTTTAGAACCCAGAGATCAATAGAGAATTTCATGTTAAGAATAAAATTAATAAAAATTATTTAATAAAATCTTGTATTATCATAGATTTGGCGCTTGCAATAATCTATTATACATTGATTTATTTAATTAGTCCATCAAAGGATATTTTCTTCTACGGTATATGATGTATTTTCTAGAAGGATTTCGTAAATTCTTTGACGTGGACGGCCCTGAGTAGTCTGGCCCCTCTACAGTTGTGCTACGCTGTTCGTAACAGAGCCCCATTGGCTAACTCTACAGGTTTAAACGGATCCTCACACAGTTATAAGCCGCAGTGTTGCTCGAGTCGCCGTGTGAGCAGTTATTGTTAGTATTTTTATACTCTTTCAACTGTTGCCTGATTCTTAACCCCAGATTCTAAGGTAAGAATTTCTTTTTGAGATTTTTATGATATACATACATAGCATTTTGAAGATTGAGATATTTTATTAAACGAAGAATATATCCAGCTATAACCTTGCGAATATATGTGCAACGCTATTTAAATAATAATTGAACCGAGAAACTGATCGATTTTCAATGAAAAGAGAAATTGTCGGTATTGCATGGAATTAGTTTCTTATGTATTTTATGCTGAAGATAAATTACGGGAAAATATTGTTTGCATTACTAGAATTACTTAACTTTGATTATCCCCTTGTCTTGTGTGATGTCGGCTTGTTCCTGGTAAAGACGTCAACAGGTTTTCTGAGAGAGTACCTATTTGGACTTTGGCTTCCTTTTCTTTCGTGACTAGAAAATAAAGTATTTTTACTACTGATGATACATCTTGTACCTTCACTGTAACACGATCTTATTGAGCGAGGATCGAAGTTCAGTTTTACAAAAAATTCAAAGGTTGAAATTAGATCTTACGACATACTTACGATACGAGTCTTATCGCACGTACTAGTGGGCAATGAAATGTAAAAAAAGTCAAAAAATGGCATAAAATAATATGATGCTATCTTGCTGTAGTCAAAACATGAAGTACAATCATTTAAACTTAAATTTATATTACCTCAAGACTGCTCTTTCTTGATTTTAAAAAATTACAAATGACCACATTTGCATATATTCCTAGAATCAAAGTCATTATGTCGATACTTTTCACGGATTTTGCGTGTCTTCAAAGTCTCTAAGTTTAGATTTGACAATAGTTTTCGTGAAAAATATTTTCAGGCACGTATATGTGTGCGTAGTTTCGTACCTTTCATTATACTTTCTCCGATAAAATATAATAAGTATGTATAAACAGAACCGCAATCAATTTTAAGGTGACATTCAAAGACAGAGGACTCTTGCACAGAATCGAAGACATCTTAAAGAAAATTAACCAGTCTCGAGTCATTCCCTTGATGAGTCACTATACTGGAATAATCTGTCTCACTCTTATCGCAATTAAACATTCAGCATGCTATTATCTAACCCATAACATTTTATGTAAACGTAATGATTAGTAATGTAATATTAATAACAAATAATATACTTACAATACGAATTATTATAAATTAATTTGATCGACCAAGAAAGTGTTAACTTAAAGGCGATAAGCGCATCTGCGATAAGATCAATACAATACCTACGATAATTTAGTATCAAATTTAACTAAAATCGTTATTCCAAGTAAACTTTACATTCTGACTTGAGAATTAAGATTTTCTAGAATGTCTATTGACTTATTATAATCGATCTATTTAATAGGACGTTCTTGAATTTTTTTCAGTTACAATGTCGACGCCAGTGGGGACATCTATTACTGCAAGCAATGAGGAAGTTCCTCATCTCGAAGTTCTAGATCGTGTACGTAATATCCCAGTGATCCATTCAGCTATTGAAAAAACAGGATCTACCTACTCGTACATAAAGGAATCTCATCATTTGATAAACTGGGCTCTCAGTCATGCCGAAGCTGGTGTCTATTTTGCGGCATCGGCTGCAACTCCCATAGCGGCTCCGTTGGCAAAGAAATTGGAAGGTCCAATCAACGCAGTTGATCAGAAACTATGCGAAGGTTTAGATATCGTCGAACAAAAAGTACCGATTGTCAAGAAACCACCTCAAGAGGTAAGAGACCATTTGTTCTATTATTGTTTTATAACAGAATATAGTTTGAGAATCCATTTTATTGATGTGCAGATTTACGAGGCGGCCAAAAACGTGATGAGCAGTTCGTTACAGCCAACAATTGAGAAACTTGTTGCTGCCAAAGAATCAGCCACTCAGCAAGCTTCTACTTTGAAGAATATTAGTATATCAAAGGCTAATGAAATCCTCAGTACGAAATATGGCACAAAGGCGGTTGAAGGAGTGGATAACACAAGTGTTCTAGTAAACCGTTTATTGGATCACTATTTTCCACCTGTAGAGCCAGAAGAATCTGTGCCAGGTAATACGATTAAAGTGGAATCATATATGAAAATCTGACCATTATTTTTGTTTTTAAATAAAGTATGTAAATTTTTTAACGTGATTGCAGCTCCAGTCTCAGCGGATGAGAACAAAGTTTTGCACGCCGTACAAACTATTGGGCAGTTGTCAACGAAAACAGCCAATCGTGTCTATCATTCGGTAGCTGCACAATTAAAAACAATTAAGAAAGAAGATGTCTCTAATTATATGAATAGTGTCGTGTCCATTTTGCATCTAACAAATTTTCTTAACATTGATCAGAAGACTGTTTCGGAACAAGACGTTGGCACTTCGGAAACACAAAATCAAGCAAGCGAACAGTCGGAAGATAAAAAGGATAACATTGAGAAATAAATCGTAATCGTTTCATGTTATTTGTCTTGCATGGCCCTTGGTGATTAAAAGCTCTTGCGATATATTTATATAAGCAGAACTTTTTTATATATGCTTCAACGTATTTTAGTGTTGAAATTGCATTATTTGGAAGCGCTTCAAATTTTGGCGTTACCGCTGTTCCAAAAGGTTCCAAAACACTCGTGTAATACTTATTTTGCACAAAATCAAAAATGTTTAAGAGAAATTGTACGTTTTTATACGTTGATTTTAGTCATTATATTTTTCATTGTATATGTCTGTTACTTTATACAAATAAATATTTAACTAAATGATGAAATGATTTCCCATATTTTGTCATCTAATACTGAAATGTATTTTTTAAGAGAGAATATCATCTGTATACAGTTTTTAGATCGTATAAAATAAATTGTGCACAGTTTATCGTGAAAAGTTTTTTGCATAAAATATCTGTCCATAGTTCCAATATATCAATGCTCGATTATCATTATGTAATGGGTGCACAGTTATGGTTCACCTATATTTTTGGACGTATTAGTTGTCGATAACGTCAAACATAATCTTCTGCTTCTTTTGATAAGTAGAGCTTGCGCTTCTGAGAGAAGAAGATGACAGTAGCGCACTCTACGTTCTCAGTAAGTAATCTTGAGTGTTGCGACGAAAAATGATGGAAGTCGAATGATGTGTTGAGAAAACTTGCAAAATGGACATAAATAAATTCTAGAGTAGTCACAGTGATCGAAGTAAACAAGATTTATATGGAAATGCGTCAGAGATCAAGGTACGATCGAGCTCGTTAGAAGCAACGACGACACGACCGTGACGTTTTTACGTGGGCAAATAATTTACGGATTGGGTGAGTTAGTTGCCAAACAGAATCTTCTTTTTTTTTAATACATTGGGTGTGGGCGGTTGTCTTACTATGGTAACGTTAACTCTAAGATATGATTGTTTCCTTTTGTTTGCATTTAGCACAGAGTAACTTTTCAGGCTACTGAACAAGCTATTAGTTTTGCTTAATTTTTATTATACCATAAGCAGATTTTTAATATGAATTGATACGAGAAGTATTTCTTTTCATTTTTGGAATTGGAAATAATGAAGATACATGATATTATTATTATAATTAATTTGCTTCGATAGTATCTTTAAGCTTCTGACTCATGTTTTATTTTTTTAGTGGACTTAATGTGATATAACTTACCGATGACATAAAAGAATACTTTAAAATAAATATGGAGAGAGAATTATCAGATCACCGTATTCAAGCTCTTGAAAGAGCTTTACAAATACCAAGTGTAAATTATTTATGGGATAAGTCGACTGAAGTTTACGGTCGAGTAAAAGGTACACATATGTTGGTTAGTTGGGCATTCGGCACTGTCGAAACTGTTATTACTGCAGTTCTTAAAAAATCATTGGCAGTTGCTCATTTAATGAAGAAGCCTATATATACATTGGACAAAACATTATGCCAAGGACTTGATTTTGTTGAAGTGAAATTACCTATTATTAAAGAAGAACCACAGGAGGTAATATAAATGAAGCTTAAGACCTATATTTATTTACGTGATATGTTACTAATTTACATTAATTATTTTCCAGATTTTAGACCGAACAAAATCCATTGTTTCAAAGCATTTCCAACCAGCAGTGCAAACATTTATTGATTTAAAACATGAAACAAAACAAAGAGTGAGAATTATGAAACTCCGTACTTATTACAAAGCTCATTATTTACGAGTATATAGCTGGCGACAGGTGGACAAAGTCATGTCTACTGAAACAGGGATTAGTATCTTGAAGACTGTCGATAATACTACCAACTTAGCAGAGCTTATGCTGGATAAGTATTTGCCTGCCCCTCGTGAAAAGCATTACTACAATATGGGTAAAATTAAATTTTTATCATATTTTATTGTATTCAAATCACTGACTCTTCAATGTTTACAGAATCGCAATGCAGTGAACACGCAAAATTGCATCATACAATGGTAAGACTAAGTGAATTCAGTAGCAGAGCATCGCGTCGAATTTATGTCGCATTAATGGAAAGATTACAGCATATATACAAGCTAGAAATACTTATACTGATATTGCACGCACTTATCGCAATACAGACAATCAAAGTTCTGGAATCCGTACTGACTTTCATTATAAAACAATTTAACGATCTTTGATTTCCCAAAGCCATGCGACTTACCTTTTAACCTGTGATATACGTTCGGTGTCATAATTTTATTAATAAATTATGTTTTATATTCGCAACACACAAATTCGCTCTCCAATACAGTCCCGCTCAAATTTCCTATTATTCACGAGAAGAAACCATTATTTAATACAAAGATTAGTATTCCTTGCATTGTAGTACATAAACGATCACGCCCACTCATGACGCGTTTATAAATATATACCTCTAATTTAGCGAAACACTGTGTATTCGTAAAACTTTGAAATTGCTCAAGGAAAAACGTAGCACCAACCCAATTATAATTGTCCCATTCGCTTTTCAAAAAATAATGGCACAACGTACTTATACAAATGTGGATTCGCGTGTACGTTCGCCAAGTTGTTACAGTGAAACAGTGGAAGGAAATGCAGCGTAAAAATCCGTAGTTTTTCTACCTTTTCTTTTTAAAGTGGAGCCATTTCTCAGAAGGAGTAGCTCAAGGTGGGAGATAAGGAGCTGCTGCGACTGGCGCAGTGGAAGCGAGTGTATTTTTCTGATGTCAGTGTCGACGCATTTATCACCCTCCTAGAGGAAACGGGGATGAGGGTGTGATGGAATCGCATACATAGAAAGTACATCCGACAGTCCTGGTCTAACTGTCTCCTGGTTCCACGATAACTTATCCGTCTTGTCTATAAAATGGTATCTTTATCTTCGCCGCGTGTACATTAGTTTTGTATCTGCGTGAGAAGTTTCACAAGAATTTTGCAGACTCTCGGCCGTCATTTGAATCCAGCCAACTAACGAAAGCGAGACGGACATTAAGCTAACGAGACTTTTTATACTCGCACTTAATGCGACTAGACAGAGCTCTTAACTAAACGTTTTTCAAGCTGAAATTTTCACTAAGTGCTCTTACAGCTGGTAAACATGTACGAATGTACTTGTAGGCTTTACAGTTGGTAGTAAAATGAAACAAAAGCATGTCATCTAGCAACGTGGTCATTTTTCGAATTACTTTGGACTGCGATAGAGGTGTTCTGCATCGGCAGGAATTATCCATGTATCAATGCATCTATGTACATACGTACATACGGACATAAAAAAGGTACGTCGAGACAGTCAATCCGGTAAGGAAAGAAATGCGAAAAAGTAAGAATTATCGAATTATAACTAGAACTGGTTCTTCCCTATGGTATGCTTTTTATATACTTTCCACTGACTTGTACGTACTACTATGTAGCTGTCGATATGTCCATTTATATTTCATACTATCTTGATTTCCTTAGATGGGTAAGCTTTTAATAAAATCGAATGAGTATCTATGAGCAATTTATAAAATTCATTACGTCCATGTTTCATGGGAATTGATGAAAGCTTTAAGTGAAATCACTAATAGCGAAATGTATTGATAAAAGTTATTTTTATTCCATCGATGTCTAAGGTAATATAAAGGTAAAACCCATAAGGCTGTGGGGAATGATAACTTTAGTGATCGGTGAAAAAATAAAGAAAAAGAAAGAAAAGAGGGAGAAAGAGAAACTTGAAGTTTTCTATATAAATCAAGATACGCACACAGGGGAATAAAAGACACAGTATCAGGTGGCGAGCGTATATCAGAAATTTTACTTCGGCCTAGTTGGCACGGAAGTCGTAAAACCTTTATGCTCAGGAGGACAATTCATGGTGGTTTACAGGAATGTGTTAACCATGTGTGCGAGGTTTTATCCCGAGGGTTAAAATCCACCCATGCAATATCTATATGTACGATCATACCTATAGAATACAAAATACCACAGATTGTCGAACAATTTCGTCATGCTCGATACAGTTCAGGATAAAAATTAATTCAAGACACTCAAGACTGTACCGGTCGTGATTTCCCGCTCTCTAGATGGAAGTTGGCGAAGATATTCATACAAAGTTCTCGATTTTCTTGGAGAACGGGTTCGTCAGGATCAACGATGTTTTCGTTAGCTGAAGCGAATGCATTTTCATTAAGCGATCTACAGATAATCCTGAAAGCGACTGACTGGTACCATGCACCTTAGGAATGCGGTTTGATGGGTATAAGACGTCGGAAAAATCTATTTAACGTTTTGCTGCTCGCATGAGAATCAGCCAGAGATAGACTTCAGGTTGATGGCGTAGAACGTTTGTAAATCATACTTCTTAAGCGATTCCACGAGTATGCAGTATCTCGCTCGTAAACAGCTTCTTGCGGGTACGGGTGTTGGCGTTTTAGAAACTATAATGGATTATAAAGGAGTCTGCTCCGGTATAATACAGGCTTCTGTGTGCCGAAAGATCTATGGGAGGGTGGAGATAAGCTATGCCTCATAAGCAGAGATGTTATCTTCATAAAAGCTGGGTCGGAGCTTCCGCCATTGCTATGCTAGCTCAACGCGTGCAAGAACTTTCGCAGTTTCGCCGTATAATACGACCTCTTCCTCTTGTATTATCCGTATAACGACGTTATTTTCTTATTTCCTTTTTTTTTGAACAATTCGAAACCGCACAAAAAAGGAAGCAAGTCGTTTCTCAGCCAGCTCCTAGCCACTGTACGTACACCGTAAGCGTGACTATCGGACGCGGCACTTTTGGATCTTATCCAAAACGTTCGAAGGCTCGACAATTTTTTACCGAACGTATAAACGAACGCACCCAGTTTAGTTTTCACGTTTATTATACCTTTCTATCGGTTTCGTTACGATATTATTTTTTATTTTATCATCCGGTATCCCCATTATTTCTGGCACGATAATACCTATACTTTCGGTATAGCTTAGGGATTTATCAGGAGTTTCCGTATGTATTAACGATGTATGGATATTGAGTAAATATATTTCTGACGATCGATATATTATATGCTGTGTGGCAAGCGGGTAGGCCAGTGCATATACTGCTAGCGGACCAGGCCTTATAGGAACGTGTTTCCAATATAATGTGAATTAGCTGCCGACGCCGCGGAATGTTCCTTGCAAGTTCCATAGAGGTCGCTATAATTTGTAGACCATAATGCACGGGTTCTGTACGATGCGGTAAACTTCAGTTTCGAGTGATAAATGTGTTCCTAACCGCGTTCCTGGAACGGGTGACGCCTGTAATTTACGGTAAATGCGAAATGCAAAATGGTCAGGAGGATAACTGAAAACCTGCAATTTCGAAGAGTCTTCGGAGGTTCGTGCCGTAAGGCAAGGGAAACCTGTTCTACGCGGAGATAGTAAATGTAGCTGTGCGCTATGCCATTGCGTCATCGTATTGGAACCAAGTGCAGCGGCGACGTAGTTCATGCGAAGGTTGACTCATCGATTTCGTCACTGATAACGGTACGTCATCCCGAATGGCATTGATCGGTGCCGCAGTCGAATCTATGATACGAATTTGTAAAAATGAATAGAAGCTCGATTGGAATGTGACTGGTTGATATATGTAGGATCTTTTCGAGTGAAAATGTGTTTAATAAGAATTAATTAAAAAATAGTACTTCAAACTTTGTTAGATATGGAGTATACGACTTTTTTTCAGTGACTGTCACAAACTGGGCAGCAGTTCGTAATGCTGTAGTCCATTTTAACTATCGAATCATAATGCTTGTGAAATCGGTCGCGAGTCTTTTTCGAAGCGTGGCGAATATGTAATTAAAATTTGCCTGGACTTGCGGTTATTATGCGGCGAAGCCGCTGACACGTAAAATCATGCAAAATGTTGAACGTAAAAGCACACAGTCAGCCCGTCTCTGAACAGTGCACGGTTAATGCACTGGAAGTGAAACAGCAGCTGTCGCATTTGAATTCGTGCGGTGCGCATCGTCGCTAGAAAATAATCCGTTAAAACCGTGGAAAACCTATGGATGGTCTGATGAGGGGGTGGGTGCGATGGGGGTTCGAGGGGGGAGGGGGCATTGCTAATGTTTTGATTAAAAACCTGTACAGCCGAAACAACCGGTTGGTCCTAGGGGGATTTCAGAGAGACAGGAAAATTTCCATATCGAGGCATATACGATCTCTTTCCCTGTGTAGAAAAATAATTTATACCGGAAGTGGTGAAAAATAAATTAATACAAATTTCAAATAAACGTTCGTTCGAGGAACGAGATATAATTTTTGTACTTGAATTATTTATATGTGTGGGATAACGGGATGAGATATATATATATGTGTATGTGTGTGTGTGTGTGTGTGTCTGTCTATGAAATTAATAACGATCCGTCGATCGTTTTAATATTTATTTATTCAAATGGATCCATATATATTTTTCGAAGCGTATGGCGTTTTCTGCTTTGATACTCGTATGTACTAAGAATATTTTTATTTTGTTTGCAAAAAGCCCTGGTGTAATATATCTATATATATATACATGCATATAGGAATACTATATCATTCAGGTATTTGACGACACTCGATAAGCCAAGAAAAAAAGATTTGGTTAGTGGTGGGAATAAATTTTCGCAAGATATCCGCGAGATGATCAAAGCCCTCGTACCTCTGAATCCTAAGGAAATGTCGCATCAGCAAATCCTTCTGATAGAATATATTTCTCCTCTTGGCGAATCCTTCGTTCTCTCGTGCCAGTGGATTTTCCTTCAAAGCGTCAGATGAAACTGACCGAGCGAGATTTACGTAACTGAAATGGTCCGTTCCTCAAAAGATGATCATAGGTTGGCTTTCAAAGCCAACCAAGTAAACCGTAATAAAGCGTCAATCGAGATCCCTTTCTTGTTGTTCTTTTTCTCTTTTTCCTCTCTTGGTCCTCTTGGCTCTCTTTGATTTTTATTTCCTTTTACGGTCCAAAAGTGAACCGAGCCGTCTTCCTCGCGAAACCGAATATCACGACGTCGTCTGTTTCGATAACGATGACATATTTCTCTACGTCGTTCATCCCTCGTAGTTTGCTCTACTCCTTTTCTTTCCTTTTTTTTGGTCATTCTCTTTTTCCTTTTATTTTTTCGTTCTCTTCCACTCATCTCGAACGAGCGACGCGGTTAATTCTTATCCGTCTCAGAGATCCGGCGCTTGTATTAATTTGTTCATTGCCTTGGAAAAAAACTTGGCGTGAGGGTGGCCGACGGTTTTCTTTTTTTTATTTTTTTCGTAAGCAATTTATTTGCCCGGTTATGGGGATCCAACTTTTTCCTTGGCCCATGTGAAAAATGACACCGTTGAAAGCACCCTAGTGGAACGTATAGAACGAATTAGTCTCCACACCGGATCCCAGATTTCACAGTATACCTATATCTTATTCTCCCTTAATTTCCGATTGGTCAACTTATATCAAACGATAATATTGTATTAATAATCGATTTTAATTATATATTGATAATAGAAGAACCATCATTGAACTACCCTCGAGGCTGGATCGGACTATGGCATTTTATTGGAATCAATCAGTTTGAGTTATTAAATTTACTCATATATATTCTAAGGGCAACCGACATTTTTTTAATCATATTAGAACATCAATGGCGTTTATTATACGAAAATGTTATGATCTGATACAGATTTGAATATAGAACCGATAAACGTTTAAAAACTTCAATATGTTCTTTTTCCACGACTACGAGGGTTCCCTTGGAAAGGGGATTGTATTTCTTCGGGATAAATGATATCCCGAAAACAATGAGCACAATCTAGATAAGCCACCCTCGTAACCAAGAATGCACTAACTTTTCTATGCACACTTTTTGCCAAGGACTTCGACAAATTAAGATAATAAATTTAGATAACGAATTGCTTGTTAACCTCTTATCCAGAAACTTTGTAATAAGCAGCCGAGAGAATGGAAAAATCTCAGAGGCGCGTTGCAGTGACTAGAAAAAGTTTTTAGACCCCCAAGAATGGATGAATGTATTATTTAAGGGGTAGCACAGATAATTGCAAGGGGTGCAGAGCGAGAGTACAAAAAAAAGGGTTGGCCAGAACTCTTTCTTACTTCCCTATTACCTACTTTATGCGTGGGACAATGTAGAAAAAAATTTTTTTTCTTATCACCATAGTGACGCTCATCATCATAAATATTCATCCTTCGCCAGGACTTTACGGAATTGCGCAATTGGGAAATATTTTTTTATTTATTTACAACCTCAAACGACAATCAAGAAAAATGTGGCAGCAGCCGTCTCGTTCGTTATAATCTGACATTCCATGAAGTTTTTATTTGTCTCGTCTACCGGTTGCATTATGAGATTAAGTCTCAAGATCTGCTAGCAGCGCTATTCGCAGAACTTTCTCTTCCTTTTTTTTTCACGGCAGGTATTTAATTATAAATAATAATTCACTGTAGGATTTTACACCACCCCGACTATCTACATCTCCGTAGTACCTCATCAGCAATTTTTCAAATAAACGGAATGCACTAATTGCTTTTCTCACGGAGAATTGAGAATTATAAGATCGAATGGCAATCTATTAAGTGCGAAATTTCGCGAAATAGTTTCACCAAAACTATCTGTGAAAGCATCGAGCATAATTAAATTTAATAATTCCGACCTAACCTAATTTAAGACGATCTTACGATTAAGATGATCACGTGTATAAGAATCGATGAGAAAATAAAACAAAATAAATTTTTTGCGAATTTTGCTAAATCCGCGTTTATGCCGTGTTACCTCAATTTTTTAATTTATGCGCGAAGAATCTGTCGGTTTTTCGTATTTATGATGAACTTGTTCGACCCTGCGTTATATACCATTTAAATATCGTAATGACTGAAGTCTTATAAGCAAAATGAATAAGAACGCATCCAAAAGAAATATACAATTCGTATAAATCATCTCGGTAATGTCAATGCAGCATTGCGTATTCCCTTTAGGCTATGCGGTACCATACGCGGCCACTCATAAGCGCGAAAAGTTTCTTCGCGTAAGGTTACGCTTCGCGTTGTGCGAACGTGATTTAAGCTTTTGAAAATACTGCTTAGAACTCGAGGCTCTTCCAATTAACCCGCCACGTTGTACGAGATATTAGTTGGATGTTGACAGTGGACCAGATAAGATCTGGACAGGTTGTAGCACGGCCGCTCATTATTCATTACACTCGAAACTCGAGTGGATAGGAAAAGTGAGAGAGAACTATAGAGGAGTATACTATAGATAACCAAAAGATAGAGAGAGAGAGAGAGAGAGAGAGAGAGAGAGAGAGAGAGATGGAATAAATTGAAGCGGGAATATTTAAACTAGGTATCGCAACTAGCGAAACCGTAAGAGAAAAGTTCGTTGAATTACACGAGCGGGAATATCGTCCCGATAAAAAAAAGATATAGGACAAAATTCACCAGAATTTTTTAATTAACTTCTACGGATCGTGCAAAATTAACACCCCCGATATACTCCCCGTATAATCTATATCAGAAAGAAATACCGCAACTTTGCCTTTAAAGGTACCATCTTCTACTATTATATTCCGAGTCTCGCTGGTGAACTGTCACGATCGTTCTACACCCACACAACCGATGGAGATTAAGACTTCCTTTCACAGCACGTGTAGCGTCAACAACCGAAAAAACTATGGACCCATCTCGAATTAATCTCTGCTGATGGCTGTACTAAAGTCGCACCGGCAGATCTCGTAAAACGAAGTCTGGCTCATAAAGTTGGCTGGATCGTGAGTGATGAAGCTTAGCACCCTCCTCTCTCTTCAGCCCAGTCTGACCCGATGACACAACAATGCTTCTGCAGCTTCCACGTCAGATAGTAATAAATAAGAAGATATATCATTGGGCTGGTAATGATGATCTCTACATGACGTCTCTGACAGGAGCATTGTCATCCTGACTAAAAGTACGTGATCTGATATCAAATGTCAGAACTTTGAAGACCCGAGCTTCCACGATCGCAGATGTCGTGAAGATCTGGCAGTGACGTCATAGATTCAACGTTAACCAACACGGTAGTTTGACAGTGAATTTTGACTGGTACACTCACGACGTGACTGTTAGGTTGGTACGGGGCGGCAATTCGTTTCGAAAAAAACATTTGAATAATATCGCAGGGTAGACCACTTGTCACACGCTAGACATGCATATTATATTTCATTCGGGAACGACTAGCAGGGAGATGGACACTCGTATGTACCCTTGGTAACTTGTGGCATAGTATTTTTGATCGAGTGGAGTGCATTTGATGGGGTAGAGCGAAGCGACAGAGACAATAGCAGCAGGATTGCCAACGAATGAACGCCAGTCGAGTACGAGACTTTTCGTGTTGACCGACACACGAGTGCACCAAACGCATATTATCTTTGTTTCCCTTTTTCGTTTCCACCTACGCCACCCTCTTCCACCTGCCCACCCGTGTGTGTGTGTGTGGTTCTGTTTTTCGTGTCCCTCCGCCTCACCTTCTCGACTCTTGTTTTTTTTTTACGTCGGTTGAAATTTTAATCCCACCGAACGAGGCACACAATACTCACAATACCAGAAAGAATAAGCCAATCTCACTTTGGTCCAGCGGTCCATCGTTGCGTCAGGCACATCCGTATCGCACATGGTCCTCTCGACGTGTCCTATTATTTCTTGTTCGCGAATGACAGCTCGCTGGATTAGTGTACCTCGCGTGACGTGTGACACGCTCGATAACTTTGCGTAATCTATGATCGATTCCCACTGGCAGATACCTTTTGTTTTTGTCCCTTAGTTTGTTATCGATCGTCAAGATCTGGAGGTTATCGGTATCTCTTGTGAGAATTATGATTTTTACTGTCCAGTGATAGTTTCAAGAGGGATGCTGCGATCGTTTTTTTCCAATATGCTTTATCATGCTAAATATAGTATATGTGCATAACTTTTTATGGCACTTCGACTTGGGGAGTGTCGCTGACTCTTGTACACTTTCAACTGTTCTTACAGGGAGAAAGAGAGATAGAGTGAATTGAGAGGGTTCTCTCAAAACGATGCGTGACATGCATACAGCACCTCCCATCGTGATGCATCCCTGCGTGTCACCAGGGAACTTCAGTACTCCTACGTACGGGATAGCAGCACTTGGAACGGAGAACATTATTCGAAGCATGCTCTCCTGCTGGCACAAAGCTGAAGCATCTACACGCGTTATTCTTATATGACTTTAACGTAGATAACTATACGTCATAGCGATGCACGGGGGCGTTGAAAGTCTGTCACATTGAATTTTCAAAGTTCGACATCATCCACCAAACGAGTGAATGATACGAATGAATTTTCAAAAAATTTACTACCACAGGTTCACCTCTACTTACCTTTAGTCAGGTTCACAGAATTATTTCTCAAAGAATTTCTTTTTCAGTTATCAACACTACCAGGGAACAGAGCTTGCAAGAGTCGCAACCAGCTGGATCGACTCTCCAAGATCGTTTGGTAGGTCGTAATAAAGTCAGAGGTCGCAATTTGGCAGGCTCATCCCTCTCCTTGGGGCTCTACCCTGTTAATGGAGTAAGGTTCCATAAAGGGAGTAGATTGTGCAGGTACGGCAAACCCTGTTACGCCTCGGTCATTATCGCCGTTGTAAATAGTTCTCATGGGGGTTGCTAATAGTGAGATCATTCGGGCAAGAACTGCCCGCCTTGCATACTCCAAGGGATTCCTTACGCGCCGATTTTAGCCGATGCAGCCATGCTGATCACGATCGTGTAATTCGCGGCGGCGATTGCTGCCGGAACTTTCGAGTTATTTTCGCCATGGCGGTGCTAAGGGAATCCTGGGACCATACCTGGGTCTTTATACACTGTTGGAGGTAGGAGTAGGTCGGATAACTACTAGGTATAGTAGCGTTAAAGAGTTAAGATGAAAACTCATCTCCGTCGGGACACACAGGCCGAATCTAGAGATACGAGGACAAAGGGGCTGGATAATTTTCCGTGCTTGAGTAAACGCGAGAAAGTTCCGAGTTATGTGAGACGTCGTGCCACTCTTTGGCCGCGATAAATCCTGCCGGACGTGTTCCTGATGACGGAAACGCCGCGAGGAATATTTTTATACAAAGGGAGAGGACGGATTACGTTGCTAGCTTATTCCGGGATGTACACCTGGAAAATGAGGAAAAATAAAAGAAACGCGCGATCTAATACCGTGTCGAGTAAATCAAGTACAGGGGTCAAAGGAAGTAGCAGACCGTGACCCCGGCGCCGAGCGGAGCACGTGTGATGAATTCTTAACGTTAACAACTGGTAAAGCACGGATCTACTGGTATATATATATATGTAGTTTATATATATATATATTCTCTGAGCCATAAAAATAATACGCTTATACTTATCATTCGCGGTAAGAAAAAGCCTTACTTCCATTTTCATTCGCGGTACCTCAGGCGCTGTAAAAGTTCTCTAATCTCGAGGCTGAAATTAAAGCTCTTCTGCCGTAACGCTATAAAACGTAAATCAGCTTTTTTATACGACATAGTTACCATAGTTCGCATAACCGCAGTGTCATTCATTTGGGAATAGAAACCATTAAAAATGTACATGGTGACTAATAACTTTCCTCGGCTCTAGGCATATTTCCATATAATTTACAAGAAAATAAAAAATAATGAGTCAAAGACAATAATAAAGTGAAACGATCGCGGTTCAGGCAACCCTTACAACTTTTGATGTGGTCCAGAGCGAAGGGGCTTGACTTGGCGCCAGTGGGAATTTTAAGGTGAAAGACGACAAAATTAGAGACGACGGCTTGTGCCGCGCGGTTGCATCTAGTAATTAAAACATCGAACCTAAGGGGGGTGGCGAGTGGTTGGTAGTGGTGTGTCGTAGTTTTTTTTAAGGGTGGGAGTGTACGGAGAAGAGAGGAACTCTGTACACGTACAAGTGGGAATATACGTCTGTTATATGGAATGGGAATAGCAGAGAGAGGACCCTGACATTGAACGGATCTCCTCTTGGGGCTGAGAGGGAGGAACTTTAAAGGAGGGGAGTGGTGCTGGCTGGCTGGATGCTTTCACAGGATCAGAACGTGTACAGTAGCATACTAAAGTTAAAGGTGTTTTTTTGCAACCCTCTTACAGGAGATGCGTCACGTCGCACGTTTCTTTTCGTGCTTCTATTTCCCAACATTTTACCAACGATTTTTCTGTTGACACAGCATCGACGCAAACCGCAGTGGTAGATTCCGTTAATGGAGTCCTTTATCCCATGCGATTTCTTTTTGAGGATATTCAATATTTACGATCTAAAAAAATCATTCAATTCGATATTTCATACTTGACACGTGTGCTTATCGCGGTATACTTACTGTATCCTTGAAATTTTGAAACTCCAACCTTCTCCCTAATTCTTCATCCCCCAGGCTTCTTCGGGGTCTGGGATAAGTTTGTGATTTCATAAGGCTCGAAATCGCATTGAATTTTCGAAATTACTAAGGCAGTAACATCGACTGGCGATGTTCTCATAGAAACTGAGATGACAATACAGTCGGCAGACACACAATGGCTGAAAGGGCTGCTTCCACGCCTGCGGGTAAATACGGGTCCTCATTAACGCACTTACCCCTAATTATAGCATTCCCAGACACCCGCTCGACTATTGCCGAGTCCTTCTGTGCGTTTTTAATTTGGCTTCCTTGCTCCCGGCTAAATATTTGCCACCCGCATTACGCGAAGTGCTTGATAATATGGGACTTGGAAGACGTACGTTAAATTTTTCACGACCGCGTGGATTTGAATTCTCATTGCGAGAACATTGCTTAGGGTAAGTAACAAAGACATCTGGGACATAGGAGATGAGGATGGGACATCTATTTCGTAATTACGTAATACCAGCGTGATACGTTAGTTTTATTTGCCGTATACGCGATTATCGTACGGTCGGTAAAGAAGCGTCGAACAAGTTCTCTCGATTCACTTGGAAAAAGTGCTTGGCTCGGATCTCGTGCAAAATCATCAGAAACCTGTCTTCCCTAAATAATACGGCAATCTAACTCGATTTCCGGATCTGCTTCCTATTGACTTGAGCAAATGGGAAATTTCGAGTGTAGGGTCCATCGTGCCTCAGAAATTGACCCACTTCGAAACATTGCAGCTTCCTAACCCCCTGACGTGGATTGTTTGCCAGCCATCAGCTTTTACGAACGCGAGTCTCCATTTTAACTGCAACTAACTTTTCGATCGGTGTTTACTCGAATACGTGCTCGAACTCTGCATCGTGTAACTTTACAGCGGAAACTTCTTTTGTAATTTAACGTAAAACCCGTAGTGCATCCTGGAACTTTTCTGGATAGAAGAGCGGAAAAAAATTCACAACGCTGCGGCTTTCTTATACACAATGTAAGCCTTGAAACATTTATTACGAAAACGGTAAAGCGACCAACCACGAAATCCACTGCAAGAAGACAATGGCAGAAGTCCCAATTGATGTCTCCTGGTATAACTTTTCGAAGTTACAGCTTGGCAAATACTCACGAAATTCCGCTATTCGAACGCAGATAAACGTATCCAGTTCCTGTGGATATACTATAGATTATACATATACGCCATATACTACAGATCGCGTTACATTATGTTCAATACAGAATGCGAAACCCTTAGAAATACTATCGACAATACATATATGAACTTTCGGTCAATACGAAAGAATAGCTATTATTGGTCAGAACCTACCTTTACGCGAATTCGAGGACTAAATGACCATTTAGAAATTTATTGGTAAATAAAAACGAAAAATGTTTCTAATGGTAGTTAGATATTAAGTTTGTTATCGAATTTCATTTTCTCATTATTCATGATGGTAATTCGAACGGTGATTTGGAACGAGGCATAGAAAAATACGACTTACGTTCAAATAGGGGTCGCGTAGTGTCATAAGAAAGAAAATCGATTCGTACCGCAAATGCCAAAAAGCACTTTGACCCGCGTGCCAATTAGCGAAAATGGATCAAGTGTCAGTGGAGGTGTAAATAGGCAGCTCAGCGTGCCAATTAACAATTTTATTTAATGTCGCAGCGGATTTTCCTATTCTGGTGGTGGGTATTACGTTGGCGGGGGGGGGGGGGTGGTTGCATGCGGCGCGTTAGCCACAGGGAAAATTACATCTGCTACGTTATCCACTGGTATCCTGATATGCACTCTCGTAAAGGGGGTTGCAAAAAATTGCAACTAATTACCCGCGTGATATGCGAATAACAATATTTTTTAATTCACGTAACGCGTCTCACTCCCTTACTTTTCCGTAATCGCAAATAATTTAACTACCTGAATATACGTAGCGACGTAGCAGACGCTCGAGCGGTCTGAATGTTGTCTGAGAAATAACAAAATAAATTTGAACTGGTGTAATTCAAAAAAATAATACAAACGCCTGGGATGGTAGGTAATGAACTTTGTTGTTTCAATCGGGTCGGCAAGCCTGGCAATTATATTGCACTTAGCTCAGTCCGGGATCATCGTAATTATACTTATTCATAGTTTGTAATTAACGTATGATTGATGCGGGAGTAGAGCTGAACTTCCTAAGTTTTACCCGGAGGCAAGAAAACGCCAAGTGACGTACAGTGCAACAATTTTTTTCCAATTTCGCAATTAATTTTACGCCAAATTTTATTCCGTGCATTAATACAAGTATATACAATTATAATGCAGATCGTCGACTGCGGACTCTTTGTAGTCACTGTTTCCGCGATACGCAAAATGAATGCGCAATGCGCTGACACGAATAAACGGGGAGCATCCTCATTAACCGAATCTACCACGCGAATGACAGCAGCAGCCGTACCGAATAATTCTGCTGACATAGCGAACGCATGCTTTTCTGAACATGTATCGTCGTAACGTTAGGTAAGCGCAATATTAATGAGCGCGATGGGCTTGAATATCATCTGCAGTATATAGCAGCAGCGTTAACGGTACGATAATAAATTTTCCAATCGCCGACACCTAATGAGCTCTAGCCCGAGTGATATAATTTCGAGAAACGCGGCTACTATAATATTTGTTTGCTCTCTTATCATTCTTTCTCTTTTCCTTATTCTACGTGTTCGCTATTGGTATTATTTTTGTTATCACTTACTTATCACATACTTATTGAGGAGTCCTTTTGATATTTCTGGAAAATCACGTTATTTACGTAATACAAGGTATGCGTGTCTATAATTAGATATCGATAGCCTTTCAAGAACGCATCCAATGATTGAAGTGTTATTCGACCTCGTCCAGTACCTAGCAGCTTTGGTTTTATTTTCGGCGAGAATTTTAAAACCTATTTTCATGCCACTATATATGTATATTCATGTATTCACAGAAGCAAGGGAAGAAAATTCAAAGTTTGTAAGTGCCTACCATTTCTGTTCGTGTCTCGTTCTGATTGGTCGATTTGGAACTGCTCCCATTTGAAAATTAAGAAGTTCCGGATAATGGTAAAGTCATTTTCGTGAGCTTTGATGCCTCCCGAACTTCCGTATTTCGTAGATCTGATAATTTTAGAATATCCTGTATATACAAGGACGTCGGTATCATATTTTGTAAATACGTCCACGAAAAATATTTCTAATACAGTATCGACGTAACAGGAAACATAAAAATTCACTTAGTTCTCATAGACGGGAGTTCCTTAAAAAATCCTTAAATTTCAATTTTCCGTAAACATAATAAAATTTGTATTATGAAATCGCATTTGATTACAGATATGTTCGACATGATAAAATACAGGTTATCATATTGATAACATTTTTGGAAAATACCTTTATCTGTCAGTACTCCAACATCATACTGTTTCATGAAAAACACATTTCTCTGGCTATGTACTGCTGGATCGTCTGCGTTATTCGCACAGCCAGCTGCCGTTTAATAATGCAATACAAGCCGACAGTTTCATCCGATTAATACGACTTGTCGCGTACTGTGCTAGGAGAGGGTGAGGACTTTTTTTTTTATAAACTCTCCCACGGTATCGCGGCTCTCTTCCAATTCCGTGCAACAATTGCTCACCCCTTTTATCCAATACGACAGGGATGTCTGGGCGAATCAGTCCCAAGGATTAACTTACGCTATTGAATTTCACGTAGCATTTATCGACGTCATCTCACATATATAATACATACACACCCATACATGTATATGTATATATACACAACCCCCTTGATCTCTCATTTCTCAGTATCGTAGCGCACGTGTAGAAATTTTAGTCTTTAGGAAATGCATTTAACAATTATCTAGACTGTCCTATCCACTAAAGCTCACCCCTGTAATGTCGAGGTGTCAGAAAGTGGCTGAGAGAAGCTGCAAAAGGATCTATACATATATATAGATTCACCTGCACCTTCATTCTCAGTGTACAATTCTGGCAGGTTGTGTGCAGCGCACGATATACACACGAGCATGTGCACGTAGCTTGTTTTTATGTGTATGCTTAACGTCGGTATACGTATCAGAGGTGGATGGAAGGATGAGTAGATGGCGTCGGTAAGCATACAAGTGGATGGAAGCGCCGCGACGGAGAGCCCTCCTTGTCTGAGCACCCACCGACGCTTGTGTCAGCGTTGTGCTGCGTCTCGTCTGGTCTGGTTTCGCATCAAATCACTACATCGATCTATTATTTGTCCTAAGCATAAGATGCGACCCCTATTAATCTTGCTTCAGTTTTAGAGAATGAGGTCATACTTAGGACAGGCATGGATAGAACTTGAATTAACGAGAGACTTTATATAGTCTATAGTCTAGACGGCTGTACAATATGAGATTGTATTGGACAAATAAGGGTTGTTTACCTATCCTATTGCGACGGTATTATTAGCTGTGTATTATTACTTTGACATTTTTCTGACGTTTTGTGGATTTTTGTATTGTGTGTGTATATATATATACCTACTGCCTGACGTCTTTTAGGGTTGATCCAATAGGACAGCCTGTGATGAGAGATCGCCAGGGATGCAACGGTGTCTAAAAGTCGGTTTTACTGAGACGGCTGAGCTGTGTTGTGATTTAAAGCATGGTAGTAATGCATCGATGGTATATTTTTGTAGCTGGGAGAATAAGGGCCATTTCGAACGAGCGAAGTATAAATCGACGTGCGCAAGGGCAATAAAGAGAGGCATAAAGGCGTGATTGAATCTGAGACAGGCTCTAAAACAGCGGGGTCCTGTGCCTATTATTCCATCGGATCCCTGCTTAATGTCTTTTATATACGAAAATTCGATGCCCCGACCACCAATGACCGTTTCGTACGGTTCTTCACATCAATTTTTCAAGAAAAATATCCTAATGGCATCGCGATATAAATTTGCGACAGCTAAGGTTCTTAACGTTTTTACGATCGTGCTCGCCTTAGATAAAACGATCTTGAAAAATTTTATCACAGCCTAGGACAACCTTGTATGCTGATCTGACATCGAATTATGGAAATGAGAAGTTTATGTTTGCAAATTTTTAACACAGGTATATACTGGTCGTTATTTTTTTACCGTTTATCGATTTTCGGATTATTTAGGTAAACGGATTTATGATATCGATATATATATGTATGTAGGTATATAGGATAATCAATATATGTCTCTGCATAGAAGCTACGAGTAGGGTGCAAATCCGTTTTTCCATTTGGAAAGCTGGTACGATGCAAAAAATAATGTAGAGTACGAGAATTATTCAAGCATCTCGTATGGCTCGAGTACAGGTTTTATCTGAACACGTATTACGTTTATTAAACGGGAGCAATGAAAATTTACTAAAAGGTATAATTTCGTGGATTTATGTAAGTTTGTATGCATGTGTAGTTATAGAGTTTGAGAGCCTAATATCTCAGTAGAGCGGAAAAATGATTCCTTCCCATCAAACATCGAAATGGGATATGGTAGATATCCATTACAAAACTCATCCATTATCGTTACGCTAGAAACGCAGACACTGATCGCCATTACGTTTTCAGGGACTTCGTAAAGCATCGAAACGTAAATATTTGTCAGAGTTATCGTCAAAACACGATTCTCATCTGCAACAAATGTCATTCCGTAGATTCGAGTTGTCCTGGATTCGAATCCCGACCGACAATCGTAAAAATTATAATAATAGGAATATCATAGTTTTTAATCAAATCATTCGACTGATCTAGTGCATCATTTAAATACTGTGTAAGCGTTTAAATTTTATTACAAACACTCTCGTAAATTCACCGTCAATATTTTTGGACATTTAATTATTCCCTGGTAATGAATTCATATTTTTAATTAATCAATTATTTACGATACATCCAATATCGAAGGAGCGGAAAATGGCAACTTTTTACTCAACATTATGCGGTTGGAATAACACAGTAAAATATTTTGATAAAAATATATTTTTAAGTAAAAATTCAAATTTGATTAAAAATATAAATTAATAAATACGTAATTCGGATAACCTCGTGAAATTTACGTGCGACCATTTGTTACGTATTTTACGCTTTATTTTTTAAAGCCAATAAGTCCTATCGGATTTGTTTTATTCTTCTTTTTTTTTATTCCACGTATCAATCACTTTCGGACTATGTTGTCTGGTGTACCGTGGGTAACTTTGAACTGCATAATACGAATCACCATTTATATAACATTTTGACAGGTATGAATAAATATGCTCAATCCTTCCAGAGCGATTCGATCTAAATATTTTGCGCATAATAGAATCCCTCATAAGACAGGAGTACGTGGGAAAGTAACATGATAATAAATTGGATCGTTGCGTCAGTACATGAACTCTCTATACTGCAGGCTATAGCTCTATTTGAATTCAACTTACTGCCGCTTCATACTTGCCTGCCTGTCAGTTGCAGAATCTGTAGTCTATTATGCTATACGTATGCGGCAATGTAAAATCAGCTATAGTCAATAGTTGACTACGTTATGCATACACAGATTTTATATAGAATTATTGAAATTGAACGATTTAAAAAAATTCAACAATATGAACACGTTCATTTTTGCGTTTGAGTATAATAATGTTTTATTCCTTTGCGTAATTATTCATGTGAAACGTACCACCTGAAGTTAGCCTGTATATTTGATTTCTATAGTATAACCAACTTCAGGTGATACGTTTGTGTAGAATAATTTGTTGGCTGCCATGCATATGGGTGACACGTGCATTTTTCAAGCGTCTAAGCGCATATACGTTTTTATGTGGCGTAATCTCATAGAACTTTTTGGAAAATATAACGTGACAGTCATGGTGTTTTATAAAAAGAATGACTTTTCTTTTAATAGATTAAAATTCATGATTTTTCATAGGTTTGTCGATATCGGAAAAACTCGTAATGATTTTAATAAACCGTTGAGAGAAAAAAAAGTATGAATCACGAGTCGAGGGGCATCTTCTAATTTACGGATTCATTAATCACATTCGTTTCCGCTGCTGTCGCTAATTCCGTTCTCAGAGCGCGGATAATTTTTCATTGGACGTAGTGAGGCTATAGATATAGAAAGGGGTAACTCTTAATTACTATAGGTGCGTCATGCGTTTCAGGACTCTAGGTAGTTTCCATAAGAGGATTTCTGCACATAGAATAAGGGAACTGGAAGAAATGTAGGTAAACGAAGAAAGTACATAGAGAAGGAAGGATTCAGGATACTAATGGAAGGAGGTTGAGTCTCGAAAACCGCAGTAAACGCAAAGAGAACTTTTCGCAAAAGTTTAAATTGAAAATTCACTGGCAGGGTGTACGCTTTATAAAGTAAGAGCACATTCTCTTCACACGTCGATTCAATGTAGAAAACATAGCAGATTGCTATAAGCTGTATGTATACATACAGTATATGTACTGTATACAGTCGGTTCACGAGTTCAGTTTTTTTTTGGACAATTCGCAAGAAATACAATTTTTAGCAAATCACACGTTACTTTTCATAAAATAGCGGAATCGCATTACGTGACAAAAATTGTATGCAGAGCCACGTGTTTTTGTTCGAATCGTTTTCCAGGTGTCAAGAAACCACATTGAACTTGTCGATCGACTGTACGTGCATATGATATATAGCACACAGAAAAAGTACAGCACTCAATTCCATACGAGCAGCGATTAGTCACGATAAATCGTGTAAAAATGGCTCAATAGAGTAAAACGCATCGAGCACTTATTCTAAATAGAAAATCTATAACGTCTGCGACATAATAGAAAGTCTGTAGGGCGTAGAAGCCAGAGAGGATTCCTGAGGGATGTAGGAGGAGGATGACGAGGGTTGAAGTCTATCTGGAAGCAAGTACTCGTTCTTAGGAAAAATAGTCGTAGTTGTAGCGAAGTGTCCTGGGTTCTCTTCCTTGCTTTTTTTCGCAAGGTAAGGCTAGGGAGTCGGCGGCATTCAGATTCTCCTCGTATTAGCTGAAGGAATCAAAGGCAATTGCTGAGAGATCCTGAGCCCGAGGCTGCCCATGGCTGTCTGAATAGATTCTGCTTTTCTCCGAGTCTCGAAAACGCGGTTACTTTGAAAAGCGACTTTCTTCTACGCCTTCGTCCGTCCCCTCAGACCCCTTTCGCCTCTATCCGCCACCGCTTACCACTCTCCTCCAGGCTTGCTACTTCGTTTCTATGTACTATAACGCCAGCAACCCCCTAGTCTAGCGAATCGAGTCAGGGGAACGGGGATGAAACTCTAAGATGCGCCATAGAACTTCGCTACTTTTACGTTTACTTCTGGCCGAGGATTTACTTCTAAGAAATAATGAGTCTTCCGTACCTTAATCCTTGCATTGACTAAAGATCGAAGAAATTCTCGAATCGTTTGATTTTCAAACGAATGTTAGTTCACTCGGAAATCTGCAAACTTTCCTTCGTGTATTTCATCGAACGTATCGCGAACGACGAATGTCTGTTGCTGCCGTTACTGGGCTACGGTACTGTCAATATGTCTGTACATTTTCTCTCGGATGTTCATATTGAATAAAGGAAGACAAAGAATGCGAAACTTCATATTTGAATTGAGGTCCTGCCGATATTACGTGGATAAAGTCTGTACCGTGGGAATTGTAAGGATACGATAAAAATGTTTATTTATATTTTTATTGATAAACAAGTATTTTCGCACCAATGATTTCTGGCTGGTTAATTAACTGGCAACTAGTAATTTCGTAGTTGGCCTCGAAGTTGGGGTTTCCAGGAAGATGAGGCGAGCGGAGGTTATCGTAGTCCCAAGCACTACAGATGAGCGGACTCCTCTTCTGCCTCTTGGTGCTGAACCTAATAACTGCACAACCTCCAGCCAAACTCCGTTAGCTATTTAGACAACCGGGTTACTGGGTTACATTAATTACTTCGTTACCCACGGCTTTAGACTTGCAAACTCTTTTCTTCGAAACTCGTTTCCCAGTGGCAACCCCATTTAAACCTCAGACGGAATTAATGTTGCTGCTGGCCTTTAAACTGGCTTATTGCTATAGAAACTTATACGTTGGGATGCTGCCAGTTGAAGATGCATGTGGATATAAAGGGATCATTTTTCTCGTCATTAAATCTTAGTGCTGAAAAAAGTTTCTTAAGAAATCTTAGTCGCCTGGAATATTACGGGGACGCATTATGATATAGTGGATGTATGCTGGTAGTATTATATTCAAGCATTCACGTCAATCCTTAACGTAGCTAAAGGATTCGAGACTCTTTGACTCGGGTTAGAGTTGCGATTAGCTTGACAAATCCGTAGGATTTTATATCATATTTACCGGGAGTCTGTGCAATCTCAAATCCTCTTACAAATAGCTTCGTTTTATCACGAGGATTCAATTGCCGATATTACAGGCACGCTTTGTCACACATAAGCCGAGCAGTTTCCTGAAAGTTCCCTAGTCCACCCGGGACAGGATACGCCACTGCCGCGAGCACAGAACGGTGGCGGCGCCATAATAAAAGAATAATCTTTCCAGATTCACGATATTTGTCAAAGTACTCGAAGGAAATAATCTTCTACGATTCGGCGAACGGAGCATCAATTTTTCAGCATTGTCCCGGAACAATTCTTTAAAGATTTTCTTAACACCCCAGTATGATCCTCGTGGTCGCGTTTGGTATCACGTGAAAAATATTTTATCACACCCTTAACTGGTCATATCTTCTCTTGTGACAAATTAAAACAGATTTTAATTTGATAAATATACATTATATCTGTTGAAGTAGAATTTAATTATTTTTATTTAGGATTGAGAATTTTCTCAAAAATATTATGCTTATTATTACCTACCTCTTGTTGTTAACGTGACTTTCGTTCAATTTCCGTGAATAATATTTTAACGTAATATTCAAAATACGTTCTTGATCGTAGTTTCGTAACAGCCAAGGGTGGCATAGGGGAAAAAAAAAAAAACGAACCGGGACGAAGGTATCTTGGTCTGTGTCGAAGGTTAGATCCCTCGCCTATCTCAGGATAGAAGACGGGGTGGGTACGGTGGTTTGTGTGATGCCAGTGTGCGATAAATGAACCAATTTCCCAAGGATTTAACCCGTCTCAATATTGCCAGTCTCAGCGGTGTACGTATAGCCACATACTTCAACTATCCAGGATCATTTTAGAGCTCAACTTCTACCCTCGATACGTCCCAAGGCGAATATGAAGTTGGGGCTAGTATAACCTTATGGATTCAAAAAAAGGAAAAAAAAAGAATTCAAGGCATCCCTTAAGTAATCAATTTTCATGCGAATTCAGAAACGCGACTTGTGCATGATATTTACTCAGTTCGATTTCTCCCCGTTTTCCCATCGTTATAGAATTTCCATTAATGGTATCTGATCTTATTCTATATACCCTTCAACTTTGAACTTAGATAAGAAACTTACTTTCCTGTTAATTCTCACCGAATGCGATTACACGCTGATTAACTCGACGAGGCAAAGGGAGATTACGATTTGGGGATGGGGATTAAAAAAAAAATTAGGGTGAAGGTCGATATTTTCAGTATTTTAAAGTCTTATAAAGCTTACTCCACACGGATTTTAATCTGTGCCGAGTAAAGGTTATTCGAGCATACCATCTTTTTTTTATCGTATCAGAACAAATTACTGAGGGAAACTGTGAGAAAGGGTTTACGTAGGTAGCATCCGGTTAGTAAACCCTCGTCGACTTATATGCAGCTTCTACCACGGCTGGTTAGTCGCGAATGGCCTATATAATTCTCCTGTCGGATATTTATCGTGCCAATAGAAGCCAATAGCTAATATACAGCTCGATTCGAAAATCGAAAATCGACATCGGGTGCAGCATAGAGAAAATGCATTGGCTGTGGATGCGGGCGTGGAGAAGTTTAATTTGCGACAATTTTCGTGGGAAGCCGAGCGCTTTTGCCAATGGTTGTATATTAATGGAAACAAAGTATCGACGGTTTTGTTGATATATGTTGTATGCTATAGCATATATATGTATAACAAGGGGACTGAAAAAGAACTGTAGGTTGAACACAGCTGGCTATTCATTTCTACGTTCGACCTGTAACCTACTGTATGTATGTGTACCTATGTATATACTCTTGGGAAATTTGTCAAAATCCGACCTATGTACTCGGCCTAACAGCCCCACGTCACTCAATTAGATCACACAACACCTCTGCGTCTATATGCGAGCCCTTCAAGCAACTCCCACTGCTACCAATTATGGCTCTGCATATACATATGTGTTTGTTTACCTGTGTCCATGACGTATCATCATAATTACTTGAATACACGCATTCCGCTTATATAACGGTAATTTGAAATAAGGTATTAGCTTAAATGTTGCATAAGTAAAAAAAATTATAATAAATAAATTAAATACAATTTTTACTATACAAATACAAATGTTGTATTTACTTATACATATGAATACGGCTTTTGACACTTTAACATATATAGAATCATTGATCATTTTCGTACAATGGTTTTGCTATCTTACTTTTCCCTATGTTCCATACGGATTCGCCTTTTTATCACGATGCACTCCTTGTCTTGTTCTTAAAATATTTGCGAATCTCCTGCTCCTGGCATCAGGATATGTTGTAGGTATACAAGTACCGATTCGTGGTCTTTCGGGAAAAGAATCCATTAAGGGAGGTTAGGTATCGCTCGATTTAGAAAATAAATATTTTCATCCCTTAGTTGAATAACCATTAAAATTCACCTTACGATATCACCGGTTATATAAATCCAATTTCGAATTCATCCCTTCTCAACTATCGCCTATTACCTCCCACCTACATTTGTTAAATGGATTTATAGGTGCAACCCTCGTAGCACCATGCTCTCTACGTTATTAATGGGAAGGGCTCGTTTAAAACCGAGACTTGTCTTGTATCTCCTTTGAGCACTTATTTCAGTACCTTGAATACGACGGGTAACCAATCTTCGTCGTACTATTAGTCCGCAGGTGCTTCCCACATGCTTTATATGTATATACAGTGTCGTACACATATCAATTATGTGAGGATATACCTTACGAATACCCTGGCATATATATAATATTAGTATCGTCGAAGATAGCCAGAAATTGTATAGCTTGAATGAAAAAGTCTATATATATATGCACGTCAATTTTTAAATCGATACGTTATTTTAATAGCCACCCAGTGATTAACACGTCTTCCTAATTAATAATAATTATCACTATCGACACGTTAATCAGACAGCTTTCATACAATTTGTCTGGGACATCGGAAGCCAGTTTTCCATCTAATTAGAATGTTGAAGTACCGCAAAAGGCAACGTGCCACGAGCAAATATTGAGGCCATTAACGTCACTAATTAACGGCTTATCGGATGTAATTATCGAAACGAAACTCCGACTCCTTTAATTCCGAGAGATCTGACGTGAGTCTCGCGTAATGACGAAGATGGACCAATGGAAAGGTTGAAAAATCTTAATCATCCCTAATTCTAATTCTGACTTATGGAAATGGTCCAAGCATTTTCCATCGGTAATCCGCCGTCTTAATCGTACCTGCTAATTGCTCGTAAATACCACCTGGCTTCACTAAATTATGCAAATTAACGCGAAGAAAGGTTTCGCCAGTGAAAATCAGTGATTTCGCCAATTTAACTCTCAACTCAAGCGAACGAACTCGGTGCCAGTCTTATAGGCTGAGCACACGATCATGATAAAAGGACCCACAGAGGAAACGCATTATGTGCACAGAGTCCTCCCCCTTCGCCCCCCCCCCCCACCCCCCGACATGGTTATATACTAGAAACGTGGAAGTCCTCATCCCTTCGGGAGCCTTCGCGAAAATCAGCGATTCGAGATAGCAGCAAGACAAACAGGAACTACCCTCGTAAATTCGCGGATGTCGCTGGGGAGGGGAAGTGGGAGTATAGCGTGAGAGTCAGGCCAAGTACATAAATAAATAGGTACCTACGTGCAACCCGATGCGTTTCAACCCCTTTGTATATATACGTATATATATGTACCATTTGACATGCTATTAACCTAAACACACATAGGTGCCTTCATTTGCGAAATAGGCAGGGAGTCAGTATACCTACCTAACTGAACTAATACCAAGCAACGAAACACTGCTCTGTACCCACCTACCCCTATACCCACCCCTATCTATGTACGTACCTACCTACCCTCAACCGTTATCTATGGCGCATTTCGCGCTGCGTTTCTATCGCGATATTAATGGGAATGTTGTTCCTGTTCGTAACGAGGAGTGATGAGACAGTGCACTGTAAGTAAATATAATTCTCAGTGGCAAGTCTGGCATAAAGGATGCATATATATACTATTGTCATTTATCATAATGTATGTATATATATATTATATATACAGCTATGTACTAAACTCAACGGTTGAGATCGCTACCACGAAGCCATGTGCTGTCCCAGTGTTTCCACGAGGACGATCGATGCTTGCCTAGTTATTGTTCTCCAATGTTCTCCAACGACTCTTGTCCCATGATCTCTATAGATGTTTATGGTACCAGACTGTCGAGAACTTCCCCAGCATCCGTGCATGTACCTATAATGCACTTGTTACCCAGGGGCTGTGATTGACTTTATGCGCCAGTGAACTTGATAGTGCAAAACATTTTGTTCAGTATCCGCCATCTTCTTGCGCACGAGGCGCCTTTGAGGACAAGTTCACGTTTACACTGGCTCAACTTGATTTCAGGAACAAGTTGGAACACTTGAGTAATAATGGGTGTCTAACTTGGTTTACAAACGTATATCGAACGTATACGAACTCGTGCGGTATCCAGGGAAAGATGAAATTAATCGATGACTACAGGTACTAGAAGTGGCTGCGCTTTGGCGCAAGTGGTTCCCTGTCTTAAGTCTGATGGTTATTCTGAAGTGGATGGGTTATACGCAGACAGCACTTTGTACGTGTCCGAATAGTTTTTCAATTAATAATAAGATACGATGAGGAAGGTTAGAGATTAATAGCTTGTACCTGTTTTTCATACAGCTCTTTTACAGCCTTTGAGAATTAATACCGGTACATGTACCTTTCACTGTGAGGCTCTACGTGATACGTGATGTATTGTATAATTATATTTGTGCAATTATTTTTGTTAAATTTTCCATGCAATTTGTACTATAATATATACCGTGTAATAAGATTCCGTGACTTTTACACGATATAAACAAACTATATGGTATAAGGCGTGCAGCATCTTCAGTAAGGTAACACGTGTAATAGTTGCCCTGGTGAAATAAATATTTTTTATCAAATCATCCCCCATTATCATCTTGGTCCAATCAATATGTCTAATCGATCCGGAACGGCTTATATGTCTCGGTAATAATTTTCCAGCTTCCAACTAATATAAAAAATATATCAGCCACAACAAATTACCATCATCCTCCAATATGCAATATCTCAACACGTGCTGACCATCCTGTAATTATTACTTCAACACGATAACGTTTACTTACTTACCCTTTATTGGTTCTACCTCGTACGAGCTCGTATACCAATAAGTATAATTGCACGTAAGGCAAATACACGCGTCCAGCAAAACGTGCGTGCGAGGCAGAAGATGAAGTAATCATCGATATAGTTATATACCAGGGTTACTTTCACGCCACGGAATATTCAGCACAGACTAGATTGGCAGCCAGTGCTGGTACGTATACAAATATTGAAGTGGAAGTACTCGCCTGTTTCCCTGCGAGCAATACGCGTAAAGCTGATTCGCATCGATTAATTAGGAAGTGAGTAATTAATTATTTCGCGTTAACTAATAGACAATTTCACGTCGCGCATACGTTAACAAAGACAACGTCACGAAGACTGATAACAGGGTCTCTCGCGATCGAACAAATAACTGCGTCGTGATTACTCTGTATACTCTACTACTGTTATATACGAAGGAGGCTTTTGATGGTACATCGTTCATTCGATGATGTAAAATTTATTGGGAATATCGAAGGAATCGAAGTGTTATTAATGTCGAATTTTATTGATATAGGAAGTTAGGTTAGGTTCTTTTCATATACTTGTTAATAACTTTGCAATGTCTGCTGTGGGTATGTATAGAGATAAAGGGAGGCAGTTAAATTCCTAAGAACGGTTGCTGTGTTATTAATTCCTAAATATATATTAAGGTGAGATCTAAAGTTTTAAGACTTTTCGGTTTTACTGTTATTATGAAAGAGATTTTTGGTTGGTGTTTTATTTCAGTCCTTTTTGTTAGTCTGGCCGAGGGAATATTATTCAACGTGTAGTTATCACTTTTGTTTCCGACTGTGCTAAGGTTATGGTTACCATAGGCTTTTCAACGGTAGGCTCTAACTCTGACGCTTCAAACTTGACTTTTGGGTTTCAACGGGAGCTACGAAACATACCATTTGTCATGCCTAAACTTCTTCTCCTTAATGCCTCGAGAATCCCAGTTAACAGGCTTGGTTTCTCATGTTTGTGGAACAACTTCGCAACATTGGGCAAAGTACAGAAACCGTTGATTAGGGACGTGAAGTTGTCACTGGATAAATGACTGACAATACATAATTTTGCTTTTGATTTGTGACTGTTATCGACATTATTATATGGTTTACTGCCGAAATGATCAGTTCTATCTTGGACCTTCGTTAACTGTGTATTGAATGAAATTTACATTTATTTATCTGCGATATATCTTACTTATGAGAAAACGAAAGAAAGATTCTTGAATTAATACACAGACCTACTTCTTGGAGCATAGACTTTTCCAACATGGCGGGAATTCACTGTTGCTGAAAGAATCCTGTTTGGGATGACGTAAATGAGTGACATTCTTTTTTTATTCTTCCATCGTTTATTTCTATTCACAGTCAATAAATTAACAGTTATCGTTCGAAATGATACGAAAAAAAAGAGAAGGAATTATAATTGTAACCTCTAACCCCGCAATTAATCAATAAATACAAAATCAGTTTATAAAAAGTTTAGTGACTCTCGCGCGATGTTCGTCACTAAATTTTTATGTACAATATCGTTACTTCTCAATAATGGACTAGACCACTAACTAATTAAATTTTATGCCAGGCAATTAGCAACTTTATCATCGTCATCAGCGTCATCATTCTCATTTAGCCCTTTACGATCAATATAATTGTCAACGTCATCAGCGTTTATCAGCACTCTCTTCTTCATTAACGACACTATCATTCGTCATTCGTCTTCGATCCGTCTTTCAATTCTTCGTTTCTTATTTTTGCTTCGTGTTTTTTTTCCATTCGTTTGCAGTATGTGAATTAGAACAGACTTATAGCCTCTTTTAGGAATAATTATCATTTAAATTTCCTGACTAACTTTAATCATTTAATTTATCTAATTCGGTTACGGCTATTAGGTCTACGTAGAGTGAATTTACATTGAATGCTGTGTATCGTCCGAGCTAATAAAATCACGACTGTCTCTATTTATAGTATGTATCTCATAAACTCGTTACTAATTAACATTTTACTCCTTCTACACACTCTATTTACTTAATGGAACGGATAATCTACAGCAATATCACCGAAGCCCGTACGTCGTTAACAAATTGTAGGTATTCATTAATATTAATATTATTATATCTCATCGGATTCTACGGTGGCTCGAATATTAAATTGGTAAAAATCTATGACATTTTGCTCCCCTCTTGTATCAATTTTCTGTACAACATTTTTCCATCCCCCGGACTCGCCGCCAATCAAAATCTTAATGATCTCCCGTCAACGGGGGATGAAAAACTTGTAACACTATATATATATACAGAATTTGGCTGAGATTTTTCTGTGGCAGTGTGGACAGTGTATCGTTAAGCTGAGGCGCCTGCGCGATAGTGAAAGCATCGCCCAGACTGCGAAAATTATTAACGATTAATACAGTTATCGATCCCTGACAAAGAAATTCGATCAATTAAATTATCGAAGAATCACGACGTTTTGGTTCTTCGATGCAATCGACCGGCCGAGCTTCGTAATGACGAAGTGGCAGCCAGCAAAAGGGCGCGACGGACTCGTTGGAAAGCATGTATCTTATTTATTAACCTACGTATGTAGATAATGATGGAGAGGTGGGCATGCATCATTTAATAAACCCTTAATTAATTACATAACGTTCATTGCTTTCGAGGTGAGTCGATCTTTGAATCGTGTGCTTAGAATGCGGGTGTTTCTCATATGTACACGGCCTAATGTGATTCCTACGGCTCTTTTTTGTTTTCTTAATATTTACTACAGGAATTACATATCTCTCGCTTCACATTCATACAGCTTCGCTCCGCACTTCTTTTACAACCACTTTTTCTTTTTCTTCTCGTTCGCAACAGCTTGCGTCAATCGCTACAGTCGTAGTATCATTTTACACTATACAAAGATGTACACAAGATCCAACATTGTTGTATATATCTATAATACCTACTCTAATCTTAAGTTTTGGCAAAGGTGTAGGTTCGATACAAAACATCGCTAGGTCCACTATGGGTACCTGTATCCTATGTATAATTATATACCTATGTACAAACTTCTCAATAACTTTCAATCATCCCGTAATTGTCAATGTACACGTATCTTACAATTCACCATCGCATCAGAGGACTAATTATGGCAATGGTGGAGATTGTCGGTCGTCATTAGCCATACGCACTTCATATGCTGTGATATCAATGCATGCAGCTTCTTTATCCATTCTACTAATTTACATATCATCCAAGACCTTTACACTCTTATGCGATAATATCTGATTGACTTATCGTTTGCGAAAAAAAAATCATGAGAAAACGATGTGCTCCAAAAATTTTACATACACGTAACACATGAGTATTCGAGGCGTTTAATGCTTGACTGTACTTTTTCCTGTGTGAAATAATTCTGATATCTTCTTCAGAATTGTATATTAATGACTTTATTAATTCAGATATTTCAACTTGGCTTTGAGCCAAAAGAGAAATAATTAAAATGAACCTCTTACTTCTTTAAGTAGCGGCAAATATAAAGTTACGTAATTATCGTTCAATTTCTTTTATTTTGCACTTCGATTCGCCTCCAAATGCGAATCTGATTGACGCTCATTAACTTCGCGAATCGTTACTACCTACTTCTTTGATTAATCTATTGCTATCGTATCACATAGAACTTACTTAGACGATTATTATTCGGTGAACGATCGGCGAAGCTCTCAGATTGGATCATGAGGTCCGACGGTCTGAGAGAGTAGTTACGGGATTGGGTAATAAACGCCAAAGGTATTAAACGTGTAACTCTCTCTTTGACAATTAATTAACAGTCTCTATAGTTTGCTGCTGTAATATAACGGACGTTGGCTAATAATAATATCGTTTCTATAGATCGTTGCTTCGGGACGTAACGTCATATTATTTATTGTTCTCCCATGGATAACATTTTGAAACCCTTTGAACCCTCCATGCGTTGATTTGAAGGAGGGACTTTTTATTTTTTAATTCCTACCTGTATATTTTGTCCCCGCTCGCTGTCATCAGATCGATAAGTATCAGATTCCAGCTATTTAGAATTTCGTAATTCCCCATTCAGTCGGCACACTTTAAACCCAAAAGTTTCAGTAGCGTACCTTTCTCGAAGGGTCCTAGGTAGCCGTTATACGCTTGTTCTCAAGGGTTTCCCTTTTATTTTCTCTCTATTATTTTCCTCCGTTTTACTGAAACGGAGCATCGCTAGGTTGACTCTTATTCCCAGATCCCTGCGACGTGGGCGAACCACGACTAAAGTTGCCAAAGTTCTTGGTTGGAGAATCCGAAGCAGCAGCGGCCACCAGTGCTTTGTCTCTAGGGGGTGGTGCTGAGCTAAGACTAGATGAACTCACGCCAGAGTCGCTTGATTTCTCACTGAGACAGCCTCTCTGGCTGAGACTGGCGGATGCGTTTCCGCTTTCGCAACCAAGGCCCAGGTCGGAACTTCCGCCTACGACGTATTTCACCATACTGAGTTTATGGCTACCTTCGCAGGCATCCTCGATGACGACAGTCTCACCAAAGTTACCCCTCTTCGCGATGAACCTGACATTTCCGCCTCGTAACAGGGGTGACTTCTCGAACTGAGTTTCCTTCTGGATGCCACTCGAAATTGGTATATTCGGGTGAAAATCGTCTTTCGACTCTATCAGAGGATTCTCACCACATTTGTTCTGGGAGGTTGTGTCTAGATTGTTCTCCCTTGTCAGCTTCTTGGTTTCCGGGCTTATGTTGCGTCTCGTAGAGTTCTTATGAGCATCGTAACATCCGGAGTCACGAGGGAATTGTCGCCTGCTGAACGGTGAGCAATGCCCGGAAGTTTGACCTGAGGTTAAAGCCAGCCGGTTAATCTCATCCCCTTCGGAACTAGAGGCCAAGTCCCCTTCGCTTCCAGCTGAAGCAGAAACAAGATAAATTTCACAATGTAATCTGCGCCTGGGTTCCGGTACCGGTACGAACTATTTTTTCAGAGTCCAAAACGTCTACACATTCTAAAAAGTCGCTTTAGATATTTTTACTAATTCTCACATTGTAGATCATGAAGTAACTGAACAGCTGTGAGTATCTTAGCGCGATGTTCCGGCTGATGAATGCCCAGGTAATCAAGATCCGCTGGTTCCAATTCTCTGAACAGTTCCAGGTCCTCGTATCCGTTTAGTACAAACACAGAAATATGTTCCTGCGCAAACAACAGTAATAAATCGTATCAAGAGTGAAATTAATTTTAAAAAAATTGTCCATCCACTTCTAAACTATCCCAAGAGAAAACTAATTCGCCGATAGATTACGAGCGCGTTCATGTCATCCTTGAACCTAAAATGTGCTCAGATCGAATAGAATACTTAGTTTTCATTTGAAATAATGCGAATGGGACTCTATATGATTTTCTAGGCCCTACATAAAAGATATTGTTCCCTACCTGAAGATTCATTCTTTGCAAGAGCTCTTCAACGGATCCAGGCTTCTGTCTGTACCTTTGACCCCACTTTCCACGTTCCGATTCCCCACGTCGATCTCTCGGTACCCTCTCGTTCAAAATCTCCACATTTATGAACTTGAAGTGTCCTATTCTGTTATTTACTACACCCTTCCAGAGCCCGCTCGTGTTCATCTGAACAACGTCGATGACGTCACCCTTCTAAAAATAAAAAGCAAAATAATAACCAAGTGGCGCATACGATCCAACGATCCAATCTCCTTTTTGTCCACTCCTATAAATCTACATAAAAGGCATCTATGGCGTAACGATATCTCAGACACAAACCTTGAACTTCAAAGCGTCCTTGTCGTAAGGACTAGGCGTGTAATCAACGAGTGCTCTTGCTCTACAGAGAACAGGACCAATTGACGTTGGACTGATGGCATCCCTATCCTCGCAGGATATGGAGCTATGATTACTTCCGGCTCGTACCAAGGCTTGCGTACTGGAACCACTTCCACTGGGAAGACTCTCTACGCTACTTGCACTGCAGGGAAAAGCTTCCGACGACGCTCTGTCCTGTCGAAGTCTCGAAATTTTACGCTGCACGTCGTGCCTCAAATTTCTCGCTCTTCCTGCTATTCCTGCTCTGGCATCTCCCTCCAGCAATGCACTCGCTTCCGACTATAATAGCAAGATCAGAAGTTCAAGTAATACAGTCATTTTAATTACGCGCCTGATCGAGAACAGTTTCTCCTTGCCGATTGATTTCCGTCATCCATTATCATGACGACGTGCCGTGATACGTATCGTCCGTACCAAAAATATTAAATATACAGTGACTGCTCGAAAGAAAAAAAAATCAAGTGAACGTTCTCAATTCTCCTCATCGAAATCATGCAAGATGAGAATAAATAAAGAAATTTTATTAACACGTCAAAAACACTCGAAATTAATAAAAATATCGGAGCATCGCTCTTAAGCGCGAGGTCGACTTGTCGGTGGAGTCGTTTTCCGTGTACCCTCGCAAGTGTGATAGCAGTATAGTATAATACAATTGTTTATCGGGAGTATGTTCGGGTAAGGTCTGAAAAGAATTCGCCAAAAAGATCGTGTTGTATTTTTTCTGTTAAAACAATAATTTAGCAGTGTTCGGAACGTACGGACACAGGGTATAAAATTCATAATGCACAGTAACGATCCAAGCACAGATTTTGGGTTTGATGATATAAACAAAAAAACACCAACAAATCTCTATGGTATCTCTGACATGCATAGAACTTTAGGATTTAAGAACAATACATTAATCCAGACAGCTGAACGCTCGTGCAAGCGTCAGACTCGTGCGAGGGTGGAAAGCAAAGATCAAACAAGGATTGTGATCACGTACTGTATGGACGGCCGCCGAATGTTGACTCTCTAATTCTTCTTGATCCTCGTAGTCGCTGCTCTGGCTCGGCGACAATCCTTCCTCGCCGCTACTCCGACTCTAAAATCCATACTCGTAACAGTTCTAATCACGTTACTTCGTAGGCTATCGAGCTATTCTTTTTTAGTTCGCAATTCACGGCATTAGCGACAGGAACGTTGTTACGTGTGTGACTGATAGGACATTACGTAAATTAATAACAGAGCGAAAAGGAGCGAGAGAACCAATTAGTACGGCGATCGTGCATTACATTAAGGGAATATATATAGGTATATATGCGTAGTATATAGGAAGAACGATATTATATATAGTACATATACGTGTATGATATAACGAGAGACAGCAGGTACATATGGGGTTTCATCAAAGAAAGATATAATAGGCGTTAGATATACAGAGGTATCAACTGTTTCTATGGTTTTGATGAAAGAAAAAAAAAATAGTGGGTTAGAGCGATATATTTAATATTGGTGTGTCGTGTGAGTAAGATACTGTCAGTGCTGTGTCGTGAGAGAGAGAGAGAGATGAGAAAAAGTCAGCAAGGGTACTAAAAGCTTTGACAATCATGACTGATTGTCACAATAAACCCCTAGCGAAGATTCAACCTTTGATACTGGTAGTATCTCCTAGAATTTTCATGGAGGTCAGGACTAGCCTTCGTGACTCGCGACAGAATCTTTCTCTCGGTTCGTTAAACCGAGTTCAGAATTGATCCAAGGACAAGATACGATGATGCTTTTAGCAAGAGCTATTCCCGGATGCTGGCGACAAGAGCTCAGGTGTTGTATATGACGTGAAAATCTAATGGTAGGGAAGAAAAATGTAGCTATATAAATATATATATACATTTGTGTAACTACAGTACGTATATGGTTCTTCATTGAAATACTAAATATTCATGAGGGATGAATAGAACGTGGCTGCATCCAATCCGAAGGAATCTCTCACTTCCTGTTGAAGATGTTGATATTTGTTCAGGTATGGGGTAAGTGGGTTAGTATGGATTTGCGGTAGCGAGCAATGTCTACAACTAGGCAAATACGAACATATCCGGGAATGGCGCGCGTCGCGGGTTGCAATGGCGGTAGTGGCGGTGGTGTTGGTGCGTTGGTAGTGACGTTATTGGTGGTGGTGGTGGTAGCGGTGATAGTTGTGGCAGGGTAGCGTTGATTGGGTCGGGGTGATACCGAATGGTGGTGGTGATGGTGCTCGTGGCTCGTAGGGTGCTCAGGGTGGCGACCCCCTAGAGGAAGCTGGTCGCTCCTACTCGTGTCCACCGACACAGTCGACAGTCTCGAGCTCACACTCTGCATCCCCCAAATTAAATAAATCAGGACCACCCCCGGGAAGGCGTGATACAGTCGTCGCGTTGCCAAGGTCGAGAGCCCGTGGAGGTAAATTATAAGGAGTAAAAAAAAAGAACAAGATAACACATAAAATCATTATGTCCGTATGCGAACAGGAGGGCACTATTAATTGACATGACAATTAGTAAGACATAGAGACAAAAAAGTCAAGGGTCGAAGGTACACGCATCGTTGAAATTCAAAAATTTTTAATATTCATCGTATAATCGGTCATTCAAAATATTATTTCAAATTTGAATTTTTTTTATCTTTACGTTCCGTATATTCCTTCTTCCATAGTCTCTTTCACTGGTATCGCTCTATATCGTATATTAGGTTACCTTACTGGGCAAAGAGAGAGAGGAGAGGAGAGAGAGAGAGAGTCAGACTACATTATCATGCTACTTGGAAGAATCATTCCTTCACTGGGTCAGATAGACTCTCATGCACTCGTGTAATAAATCCTATAAACTCTCTTCGTAGAATTCTTCGCGTCTTTCAAATTGATCGCCCCCATGCACCCAAGGGGACTTCTCGACCAGTTCGGTCAGTTGCCGAGTCACTGGCCTTAATCGGCAGGCAGAACCTCGGCAAACTTCAGAACAAACCCCGGCTTTCTTTTACCTCAGAATGCAACTTTCCAAGTGTCTAGGGACGTCATTATCACTGGATTAGCGAAAGAGGCAAAGACGACAGGGTAGGTCACGGTTAATTGCCTCGTGTTCGTCATTGATTTTTTTCACTCGACAAAGTGAAGGTAATCAGAGTGCCGTTACCTGTCTTACAAATTACATGTCTGATGGCATGGCTAATGACCCTGAGCACGAATAATAATAACAACGACAATAATGATAAGAATACTAAAAAGATTCATGTTACATGGCGAGACATAAGATCTCTCATACTTTTGAAACAGAGTGTATCCCCTTGTACATACATATGTATGTAGGAGAGAGGGGGATCGCAGTTTGAGAGAAACGAGAAAGTTTGATTGGATCGACTGACCTGAACGTCGCTGCTGGCGTAGTCGCCGCTCTCGCGGGATGCTCTCGAATGCGTAAGGGGTATGATGGTCGGAGGGTTGTTGTGACCCTGAGGAACTATGAGACCCCGCATGGTGGACATGGCGGGTTTTCGGGAGCGATCCCGCGGGAGACTGATGTCGCCTGCGGTCCTGAGCGAGATCACTCCCTCGCCCCTGTTTTCCGGTCTAAGGTTAAGAGTGAAGCACACCCTAAAATCGTAGTGGGCAAGGGTGAGAATACACGTCGTAGAAATTTCAAGGGTGGATGGGATTGACGTCGAGGATTCGTACGAAGTTTACCTTCCGTTTTGAATGGTCGCCGTAGGGACGGGACCACCACTGGCTCCCATGAGGAACTCTTCGGGGTCAGATTCAGAGGGTGGTTCGTCATACCAATGTTGATCTCCTGAAACAGGTCCTAGACCACCAGCCCCTCCACACCGTGCGTCCTCGTCGTACATGTAAGTGTCATCTGTAAAAATATTGAGATTTTTTGAAAAAAAATATCCAACCTCGGTCTAACATTTTTTTTTTCCCCAATTTTAACGAATCAATTATACGACTGTTGTAGAGTATCGGGGCGGATGCGATTCGCAATTCAAAGCACGAGAACCGAAGACCCGAAGGGTGCCCGTAACATGTGGTGTAGGTTGTAGGTTGGTATACATATATGTCGAAGGCAGTACGCGATGCGTGAGAGGGTATATTGAGCCACGTGTATCGAAGGTGGTAGGTGGATTCCCAGTAGCGAGAGGAGTAACCCCGTATACTCTGGGAGTGATGTACGAAGAGGGTGCAGAGGCTCTGAGGGTGGCTGGGACACGACGGGTGTTTACGATAACGAGATTAGCAGCATACGAGGGGCTTCACTCGGCGTATATGCGTCGTCGTCACACAATCACGTGGCAAATAAATCCTACACTGGAGATAAATCGGCAATAAACTTTAAGAGCCCGCTCGTGTCGTAGCGCTCTACTCTATCCGTTTCATTACGCTAATCTCGGCTTTAATTTGGTTTCGCGCCGTCTATCGTGCCTGGAGAAAGAAAAGGAAAAGAACCGGCTGGATGTACTCATGGAGTCGACTTTTGTAAATTGATCGACGAGGAGTAACGTTCGATGACGAACTCGATCGATGGTGCGAATTATTGATTGATCGAGCTGAAAGCTGTTTTAAAAATTCGGTATGTTAGTATTAAAGACTGTATTACGCAAAGTGTATCATCCTTAATGCACGCGAAGGAATGGAGAATAACAATTTTCTGTGATAAACGTACGTGTAGCCAGAGGTCAAGAGGTTGAGTATACTAACCTCCGGGGAGCTGACCTCTTCCGTCTCGTCCCAGCTGCATTAAACCTTGCCGTATGTCTCTTAGTATCTAAAACAGAATAATAAGTTGGTGACTTTACGGTTATCAGGGTATGTAGTAATTATTTGAAAGCAGTACTGATTAGTGATAGTGCAACTATCGACACACGGGACTACCTACTTTTTAGAATTGAGACATTTTAAGAATCGTTTAGATTTTTTCGGTTCGTGAGTAAAACCTTTTCTTTGTCCTCGGTGGTCAGGAACAAGAAAAGGATGTGTCAGAACGATATGAGCTGTCGAGTCATTTGAGATCCATTGAGTCATAAGGATCCGTATCGGGACCTTTTAGCCTGCCTGGTAATGGACTGACACCGAAATAACTTAGCGTAGAAAGATAGGCGGAATCGAGACAAGTCCCCCTATGAGGTCTGTCGTCGCGACGGAGAAAAACAGGCCTGAGACTTTGGAGGAGACGTAGACGCGGACGTGGCTAGGAGTCAGGCACGTCGTGAAAACCTGGTTAGGAATGGAGTACAAGGAGTGATGAAGGGAGGTTTCGGAGGGTGGGTCCAGAAAGGGAGGCAGGAAGGCTGAGGGAGAATCCGGAACCAACGGGATTATTGCGACTTGAGACAGAGATGGTGAGACTCAAAAGAAAGAAATTGAGGAGGAAGAAGTTCGACCCAGGTCGCCTAGCCACCCTGCACTTTTATGGTTCCAAAAACGAAGAATAAAAGACGCGGTTGGCAATCGTGTAGGCGGAAAAATTAACGAGCATATTAGAAGGGTTTCCGGAAAAAAAAACAAGGAAAGCAAAAAGGCCGAAGGTTCGTGCCGGAGAAATAGCGTAAACAAAAGCTTTGAAGGAGAAGGAGAGGTGAAACGAGTGAAGTTGGAAGAACTTTTTAGCTTCTCTTTTAGAGAAAGAAAAATGATTGAGGTAAAATGAACGGCAAGTATTTTAGAATGCTATGATTATTGAGGATGAACGTGCGATGGCTTCATGGATAATGTTACAAAAAGAGACGCAAAGAAATACGACCGTAGCTTTGCTCAAGTATTTTTTGGAAGTGCTTGGTAAAAAAGGCTGAGGTAATGACGGGGGTATGAGGTTGGTATGAGGTCGCTCGTGGCTTTTCAGTCTTGGGTACCGAGAGAAGAAGTCGGCAGTGAAGTAAGGGCGCAACGGTGACTTTGGGGATGAGGAGGAATGGAATGGAATGGAGTGAAGAGGACAGAAGAGGAGAGGAGAGACGAAGAGAAAGGAGTGGCCCTCCGGGGAACCGTAAACCTGCGGCAGAGGTGACACTAAAACTTTTACAGGGACACCAACCTTTATTTCCATATTGCTTGTAGCCTCAAAGATAACTTTTTTTTGTAGCTGATAGTTTCAGCCAATTTCTTCAGGCTTGTTCTTAAAGTCGCGTATAGCCGTGAGGCTTTTCTACGTCGAGACTTGGCTCCTTTGGATGAGAATGAGACAGAGGGAATTCATACGTATATATGATAAAGAAAAATAAAAAAGAAAGAAAATCCTCAAGATACAGTCTCATCGACTTGCGCCATCCATTAGTACAGTCTCTAATATTTTTTGTATTTCACATATACGTATGCTTTGAACGTTACTTAGTCAAAGCATTACGCAGTGGGGATAAATTTGGAAAAGAGTAAGCCGGCGGTTTGAAAATATTCCGTAGGTGTTTGCGAGTCGGATGACAAACTTTGCTATCCCGTGCTAGAAGGAGCCCTAGGGGATAATCCAGGATGATCTCTTCCCCATCCATGTCATGCACTTAAATCCTTGACCGGCTCCTCCTTCGCGCACCTCCAAAAATATCCTACAGAAACTTCTGGTTTTACCCGAAAGCTCTTTCGCGAATCCAAGTCCAGTACGTTCAAATCCTGTTGAATTTTCTATGTCTCGCCATTACCAGGATTCAGTATAAAACTATAGTATACGAAACGAGTGGAAAGAAGTATACAGTAGCGTGCTTTTAATTCTCCGTGAGTTTCTAGATTTCTTTGTTTACTTTCACTCACCTCCCCTCTCGCCCACCAACCCCTCCTATCTCTTTCACGTTATTAATCCAACCTTATTGGGCAAAAATCTTCAGTCGAACAAGGATTCCATATCGTATCCTCTGTATTTTTTCCTATATGGGTATGTAGGTATGGAGCTAGGTACTGAATGCATATATATATATATATGCACATAGGGATTGCCAAGGGTAAGTAAACTACGTTTAGCGAGTCGTGACGTCACGCATAAGAAATTCACGAGGTACGCATTTGGTTATGATGATATCACCTGATCGTACTACTTTGCATAATAAGAGGCTCCGAGAGTCATGCTCCATCCGAGAAGCACACGTATGCAAATTTCGTTCCGCGGTTATTCCATTTTCGGGCTTTATCTGTTATAAAGCCTCCTGGGCTCGTTTTTCTCCGGTTCGTCAATCGAACGAGCAGCAGCTCCACAGCTACAGTCTCGTTGATCGCGATTGCGTGCCGAGGTATGGGGGTTCGATAGAATGCACTTACAAGTTACAATCTGTGGTACTCACCACGCGATTCTCGAGCGTGCTGTTCATATGAAATTTTGTCTTTCTTCTTTTTCTCCTTTTCACTGTACATTTTTTACTTTCCGTTACTGCACTCTGGCAATCTGTGCTTTTATCTTTTAGCTTCTTTCATCGTGAGTTTATGTATATGTATATATCGCTTCTGCACGTTTTTCTATAGGAGACGCGAAAGGACCTCCCACAGAAATGGATCTACTTTATGTATTATGAAATATATATAGAAATATGCGCAACCTGCTGCACTATTGAAATTTGGTACTTTAAAGAGATATTGAGTTTTCGAGATGTAACGAAACATACCTACTCCTTGGAGCTCGTGTCTGTATTTTATTTCATGTAAACGTGCAAGCCGGATATACAGAGTGGAAGAAGTGTCTTTCAGTTTCGAAAAGAATTATTTTTTAACAATCTTCTAGAATGTGGAAGGTATGCGGTTTTCCGTTGTTCCTATAATTTCGGGAAGAAGCCAATTATGTAGAAGAACGAACTCACCTCCTCGTGCTCTTTGTGAAAACGTTCCTTCTTCCTTAGTGCCTCTTGGACCTTGAGCTGGAACATACGTACCACGAATGATATGAAAGATCAAATTAAACTCAGCAAACTGCAATTTCTTCCAGTATACTTCTAACCTTTGTCCCTCGTAAATCCAAGTCGGTATGAAATTAGCGTGTTATCGGAACAACTTTTTTTTCCCTTTTTATATCACGCTCGGAGCGAACCTATCGCTATGCGTTTTTACGATCGCGGGGCAATTTGACCGCACAATCCAGTGGCAGGAAGCAGTATTTAATAACTGAGCAGTCAGCGAATTACACGGGACGTAGATATCGTAAAAAGGACTAAATTCAATTTGTTACCGTCTCTTATCGTGTAGCAAGAACGTCGCCGAGAGGGGTAAGCAAAGCAGAGGATGGCGAAGGGATAGTGAAGTAACACAGAGAACCGGATACCGAGAGAAATGGATAGAAATCCGCAGTTCGTAGAGTATATACTTGTGGAAAGGAAGGTGAGGCGGGTGTAATGTGCAGGCGTCCGAGAGGTGCTGAGTAAAAGGGAAATTTATGGTAATCGTAAAAAGTGGGCCATTATGAAACGCGATAAAGGGACAAACGCCGAAAAAGTGTGAGCCCGCGGTCCCGTTGGCCGAGGGTCAGCGATAACTGCGGCTTGCCGCACCCTGTATATGAGGGAGAGTATAAAAAGGGTGCCATAATAAACCGATTGCGTCTGGCGAGTGGTCCATCCTCTTCGCACGCTTTACCGTTACAGCTTCCGAATCGTTGACCAACGAGGATCGTACGTGGGAAGGAAAACAAAAAAAATTGGCGAACGTAAAAGTTATAACACGGTCGCCCGGATTCGTTCGATGGAAACTAGGACGGACGACTACTCCGGAGGAAAAGTTTACGGGGTGTCGCGATCGCGAAAGTTAAGATTGGAGGATTTCGAATTGTGAGATTGCCGAGGACCCGACTCTACGTCACTTCCGTCCTCTCCGAAGGTTAGTCCGACTTGCGCCAGACGAAAGTGTATAAGATCAATTTTTCCTGGACGTGAATAGCGGGACCAATCCTGGCACAGGTTGGCAGATGAAAAGAAATATTAAGGCGGAAGTGGAAAAACTGAGTAAAAAGAGGCTTAGGCAGATGTTGAGAGAAATTTCGAGGTTGATAATGAAAAATCGAGAAGAATCTTAACGTGTCGCGTGGTTACGCAACGAGACCGATAAAGGAACTTTGCGGACAGTATTAATGGACGCTTCTGTGTAGTCCGAGAGCGACGCGTTCTCCTTTATTTTGCACTTCGGAACAATTTGGCATGACGGCTCGTGCGACCGCGCGCATCTACAATTGGCAGTGAAATTGATGCGCCTGTGGTCTATGGGTTAGGCCCACGTATTTATATGCACAGTGGTTCGACTATAACGTACCCTGTGTATGGTCTCTTCGAAACTGTTTGGTTGGCCGCCGTTCATTTGAAGATATCTCAATCGATCGTAGTCCCTTGGATCGACCATTGACCGAAGAATCGTATGTCCCATATCAGGTCCTAGACCCAGGCCACTTTGTAACACGCTGTCCGGTGTGTCTACCTGTTGAAAAATAAAAGGGAAATATTATCATTGCCCAAAGACAATAATGACCGTAAATTATATTTATACAGAATAATAAATTGATAACGCTTTTTAAATTATAATTACGAGAAAGCTCTCACGAGGTTATCAGGGGCAGGTAGTATCCGTAAATTTTAGTATAGTTATACGAGGAGGAATCTTCCTTATGCTTTTAGCTGAATAATTAAGACGGGAAGTTAAGTAGTTTCGCTCTGAAAACAAAACCCGAGCGTGTATTTGCAAAGTAAATCCTTAATGAGAATTACCGTGGAACTAATTCCAAATTTTTACAAATGTCCGTACGTAGACTCTAATGCAAATAGATAGGAAATCCTCGCTGCCTGTAATAACGTTATCGATGTCACGTTCGTCAAGTTTGATTATGGCGGTCGGATAATACGCGTACTTGAAGATACACTCAAGTCAAAGTTGCATCGAGAAGGAACTTCCCTTGACAATAACGACGGTCTCGACTTCAATTTAATTAAACAGTACGATATTTATGTTAAACGGATTAAAAGCGTTTGTTTGAATCCAGTACCAGAGTCTCTTCCCCGAGCTCAGAAGTGGCATCCGCTAAGCCTGAATAATACCGAGACAAGGCTGAGAATTTACGTTGGCTTGTTTGCTCGTGAATTGTTGACTCTTTTGTGCGGTTCGCCGGGTAGCAGGGTAGATGGTAAAATGGAAAAACAAAGGAAACCGTGGACAAACAGCGAGAGATCGGTATATTCCCGGGAGTAAGGTTATACGAAAACCCAACGAAATTATGCATCTGAGCACGAGTATAGTGCCGACTTAATTTCTTCCGGCGAGGTAAGAGTCACTTCAGCCGTTACAATTCCTCAGAAGGAAGATATCGCACGGAATACATTTCAGTACTACAATAACGTATCTAACTAGAGAACCTCATAAATAAGAGGAATCCAGAGGAGAGAAGAATCTCTATACGTACTCAAGGTACCTCTGGGATGGAATTGCCATGGATTTCGGCTGGATAGGTTGAGAGGTAAAACGATCACATTTTTTCTCCTTTTTTTTCTCTTCTTACTCCGAGACTTGCGTAAATCACAATAAACCTGCACCCTGGATAGATAAATGGACGTGTGGGAGTATAGATTCAGAAGGTTAAGGAGGAGGCCAACTGAAAGTGGGAGGATACCTCCGAGAAGCGTGGCGGAGTCTGCGAGGAGTGGAGGAACATATATTTTTAAGGTTAAGCAGCTAACTGGCCACCTGGGGTAGCTTCTCCTTATAGGATCACTTTATAGCCGCTCTTACTCAGTGGGTCTGGGACGCCTACCGGTCAATTTATCCCAGCATTGTTACTGTACAGCCACCCCATACAAGGATAGATACCACGGGATAAGCTTGTGACAAACGCAATTAAACATTGCGATTTATTCGGGCTCCTGTAATCAGCCATCTCTCAGTCCCGGTGGGATGACGATAGCTAAGATCGTGTATAGGACCACTGTAAAAGGAGGCGTCGAAAAGACGTTACGACAAAGTCTCTTTAAGGACAGGATAAATGGACCCGCGTATCGAAAGAAGTTAATTTCGTGAAAATTTTCTAATTTCCTATACCTGCCGTGAGTGCGAGAGAGACATACCCATGCGCACTTATATGCGTAAGACAAAGACGGACATAGGTATCTCAAAATATTTTACACTGCTCACTTACTCCACCATGTCGCATTCGGTATTCTTGGAGTGGTCACAGTGAGAATGACGGAAGCACTTACAAATCGCAACCCTTAACAGTTCCGTAGTGAAGTTATCGTCAGGGGTGTGTTTTCGCATCTTTAAGCATCCCCGTCACGGACACGAGCGTGATACTTAAAGCAGCATGAAGGAGGCAGAGAGGTGAGAAGGTAAGCGACTCAAAGTTCCTACGTGTCAGCAGGCTTTGTATGCACATTTGCCTTATTTGCTTGTGAGAGTGATGTATTGTAAGTGCCCAACAAGGCTTGAATTTGAGCTTCGCTACTTCCTGGTTATCATGCATATACGTGTATTACGGCGTACATCCGTCATCAGAGACGAAACTACGAGACGTAATAAAGGTATGTAGTGGGATACGGGTATATCTTGAGCCAGATATGGACACTTCGTTGCAGGATAGTGGCGATATCTTGGCCGAAAGACACGTTCGTCTTCTGCTCAGGCGTAACTTCATGTCACTAGGTAGACCAGCCAGGGTAACTTGACTACTCGGAGACGTGTGGTCTTTCGGGTATTTGGATATTATAGTTTTACGACTGGCACATCCCACAGACGTAGTTCCGGCTGGGATAGGGTGAAACCTACTGGAGTCCACCTTGCGCAAAACAGGATCGTTACTCTTTCCTTGGGTTGAAGAAAAATGTCTATGCACGTATACGGACTTTTCTACTTGTTACTGCAGCATCTCTTTTTTGGTTCTGCTAGTATTTATTCCTATAGCATGTCAGCGGCCCGTATCGAGATCAATGTATACCTTTAAGAAGGTCAATAGTTTCCTTTTTTTTCCCAAAGAAAACAAGCAAGAGGAGTTCCTATGGGATAGCTGACTCGAGACTGTCGTAGCTCCTAGTGGAAAATCCAACTCGAAACTTTTGACCTTCTCGAGGTACTCCGAAGACATAGCTTGCAAATGGGAAGGCTCGACGTTAAAGTTGAGCCGTGGAAAAGGTACATACCTAACTCGGTGCTCGTCAAAATGTTTTACGGCACGAAAGGCGTCCGTAGGTGTTTCCCGCCGATCGTATTTCATGCAAATGCTCTTAAGTAGCTTACGGGCTCTGGGCTTCGGCCCTCTACGGGCTCTGCCGTACGGCTCCGGTACTATTTTCTAGGTGGGTATTCAACCTTGAAAGTTTCGCGGCTAATTACGTAGGTTACGTGTCAGGGGTAGGAGAGACGGTTATTACTTTAGTGAGAGGGAGAGGGAGAGGGAGGGAGGGGGAGAGAGAGAGAGAGAGAGAGAGAGAGAGAGAGAGAGGGGGGGGTATTAGAATGGAGCCAAGGAATAGCGACCGAAAAGGAAAGGGTGTACAGGGATAAAGAGAATGGCGATAGGGAGTTTCTCGGCGTAAGAAATGCAATTTCCCTGCCGCGTGATCTAATTTCGCGATAACGAGGAGGTCGTTATTTCGATTTTACTATCAGTGCCGTAACGCGGGACTCGCCAAGTGCTCCACCTGCCTTCGGCAGCAGCTGCCTGAAAGAATTGCTAGAGATTCCTGGAGACGACGTTACATAGCTACGAGTTAAGTACAGATGGCAGCACTGGTGTGTGTATATAAGCATATCGACGGGAAGTTCAGCCTAATGGCAATTCCCAGAAAAAAAACGGACGCCGTAATCGTGGTCATTTGAATATTTCGTGACTTCCTGCAGTGTCGGAGAGCTAGAACACCAGGAACACTTTCGGGCACACTCGTAAAAACCGGTAACCGAGAATCTCGAGAGTCCAAGTGAAATTATATGCAAATATGCGAACTATTTTGCCGAATAAAACTTATTGCCGCGCACTTAAGGTTCACGTCGGCGCTCCTCGTCGCAACTGCAGTTTAGGATCAGCCAGGACTTTGCAAGATGTCCGTGTATACGGGAATATGGCCAATTGAATTTATATGCGAATGAAAAGCCGTCGTAACTTGGAAAGTCGTGTGTATTATTGAAAACCGGAAGTTTCGAGTATACTCGTGACTCTGTATGCACCCAGCAATAAGTAACTGTCAAAATAATCGTAAAACGGTATGTCAACGACATCCGTCGATCTCAATTTATCATTTACACGTAAAACGTCCACTTTACGAAGCAGCAGCTGCCACGCAGACTCGGGCACCGTTAAGCAATAATTTGCGAGATCGGCTCGAGTCAGCGAAAATCTGATGTTAAAATTACGAAAAGTCAGAGGGAAAAACATCGGCGTCTACTCGATACTGAAACGGGCATTAAACTTTCAGGCACGACCTACGTCTTCGCAAAGGCCTTCCAAGCAAGCTTTCAGAGACTCTTAGATCCTTTTCGTATAACGTTCAAACGTATCGCACCCGTGGCATCCGTATCGACTTTAAACCTCGAAAATGTTATTTCCTCTTTCCGGCTATGTCGAGAGGTTTACCGCTTTTGCCACCCTCGGAAGGAGGTAAGGTGCGAACGATATACACGCATCGCGATTTCTTTTCTAGATTTTCATGAATATCGTAAAAGAACTATATTCCTTACCGATTCGAAATAAAATGCCAAGAAACGAGATACGTTGTCACACGAGCATCCGTACGATTCGTCATGGCGCTTGGAAGATAGTTGTTATCCAAAGTGAGAATGTTTCCTCGCTATAAAAGGAACCGCGTTGCGCGAAGAATCTTTTATAAGATTCTTTTCTACCCTTGGTCCATTACCACCGTACTTGGACAGAGAGAAATCATTTGCAGAGAGAAATTTTGCTAGGGCGTCCAAGTAGGTAATTTATGAGTGGCTAAAAACTTCAAAAGATTCGCGTTAAATAACGAAAATTTTATGTGTATATGTATACACATATACACTGTGTATACGAATACTTAATATCATTGATATATTCAATCTTGATTGTTTTCATGATTCCTCACGTGAGAGCAGCTAATGCACTGCTTGCAGTACTTCCTTTTTATCCTTATCGGTGATATGGGCGTTCTAAACGGTTTCACCGACAAACTAGCCAGCCGGCTAAAGTGCCGTAGATTACAATGTAATTGCGGCCAGGAATAACCTGTTTATAGCATAATCCCTGAACCCGCAATTGGTAAGATCCGTGTATAACTTTATCGTGATGCAAACGCGAGCCTGTTTCGGACAGAAAGTATTTTCGTAAATTCATTGTCATAGCTATACTCGGAATATTTGTTCGAGTTAATGATGAATTTGATGCAGGATCGGAATGATCGTCATCCAGCGTACATATAGTATATTAGATATACCGTGGTCGGATTGAAAGGTATTCTCGTTGTACCTTCCAGCGTCTTTGGGCGCTATAGAACACTTGGTGGAGGACCAGCAATTTGCCGAAAAGAAAGTTTCAGAGACAAAGCGCCTAAAAAGAAATTTCGGGACTTTGTTAAGACGCTTCTGGCTCTCCTTCCGCCCCTTCTTAGCCTCCTGGCACAACCATCCCGAGGGCCATCTCTACCCTCGAGAAGTCTACGGAGCGTCTGAGATCGCTCAAGAGTACCGGGATAAGAAAGGTCTGAAAAGACTGGCCCGAGGTACTGATATCTTGTTTAATTAAGCAGAGTCCAAAGCGGCAAGACGCCGAGCTAGCGTCTTGCCGAGGCAGAAACCATTACGAGCCTCAAAGCCGCAGCTGTTACTTGTCAGTGAAGGGAGTCATGCTCGTGCCGAGCTAACGAAGGAATTCGTATCCAAAAATAAAGTGCAAAAGAGGCGTAAAGTGATGGGGTAGTGACCGTATATATATATACATACGCATTATAAAATCCGAGAATAATTCGCGAGACACGAAAGAACAATAGAAATAATGACGATGGAAGAATGGCCGCGACGCGACGGAGCGGACGAGAAATCCTCAGAGGATTTTAACGGCGCTTCAGTTGTCGAGGACTTCCGGTAGCGAAGCGTATGGCGCGATAAACGAACCGTCAGAAGAGTCGCCGTAATACAAAGGGAGAAAGGAGGTACGCAGAGTGCAAGGAGGAAGATAAAGAGAAAAAAGAAAGGGACAAGTCGAGGAAAATGATAAAAGGATTTAGAGAGCGAGAGAGACAGTCTCTCGGTAGGGTGGTCGAGAACGATAGTACCGTCTGCCTAATTAAGTCCGTTCGATCGTCGCCAAAAAAAAGTGCAAGCCGATTTTAAGGAGACTCGGTCCGGTATCACGCTCGTTGTCTCAAGTCGGCCATTAAAAAGCCATAAATATTCTAATTCCAAGGAGACGAAGCTAAGCCACCAGCAAGCTGCAGAGCATAAAGCAGAAGCGCCGCAGCAGCCAGGAGCTCTCTGAGAGGGCGATGCCTAGTTTTAAGACGTGCATTTACTAATTAGAAAAGCTAGGTTCAAAAGGTCGGGTCTGGTGCTCAGACACGAAAATTGTAGAGGCCGTGACATTGAAGCAGCCAACACGGGAAGAGGCGGCGGAATGGTGAAGGAGGAAGTGGAAGTGGGGAACAAGGGGGTACACGTATAGGGTGCAACGGGTGATAAAGACAAGGGACAAACGTATAGGAACGTATCATCGATCGCACTTATACATTTCCCCGTGACTGTCTGCCGTGTGTTTTGTTTTTCTCCTTCTCTTTTTCCTTCCCTTGACACACCTACGCCAACCTACCCTCGAAACGGGACACCCTCGATTCTGATTCACGTCAACTCTCTTCGTTAGCGCGTCGAGGGGCATTTGCAATCGCGTAGGTATGCTGCGCTATAATTTGCATACAAAATGCAAACCGTGCTAACCGTGTAACGTTAACCATTCGAGCGTTGCGATGGCAGTGCCGTACTGCTTTGTCAGCTAACCCTATCCAGGAAAATCATCCTGCGCATGGCAACCCCCTACCTCTCGTGCCCCTCGACGTTTGGAACAATCGAGAGAGGATCTGTCTGTGCGTATACAGAATAGATGGAGGAAGGTTACGTGGAGAAGAAGAGGCTGGGGGTTGCGAGAGAGAGAAAGAGACAAGTAAATTGCTGAATAGAGGAGTAAAGGGTAAGGTAGGACTGAAGAGGTTTTATCTATGGAAAGAATCCGTCGAAGGCGTCCTGATAAGCGAACGTGGCAAAGTAGTGGGGAGGGAGCGGAGGGGGGAAACCGGAGAAAGGTACTGGCTTACGTTCGCTGCAATGAATATGAAACAGTCATTAGCGCATCAATCCAGAATCACTTAGGGATGTGTACAGCAGCATCGCATCGAAATGCATGGCCCTGCCGGGCATTTGAGGAACTAAACTTTGGGCAACGTTGGGAAATTACCGAAATTACAACCAGGAATAGGCTTCGTGCCCTTTTACCCGAGTGATAAGATCCTTGCATTTACGCCTTTGTCGGCCTTTATTGCCAGGTTGCTACCTGCTGATAACGCCAAGATTGTATTAGGACCATAAAGTTTCATTGGTATATCGGCCACGTATACTACCCTATCGAAACGCACCCTCTGTACCTACATATGTGATATAGCGTGGAAACTGTAGAAAGTGTATATATGTATACACAGTGCGCAATCCATTTCTACGGCTTCCCGGCCATTAAGCGACTTCGATTTTACGATCAACAATCCATGTCAATCGGAAAACACGTCTTCGAGTATCCGACTAAGAAAACAATGTTATTTCTTTTTCTTTACGTCTATCCGATGCCGTTCGCGTTGACTCGCGGTACTCGTTCTCGCGGATAATTTCAAGAGATCGTGACACAGCGATAGGACAATCGATGCCAGAGATACGGTTGGCTCGCGAGTTCGACCAAACCGCTGGTTCTACCCCCTTTAAGGCTCATCCTCAACGATGTCAGTGACCTTCAGAGCGCTTGCGCTCCAAGACGAAGAAGCGAGGGACCGTCTCCGTAGGTTTACTTGGAGGCTTCGAATTTCGGAAATGTTTACGGGCGCTTATACGGTAGCGGATGGGCGGGTTTGACCGGGAAAGAAATGGCTGGCTAATGGAGATATAGAAGCAGTTAACCCTTGACTACCGTAGATCTGCTTAACGGCGCCATAAGTTTTTAGTGCTGGCTCAGTTCAACGATACACCGTCAGTATATGTAAAGCAGTCTCCGCAAAGAAGGCGGTCGGCATCGGTTCAACGTAAGACCAATGAGCCGGGAGCAACCATAAGGCGCTGTTAAAACGGCACGGCTCGAAAGGTTTCCCTTAGTTTTTCATGCTCTCTCTCTCTTTCTCTCTCTCTGTCTTTTTTCCTTTCTCTTTTCCTCCCCCGCCCTTCTAGGGTGCTGTTATACTTTTTTTCTTAACGGCACTACACAGTTTTACGCTCAGCGAATTTAATGGAGTTATGGCCACCTGTATACGGAACCGTACTGTAGCGTAGAGAAATATATATTCTTTTAAGGGTGTAGAAATGCCATAGAGACGTCAAATACGCTGGATTACTCTCATGTAGACTTTGGCGCGCGATTTGAACTGTGTTATTTGTTTTAAAAGAGACTGCACAGACGCTGTATTTCTTATCGAAAAGAATTACGATTTTGCTTTAATGAGAATTATACGTACGAAAAGCTTTTACGACAAACAGTTTTCTGCGGTTCAAGAGAGTGAAATGATTCTTGGCCGAGGGGTTTGTTTCGAAATCATATCTGCAGTCACTTTTAATTCAAATTAGGTATATCTTTATTTAAACGAGGCCGTTACTGCGTAGCGAAACGCGAGTTGCCGTAACGGCTAGGGTCACGGGGTTAACAGCTGAGTGTATTTCACGCTCCCTCCCCTAGCTTTTAACATTAGCATATAAAGCGAGCGGTCCGTCTTGTTTATGTTTAGAAATGCTCCGAGCGCGGGTGTTTACTGTTTTTCTAAAGAATAATTATGCTATTTTATTATTTACCTTTCTTTTTTCTTTCAAGATACCTTCCTGTTTCGCAAGATCCAACCCAATCTCTAGCTCGCATAGAGATACCTACGATGCAAGGTGAGTACAGTGCGTCGCGACGCTCACAGGACATCCGCAGGAGAGAGAAAGGGTATACCCGCCGCAGGCTATTCCAGCTTGCCTAAGTCCTTCGACGCCTCCGTCGCGACGTTCTCAAAGCCATCCCATTAAGAGGACCGTAGCGAATTTCCTGGCATTACGGAACCCAAAGACTTTCACTAACGGAAGTCTCTTCGGTCAACCGCGAGAACCGACGCCGTAAAACGGATGGTGCATTTGCATCCCTCCAGGGCGAGCCACCGTTTACCGCACGCGAAAGCAGTAAGACGATATACTGCAGAATAAAAAGAAGCTGATACAACAGGGTATCTCGAATGTCTAAAGGGTTATAGTGAAATGCGTCATGATCATCGGAGATGATAGCGAAATTTAGTTATGAACAAGGTCGATTTTGCATTTCAATCGTGACGTTTTGCAGCAGCCACATGAAAGCAAGACGAATGACATTGCGGTCCTGTCGAGTCGCGACTCCCGCATCGTCACTGACAGTTACAATATTCCAGGTAACTGGATCCTCAGAGAATTCGCAGATACTGTTGACCTCCATTACAGCCCGCGGGCGGAATGAAAAGCTGCGGTATCATCGTGTGCACTTGGTATAGCATATATGTACGCGCATATAGCAACATCGGACTTGAGCTGCACCGCGTCAGTACACGACTGGCGATGGCCTAGCACGAGAGCAGAGAGATGATTAAAGCCCGTCTGCACGTCAAATGGACCCTCTAGAGGTGGGCAGCTTCTCTATTCAGTGAAGCAGCTGACCGACTCGGATGATCTCTTGCCCCTGCGAAAACCACAGTCTCTCGCTAGCCTGCCGCATAACTCATTCCCTTCGGCATAATTCAATTTACACATAGCGTAAAGGACAGGACGTCGAATCTATACCGGGTCCAGTCGCCATAGACGCAGCAGCATCAGCTTTCACCCAAAGTCCCTGGAACATTAAATATTTCCTTTTTCTCGCTTCTTTTTCCTCTTTCTTTTGCAACCAGCAGACCGCGAGCACTTTACCTGGCGCGAGAGGAAATCGTCGAGTCGAGTGTCTACGCGAGGATACTGCTTGGGGGGTTGAACAAAAAAAATCTGTTGCAACCACTCGAGCCTCCTGCGCCCGCCTCCCAACCCCCTCTGTGACACTTGCGCCTCCCTTTTTTTACGTCAAAGCGCGATCTGCTCGCGCTTTGAATGAGCATAAAAAAAGGATAACGAGGAGCGCGATGGCTTTGGGCAAATATGATAATTGCGTCCGGTCGATGTGGGTAAATTGAGATCGATTGCGTCGGAGTATAACGAGTCCATTGTCCAGTCCCATTTTGATCTACGAGCGTGTCGATATCTAAATCGGATCAATGATCCAGCTTGGTTTCAGCCGTTCCTTCCCTATGTCATTGAAGCTTGTTATCGATTCTCTCTAGCGATCTTTTATACGTACACGCTTGTATAGGGGTACTGATATTTCGAGTTCGGCAAGTACAGACTTTGCAAAGCGACCGCGGAGCTAATAATGACAACGTCCTCGGGACCCGTCATTGATTTTCTTGAATACTTGTTAATTACGAATTGCTCTCCAGGCTGTTGGTTTTGGGGGGGAACAAACGACGCTCCGCGAAACCCTCTGGGCGTGAACCGTAGTTTCCCGAGACGCGTAACCAAGTCAATAAACAATATCTCTCTAGTACCACCCCTTTTAACTTACCCTAAACCCAAATATGCCGTTTAGAGTCCCATTAAGATTCTACCGTCATCCGGTTACTGTTGAAGATACTCTATAGGTACGTAGTTGGATATAGGTAGCTGATTCGCTGGCTTATGTAAAATCTTTATGTATACATATATATATACACATACAGATTCGTGGAAAGTATATCGTTCATCGACGTGAGCTTTTTGAATGGGACGAGTTTCTCTCTTGCGTGGTATTAAAGATAACCAGACTGGGAGAGTCGAATGCCGTGCAAGGGCAGCCAACTTGCTAGACTGGTATTATAATTAGACGCACCAAGAGAATGGAGCACCGAGTACTTTTATACGTAATAAATACAGCAAAGAATCGCGACTAGCCCATCTCCTTTGTATTACCAACAACAATGATGCGCAAACGATTCGTTAGGCTGATAATATAATAGTCCGTTCGCAGAGAGATCGAGGATATAAATTAAATAAATTAAAAAAATAATAATGACAAGCTCGAATTTACTAGTCGCGATTAACAACATCCAAGTGGATTGTACCAACCGGCCCCTTCGTCACTGCTTTTCTTTTGAACCTTGTCAGCCGGTCGATAAAATTCACCACGACCCACAGCAAAGAGAATTTCTATATTGTCGCTGGGTTTTCAATGGGTTACGGTAGTTTCGGCTGGCTCGCGGTTTATTTAATATTTAGTCGCGACCAATGAAAAACTTCGCGCTATGCAATTACGCTGAATAGATTTACGAGCGATTTTTTTTAACGTCACGGAAATATGAATCGCGACGAGCGACACGAATTTTCATGGGGAAGCGAGCACGTATCCGTCCGTACGCAGCTTGGATCGATGTTAATTCTGCGTTTTTCTTTTTTCTTAATTTTCTATTCAAATAAAATTTATTCTACTGCGACGCTATATCGTACAATTCAAACATTTTATGTACTTACTCTCTGAGGTACACCCATCCTGGCACGACCGTGCCTCGGCGAGCCCTGCGTTTGACCCTGTTTTTCTTTCCTGTGTGTCTTTAGCCCTCGGAGCAACTTCGAGAAAGTTGTTTTCTTTTTGCTCGTATTCTGGCCTTGCTCTGGAACAAAAACGTTCGACGGTGACTTAAATTGCTTAAAAAAAGATAGCCATTTCCAGAAGAACGTATTTTCGCCATCAGTAAGAATTCTTTGAGCGTGTTCGGCTAATAACTTTTATACGTTTCTCTTTTCTTCTTTCGAGTCTTTTTACTTCTTGTTTCGTCCCTGCGTCTATCCAGAATACAAAAGCTCACATTGAGTGCGTTCCGACATAACGTTACGAGGAGTAGCAGCTTAAAGTTGAGGTGAGAAGAATATTTCGAATTGACACTTAGTGCGATATATCAGATAGAGAGTGACGTGACTACTGCTTCTTTATCAGGATATAAGGATTCTCAAAGTCGCGTTTATATCGTCGCGAGCAAGTTCGCCTTGATGCATGATAAATTTATAATTCTAATGGCATGCAAAGGGAATGCCCGTAGACGAGTACGCGCAGTGTTGGTTGAGTAAAAATGAATAAGAGGAACGAGCAAAGAGAAAATAGAGTAAAAGTATAACTGGAAATAGAAAGGGAGAATATGAGATGGAGAGACAGATGCTGCTAGCGTAAAAATATATGAATGAAAGTTGGCAAGGAGAAAGAGATAGAGCGAAAGAGAGGGAGAGAGGGGGGAGAGAGGGGGGGGGAGAGAGAGAGAGAGAGGAAAGCGAAAATCAGAAGTGTCTGACTATTTGATTCGCTGATGGAATCGGGAATTCAAGTTGCTCAAGGGTGACTCTTCTCCTTAACGTCTGCATTTCCATTAAAATATTGCTTTCGTTAAATAGCCGCCGGCTTATTGTTCAATTTCTTTTAGAAAATCAACCGCTGCTGTTTTTTGTAAAATTCACTCAAACCCGATAACAGAAATAATCCGTTCGTCACTATTAACCCCAAAGCATAGACACTTCGAAACTTTACTTGATATAATGACAAGATGGGTAGTTAAAAAATAAATTTATTACTATCATGCATATGGATCCATCCAATTTTGCTAATGACCCAACGAGCTTCATACTTGATATCAATGATTCTACTCGGCAATGAATAACGCGCCAGGCGTTCATTAACCCCGCCTATTCAATACACAATGGCCTATCAATGTCAATATCTATATTTAATTAACGACGATGCAGATTCGATCTAATCTGATTCCACGACAAAAATCATATTCAAGGATTAGGCATAGCGCGCATTGTGAATGACCCCTTATAGGCTTATACGTTAAAGCCGGGAAAGGTCTTTTCCCCTTTAGGTAAGTAGATGCGGCGTGGGTTAATCGTAGACATTGTACGGGTCTGTGTAAGGGCAGACGCGAGTCTGCAATTACGTTAAAGTGTCTGGGTATACAGGAAATTTCATGAAAAAAAATATGAATAAAAACTGAATATTTCGATGGTCACTTTTGGATGAAATTTTTTTGGCAATCCATTCTAGTTAATAAAAAAATAAATCACGCGTTGTTACTACACCTGGAAGGATGTAACCGTTGTGTAATGCATGGAGATGACCAGTAGGATATTAGCAACGATAATAATCCATACTTTCATATGTTAATTAAGGGTTGCGAATAAAGCATTAATTAATAACTAACCATAATGGTTCTGGACGATGAAATGCCTCGTTAGAACAATGTTATATCCTAATTATTATACATATTATGCATGCAGTCACGTACAAAATTACACCAATGTGCATACCAGACAAGAGATTACATTGAGGTGTTATTGTAGCGTATTATATGGCGGGAAAATTCAAAAGGTAACTTTAATATATAATAAGTATAATATTACATAAATACTCAGGGCCGTGTAGTTTTTTTTTTACGAAAATCCATAAGAGCTCCGTGTATCTCGATATTACGTAACAGGACGTCGCTGGTGCGTCTGTATCGCTGAATTCGGTCGACTGCCATTTCCATGTTTCTCAAGTAACGAGAGAAAAAGAGAGAAAGGAAAATGGAAGAAAAAGAAGAAGAGAGACTACGAAGGATAAATGCGAGTGAAAGACACATAAAATTTTCAGCGTTTACACGAGAACTTCTTTCGTCGACGTGAACGAATGCGCCCAGCTGAACGGTCGCACTCATCACCGAGAATTTTTTTTCGCCGGTTCCCTATAAACGAACCGTAGCAGCGGGTCATCTTTCATGAAAATAAAGAAAATTGTACGTGAGGTATCTTCAAGGCAAACACACAGCGATAAAATCGCGATCGTTTGAGAATCGCCATTATTTTCATTGGCTCGTTTCTTTGTACTTTACTTGCAGACTAAGTATATACATATATAAACTGGTGTATCAATAGCAGTAACATCTTCTCGAGAGACACAAGTATAACGATATGATAAAAGAATACAGAAGGACTCTTGGGATGGTTGGAATGTCGACCTGTAATATTGGAAATATATCGTCGGCTGTAACCACAAGTCATGTTCAATCGAATGAATCGTATGGAATAAAAATAAACCTGCCTATATACGGATGGTCCAATACTGGAATGGCCTTACGGATATAGGGAGAAATTGAGAATCTGAGAAAGGAATAGAAGAAAGAAAGGAATGTAAGGAATGAGGAAAAATGAAGTGAAGGGTGGAAATATACATTATATATATATATAGATATGATGGGGATTGAACAAATGCTCCAACAGGACATGTATCAAAACTCAAGTCTGCGTGAAAGATGAAGTTTCTGCCGGCTCAGCATCCAGCCAAGATAAAGCTGGCCAACTGGCTGCCATGTTATCCAGACCTTATCGAAAGTCCACGTGGTTACACGCGTGCACTAGCTATAACTGGGATGCACCGAATTATCCCTAATTTTTCTTCATCCCCCTATGTCATTCTAACCATTGGTATCTTGAGTGGGGCAGCTGACAGGCCATGCGGAAAATTGAGCCGTGACGTTCTGACGTTCTAGGGACTTTTTTTTTCTGTCGTTCATTTGACAGTAGAGCCATCAACGAAATAACGCTGTACCTATGGGTGCTAGCTGAAAAGCTAGGGATATAGTGAAAAATAAGGGATGCAGGAGAATAGCATGGGTCGAGACAAATATGGCGTCGGACTTTATTACCGTTACAGCTGGGTGCCTCTATAACGTGTTTACCGCCTTTCAACCCCTTCTATACTTCCATCCCTTACACGGTATTAGGTAGTACCAACGCTATAACGCGAAATACGAAAAATTCGCCCTCGTGAAGAATGTCGTATTCTGCATTGCTAAAGGGACTTTTCCAAATTTTAGTGAATCCCCGTTACATAAATCTACCTTTATTTTCTTATTCTATTTTTTCCCCTGCCTTTCGTGCCTAGTAGGATACCACCATGCTTTATTATGGGGTTGGCGAAAGCCTTCTCATCCCTTTGCCGAGAGGATGTATTTAACCGAGGAAAGGGAGGTCATAGGGCATCTCGCGTGACAGGAGTTACTTTTTTCTCTTCCTTAAAGGAAACCATAAATTACCGCGTTAAGGATTCATGAGAACAATGATATATGTCTTTAGCCGTATAAGCGTAATGACGATGATTCTCTCACGAGTCGACAGTCCCTGTAGACAATTGAGTGGAGTTCGAAGTACTACTACTCGAGGACGTGTGATTAAACTCCGTTTTTATTTTTTTCAACAGAGCTACGAGTTGAAAGTTTGCCGTTTCGCCAATTCTTTGAAAGTAATGACAGAAGGAAAAGTTTGCACAGATAAAAAGTGCAGCGATCGTCCACGAGACGGCGATAAGTTCGATTTCGTCGAGCATATGGACCAGGTCAAGCGTCTTACGTATTCGTGCGATGTCAGGTTTACACGGCCGAGTTATGGATATAAAAATCGTAAGTTCCTACGAGTGCTGCCAATACGAAGGCGGATAGGTACGGGACGTGCATAAGATACCAAGTGGATAGGCGGAGTAGATACTTACCTGCACGGCCGATAGTAACGCTGAACCATCTGCAGTGCACGGGATAGAGATTCACTGGGGATGTGGGAAAATTTGCTTTGCAAATATAAAAATTCGCAGACAAATCGACGCGATAGCCGTCGCGACGTGGGACGCCTCCTCGCTCCCCTGCGAGAGTCTGCATGGCACGTTGAAATTGGGAAAATTCCGGAAAAACAGAATTGCCGTACCGGGACGATAGAGGCGTACGGGCTGTGTGAGTTTGGTGCGAGAGCAAGCGAGACAGAGCACGTGAAAGAGCACGAGAAAACAATGGCAGTTAGATAGAGACGAATAGAGCGAAGAGTCTCTAACAGGATGCTCCGACATGCTGCGAATAGACACGTATCTCAATGGTTATGGGAACGAATGAAATTTACGTATTTGCATAGACACAACCTTAAGAAATGCTATATCGTTTGCAAATAATACGATACCAAGATGCGCGCAGCCTGTTATTATGAAAATCTTAAGCGGCCGAAGCGGGCTATAAGCATGAATAAATAAGCGATATTAAAATCCACTTTCTTCTCCTTGGCTCCTTCCGGCGTACTAAAATACCGAGACTGAGCGAGTGTAATGGCATTCTTCTTTCAACAATTTACTTCATTTCAGTACGTGCCTCCGTGCCTTTTTGCAATTTTTTCTTTCCGCTCACCTTTATGCCGTGTCTTTCTCATTACGAGACGCGGGGCAGGTTCAAAGGTGCTTCTATAGGAATTTAATGGGAATCGCCTTTAGAATTTCAGTTCAGTTTACAGGGCCTAACGTTGTTTACGTGAAGACTGACAAGAGCACGGTGAACATAAATACGATAAGGAAAAACAACATGAGATATAGATGCAATAAATGAAAATGGAAAAAGTCAATTTCATCACATAAAACAATTTTCACTTCTCCATCACCTTATCTACTTGAAATTCCCCTTGACATATTTGTAGGATTTAAATGAATCTTTGACTCGTCAAATAATAATAACAAATAGTTCAATTGTCACTCTACCCCAGCCTACCAGAGCCAGTCTAACCCTTAATCAAGCACGCTCTTCTTCCTGATGGTTTACGGTTACCAAAGCCTTCATAGAAGGCGTCACTACCTGCATTATCCAAGAAGCTGGTACCCTACAAGCTGAAACGCGAGGGTGTGAAGTCTGGAGCAGCCCCAAAGTATGCACGGTTGCTGAGGATAGTCTTGTGTGTGGCACGGTCGGACTCACTTCAGGTGGTAGACTCGAGTCGAGTCGAGAGGTGGTAGAGCGTCATCATTGTCTATTCTTCCCTATTTGTCACGCCTTTCCTTTACGGGTGCACGCATGTTACCATGGCGACACCACGAGGTAACCCTTGCAACTTCGAACCGACGAGGGATACGTCTCACGGCTTGCGCCACCAGCCCTCGTGTAAAACACACGGACCGAAGGGTCTCGCCACCAATTTAGATATATAACGTCACGTATACTAATATCCATACCAAAAGTATACAGTATAATTACAGACAAACGTAACACTCGAAGTTAGCATGTCCATTTAATTTTTATAATAATAAAAATGAATTGTACAATGGACAGCTGATTGACGCTGAAATTCATTTGTTACCAGTACATTCGCCAAATGGAAAATATATGTTGAGTGACGATAAAGCACATAGGTACTGTTTCCCACGTTTGTACGACCATATATGCTTCGTCTATTGACTATTGCCCGACAATTTTCATGAAACGCGTCAGGAGGGAGATAACAGCGTGAAACGGCGATTGTCGCGGCGCCATTACGTGTATGCAAAACAGTCGCAATTAAACGTTCGTCATTTGCATAAAGGTATTGTATAATGGCAGGATGTATCCAGGTAGGCAAGGTGAGAGAATGCGAAACGGGAGAGAAATGGCTGTGATGAGGTCGTGATAATTCAATTGTATCCTGATGCTTCGGTCGTAGGGTGTAACGTTAACGCACACGGCACAGGTATAGAATTCAAGTCAATGTTCTACGAAAGTACTCAACTGCCTTTTACGTTTTGCGATTATGATTCACGAGTGACACATATATATCTTCTTGTTTATTCATCAAGTGTATTTCTTTTTCCTCTTTCACCCTCTCTTCGTGATATCGGACTCTACGACTGTTATTCTCGAGTCACGCTTATCGATATTGACATGGCTCGCTGAACTCACGGTAGCTACCAGGCACACAGTCAGGATATTTTCTATGGTGGCGAAACCTTCTCTCATGGTGCAATCGTACAGAATACGTTGAGTGACAGCGGGACGTTTAACTGCTAACGAGCTTGCGAACTTGGCGAGCCAATATAAATAAGCCACACGGTATGCATTTTTGTCAAGGGTACGAAAAGAGTATAGTGAACTAAACAATTCTGTACAATATATCTATATAGTATGCGCAGGTAAGATGAGAGGATGCGAAACAAAATTCTCCCATATATCATATGGGAAAGTTGGGTGTTTACCGTGTTGGTATTACTGACGCAAAACTTTTATCCCGAATGCCTTAAATAAGCAAGGGGTTGAATTTTCGCGGGTATCGTGCCACATATTTCATACCTTTAGAGATTCAATTCTAATTCTTATTGGTTGTTCAGAGAAATTGGCAAGTTTGGACAATACACGATATCGAATTGATTTACGTGTAGTTCAAACGTCGTTCAAAAGTATTTACTTAAATCACTTTACAATGTATGGGCAACTGTGGAAAAAAAGAATGGCAAATCGAAACTAACTCCAACAAGCATTCCTCAAGATCGTTCAAGCCGCTTAATGTACGGTTCAGTTCCGTCATAGAACAACTTTCAATAACTTTGTACAGCCACAAAGTGAACACAAAGAACTGGCAGTCAAAAGTTCCAAGACTTTCAGACTCCGGCGCAATTCATTCTGTAGTTATCGCCTGAGAAATTTCCTGGAAATATCAGGTCCCCATATACGTGCGGCGTACAAGATAGTTTCTGCTAAGTACCGAGCGTTCCAATAAAGTGCACAGTGCAAGACTTTTTAATTAAAATACACCAGACAATCTGTATTTCATATCTGATTATGAGTATACACACTTTATATTAAGTACACGCGGTAGGTGCTATACGTAGGAGAATGTATTTACACTCTGGTACCAACTGTAAAATATACACGAATAGGGGGTCGAAATATGACGTTGGCAAATTCATAAAACATGCATACAGGTGGAGAATACGTGTACCTGCTAGTGGTACCAACTGCACGACTTACGATCTCTACCAAATCCCTTCGCCAAGTTTCCTGCCGATCTTTCGCGTATTAACGGTGTGGCTGAGGGCCGTTATAAAGAGCGTTCATATCTTCGCGAAGTGAGGTCGCACGGAGATTTACGAGGGACATTAAAACTCTGCGGATTTGATATTGAGACGTTTTAACAGCCAATCCAGCTGCAGCTCGCTCTGTAATATATTTATATGTCTATACGTATATCACGAAGCATAACGCGAGTAACGTTTGGGTAGTGGTAGGGAAATCGCTAGTAGGGAAAATCAGGAGCGTTAATTTCATCTAACGACCGCCGGGCCTACGCGTAATGCATCGTTGAGTAAGTTTGGATCGATGGGAAATCAGCGGGGATGAGGATCAAAATTATTTAACGGGCGTTTTAAATGCCGTTAAAAATTGTCATTATGTCTCGCATCGAAGCGATAATCATTATACGCTTGATGCGATTGTTCAATTACAGGAATGATTATTACGTGTGGTAGTAATGTTTATTTGAATTCCCCCTGAAGCGAGGATGCATCCAGAAATTCATTGCCAGTAAATTGAGCATCGAGTGGGAGTTACGTAATTTCCGTTTTATTGGATATACACGGTGCAACCGTTTGTGGGGATTTTTTTTATGTGGTTTATTTACCTGTGTTTTTATTCGCTTTTTTTTTAATATCGTTTATCGTAAGTACATTGATACTTCAGCAATATATATAGGTATCGATCGATATTTTCTTCTTAAACCGACTAGCGGAACCTTGCATCATTGATAATGAAATTGATATTGACGCGAGTCTAGGCGAATTTCGACGAAGCAAGCACGAGACTCTTCGTTTCCATGGGCGCGACGTGACAAAATGCAGCCTAGCGACTAGATCATGAACTGACACAGATTGCCAATGGTAAACTTCGTTATTGAAGCGACCACGGCGAAACGAGGTATTGTACTTTGTTAATTAAGTTTCTCTTGATTAGCTCTTCATTCCATAATGCTTCAACAATCTCTTTCAAAGTGAGATATGAAATTACCGTTAAAGAGTCGCCGTTATATTATTAAACAATTTCCTTTCATTCTTCTTTATAATCGGTAGGCGAATATAATTTTTGGACAGTTCGAAAAAAAGTTTCTAGGAATCCACACGTGTGGCTTTGCATACAAATTTTGTAAGAAAATATTCACGTGTATGATTCTGCACTGAAATACATTACGATTTTCTTATTTTACCATGTAATTGGGTGACTTTACATAAAATTACGTGTCACTTGTTAAACTGTTACGTTTTTGCAAAATTGTAAAAAAAAAAGACAAATTCAATTGGCGGATCGACTGTACGCCTGAAATGGACGTTAGGGGAAGCGAATAATTTTAGTGAAATATTATCTCTCACGTATCATCATATTATTATTGCAGTTACTGCCTTTACGGTACGGGAATAAATTCAGACAACGATCTCGCAATCTCGAATAAATCCAATAGAGTATATATACGCTCGTAAAACGAAAGAGTACTAACCGAAGTTTAACGTATCAAGATAGAAGCGAGTCTGCTATATCTGCACTTGACTAACAAGGAAACCTTGGTAGGTGTCCGCCTCCAATTTTTTTCGTTTTCGCATATGTTGTAGTACTCGAAAAACAAAGCGACACGTGTTTTCTCTTATCGGCCCAAACTCAATTTTTGGGGGTGAAAACCGCCCCCGAAAATTGGGATGCTAAACTTTTTAATTATTTCACATATAAAAGCGGTATCTTTCACAATGAAACCAATTGGAAAAATTTCCTCACGATGAGAGATTAACAATGTGATTTTTTCAAATTTTTCCAGTGACTCTTAAGGAGATAATCGGAGACGGACACTACCAAGGTTTCCTTGTAAGAAGCGTAATAAAACTGCAAATAAAATTAGTAAGCTCGTGTTCGTTTTGCAAGCAGAGAGAAGCGCGGGTGATAATGCTCTGAAATAATAAATAAACTCAATTATGATTAGCAGCAACAAAATCAACGAGGTACAATTAATCTGATTCTCAATAAATAATACATTCAGCCCATGGCGTAGGTGGATGTTTAAACAGTGAGAGTGGCATATGTTAAATTTCACATGATGGGAGCACGAAGTGGATACATACATATGCAGAGTACACAAACACAATTGGCATAGAGACTGACACGGTACGGATTCGCGTAAGCACTGTGGGGAAGGAAGAAGGATAAGCACATACACCCTTGCTAGTCGGGTTCTAGTCCGGAGTCTAGACAAGCAGCCTTGCTCTCCCACAGTCGCGTTCGGTAAGCAACCAGACAAGCCGAACGAGTGAGATTCAGTAGGTGGGTAGGTCGGCCAAGGATACAGATAGGGTATGTATAGAGGTGGTATAGGAGAGTACCTCATGCCATGTAACAAGTACTAAGTGCTACAATAGCATCAACGCCTCTTACACAGAATTACTGTTAAATGTAAGGGCGTCTCGCGTACCTTAAACTGATTAACCGAGCCGATCCGGCAGACGTTACAGGATGGGAAATGTCTGGGTCTATACTGGTCCTTCCCATTGAAAAGAGAGTGCGAACTGTGGGGCGTAGGAGAAATCAATCGTTGGCGGAGCAAACGAATGAGAGCTAGTGGGAACTTTTCAATTTTGAGATTTATCGAGCGAATTTTACCGAGGGTAAGGAGGTCGGGTTAGGCTCGGTTTGGAAGGACTTTCAAATGGGATGGTACCTACTGGTTGGGACGAATCGATGAAGAAATCACTTTGACTGGGAGAAGAAGACTTCGACGGTTTTATTACGAATTACCATCCCATCCCTTCCCTCTAGGCTCCTTTCACCCTACTTGGGTACCGTCCTATCCTGTTGGGCTTGCAGCATCTCCTGGAAGGATGGGTTCTGGAAGTGGAGGTATGGGTGTAAAGTTCTTTTCGTTTGGTTGGAAAGAAGTTTTGAGATTTCAGGAGGGGAGAGGGAGAGAGGAGAGTTTGCTCGGTGGTATTACGTTTTCACGTCGTGAGATGGATTCAGGAGATGCGAATGCTCCTCTATAAGGAAAATGGATCACTGCCAAGATACATGAAGAAGTGGAAGGTCGTGGCAGAGGTAAAGGGAGGAGGACTATTCGGATGGTCATGGTGGGGGGGAGGGGGGGAGGGGAAGGGTTCGAATCTCAATTATGTATTCGTAGTTATGGAGAAGTGGAAAACGCGAAGGCGGCAGAGTCAATAGAAATGAAATATCAAGACTGACCTTACCGACCTGAATACCCCAGCATACTTCCAATATGGGATCTAAAGTGTTTTTCGATATCTTGAAAAATTCCGGCCGACCTCACCCTCCCTGTAGCCGTATGGGCTTTTTTCATCTTGATTTTATTTTTCTCTTTAAGGAAATACCGACTAGACTCCCTCCTCATTTCTTTTTCTACCAGTCTCTATCTGGTCCACCCAGCTTCCGTATAATCTTTATATATATGTATATCCTTTTTCTCTCGTTTTCTCTTGCAACTCTGCATTATAATGAATTCTCCATGGCGGAATTAGGTCGGTTCACGTTACAGGTACAAGCCGTGCTTTCCTATTATCGCGTCATTTATATTTCACGTGGGTCTATTCACAACAAGAGCTTTCTGATGGATTGCATTTTTTATCTTGCTCCAGTAATGCATTATGCACGAAATTCTATGATCGTTAGATACACTTTTCGTATTTTCCAAAACACTGCGGATTCCATTTAATATGTAACAGCGAGTGGATACAGTTTTCTCACGCAAAGAAAAATCTCGCCGAGAAGTCCATTCTCTAAATGTATCTAATGTGAATACGAGATACTCCCAGCATCCCTGTTATCTATAGTTCCGTATCTTCTTTCTTTTCTTTTTGAGAGAAAGAGAGAAAGAGAGAGGGGGGGGGGGTAAAAAAATAAGAAACCATCGACTTTCCAGGCTTCGCGTCTGACTTCTCGGCGCTAAATTTCACCGGTGACAAATGGACCCGCGAGATCGTACAGCTTCTAAAGAACTTACCATTGGGCGGGAATTCGTAGAAGAACGCGGATCTCGGACTCAGACAACTGGAACAGAGAAAATTACGGTTAAAATATGCTAACAATTAAAGGCGCTCTTTCTTCGTTGGACTACTTGTTACGTTTTCAGTCTCGTTTCTTTTCCCGTACTTTTCGCAGTCACTTATACCGTCTTTTTTGTTAATCCCCTTTTTCTTATTTCCCTCCTACCTCGTTTTACCGCTTCGTCTTTTTGTTCGAACCGAGCCGCGAAGTTCTCGTGATATCTTGCACGACGGAAATGAACGCTTGGAAAATTCAAAGAAGTCACTTAACACGAATTATCACGTATCAGGAGTTTATTTAGTAACAAAGTTACAAGGTTCAATTATAATTACATTAAACGAACTTTACCAGAATAGGGGGTATGTCAATTACATATTTAATTATTAAAAAAAAATGTAACGTCGAAAATTTTCATCGATCAATAAAATGACGTATTAATAGAAATTATAACAATTTTTTTTCTCTACCTTAAACCCGAAAACTACCCCTCGATACGATCGCTTATTGCGTACGTGAATTTTTAATTCCCTCAAATTGAAACGGGCTTTGTGGGTATCATGGGCAAAACAAGAGATCAAAGTGGTTTATCGGACGCGACAGTGTTTAATTGAGCAACAATTACGAGCCGGGGACGCGCATTTGTATGCAGGTGTCTCGCTCGCACGTAACGCAACGATGTGTTCTACGGGCCATGTGCTCGCGCGTGCATACAGCCTCGAGTATGCATGAGCTGTCGCGCCAACGACACCTCGCGCCGCGTACATAATTATCAAAAGATATTAGCCAAATGTAATTACCCAGCCTGCAGACTTTGCGATTAATAGCTTCGGAAATGGAAGGAGACAACACTGTATACTAGCAAGTGAATTAGTAATTTTTTTTCCATATATCAAAATTATCCATATGAAATTTTGAGAAAATTTATTCCAAATTTATGTATATACAGAAGTACAGATATAGTATAGCCAATCAGACTATCCTATACTACAGCCATACATAGAAAATGCATAACCAAAATCTAGCACGGATAAAGCTTATGTCTATTGGTATGGCATACCGGAAGGTGTGCAAATGACGTGAGACACGTCCCCCAGTATTATATTAGTATTGTCAGTCAAGTGACATATGCGGCAGACAAGGAAACTGACCTACGCCAAGGAAAACTTCAGAGTGGTATAATAGGAGCGTCAATGATGTCCTAGAGCAAGGACTATTGTGAAACACCAATCAGCCTTCTCACCCCTTCTCCTCCTACTTCGGGGAATCCGTTGCTGCCATTGAACAAATTGTCATTGAAAAATTGCTCGCAGGAGGGCAGCACTTGTCGATTAGTACTCGAGTGGAAGGGGGCACTGACTGATACGCAGAAGAATGTATTGGTGTGGTTTTCAGTCTTCCGAGAGCCGATCTCCTATATCGAACTGTCAGACACCCCCCTCACCGCTTCCTCCCTTCCCGCCCTCCTTATCTCTCTGTTGGGATTCATTCATCGCTTCATCTTCTTTTCATCTTTCTTCTCAGGTATATTTACTTGATCATCTACTTCTCTCTCTCTCTATCTCTTTCTTTGTGTTACATATTTTCCCAATTTTTTCTGCTGGGATATACCTTCTTCGCGATATCACTTTGATATCATTCTCAACTCCGTAGTAAATATGCCAAGATGGTTAGAACGGTGGGGAGTCATAGGCTGGCCTCGGCATCTCTTATTGTGCTCTCTAGGGGAGCGATCACGTCAATCTGATACACTCTTGGTACACTATCTGTATCATTGTCTTTTTTTTGAGGATTTCCGCCTCCGGCCTTTCGCTAATTTCATACGATCTCTGTGAACTGCACATAGGGACATCTGAGACGAAGATCCTGGGTTTAAGTAAGTGAATTTTATGTTTCTCTTTTCTTTCTACTCACCATACACATTTATGTAAACGACTGAATGTTATAATTTTGCTATACCAGAAACATAACATTTATGATGTCTATAGGTCTAACCTATACCCGTGTTAGATCTTGGTAATGCATTTTGGAAGGTATGCCCTTAGTATTTTATAGTTATCATACAAATTGATAAGACAGCCTGCATTAACGATCTGCGATAATTATTTTAATGGCCAAATCGGAAATGTAGCCTGTTTCGATAATCTTCGAAATGATCCGAAACGATCCGAAACGGTCATGGCCAGATTGCACAATGCAGCTCGCGTACCACAAATTAGTAACTGATAGCGCGGTTACGCGTATCCGAGTGCAGGGAAACATAATACCAACTGATACTAATAGATCCTTTGACGAAAGGGCAACATCGCAATAGGCAAATCGAACTGTGATTTCCTCGAAGCTCGTTGACTGCAACAGATAATTTCAAGTGATCTGAAAGGCCTTTGACGATAACGGCAAACAGCAGTTGCTACCGATAACACAAGGACGTTTTGTATAGTGGTTTGATGGTATCCAATTGATTTTCTGTAACTATTGTTTCGCGTACTATTATTATTATTACGGCAATAGAGATTCACGGTTTTAATGCTACTTTTCAAATTTCTCATAGACGCGCAACACTGTCGATCATAGCTATTGAAATGTTTTCCTGCGTCAAATTCAACATGTTTCTGATATTTATTTGCCGTTCACATTTTTTTTGTTTCTATTATCAAATTCTGTAACGCGAACAATGAAAATCGTCAACCCTTACGTACATTTGACGTTATAATAGACATAACCAATTTAACGAATAAAACGATTCAATGCTTGTACATTGGGTTTTGTCGTATCCAAAAATAGTGGTATAAAAAATTGTGCGTGGGTGTGTAATCTTTTTTTTTTCATTTTTGCGTAACGTATTATAGTAATAATTGGTAGAAACTGTTCTGAGTTGTATTTTCAATTAGACTAAGAATAAGGCGAATTTTTGCACAACGACAATAATGATTTGATTGATTTGTGATAATTCAAAATGAGACAGTGTTGCAATTTTTTTGAAAACTTTTTCCGCGAAGATCGACGAAGTAGTAAAATTCCAGTAGAATTTAGCCGTTAATTGAGACATAACGCAAAAATGTAACGATTACGTATACCGTAAGCTGTTTGCGCAGAGTTAAAATTTATTCATTATTGTCGTTGCCTGCTTATTAATTAACGATACAATAAATTTATCGGTTGGCACATTGTGACAGTGAATGGCAAGCGTGTCGTTAAATCGAACGAGTTTAGCCCACTAATTAATTGCATTATAAATTATTACAATTCTCAATCAGTAGGGATTATATCGAATAAACGTTAATCGATACTCATTTTAAAGCCCATTACGATTTCGTTTCACGAGATTTCCCATCGAACATTCAACATTATTCCAATCATCTATTAAGTATAGCCCTAAAGACAATCCCCCATTTATTTATTCCCAGCTGATAACCCATGGAATCTCATTACCATGACATTATCGTTGAACCGAGAGACGTCATTAAGAATCCGGCTAATTGAAATTTGGCGCGCTCGATCAGAATATAAATAAAGCGTCGCGACGCCTTGTATTCCTCAAGGAATATAACTAAGAAGAAAATCACTCGAATAATAAAATTTCAACTGTAAATTGAAAGTTCAAACAATTGTTTAGGAGTCTAAAGAACGATTGATTATTACGCAATACATATATACATGTTTAAATGGTAGTTTGGGGACAATTTGTACATACAACGTACACATTGAGGACAATTGTATAGTTTGAGGTCTGGTCTCAATCTAAATTCAACATAACGCATGCTTTAAGGACCATAAAGCGGCAGTCACACCGAATCTGTCTTATATTTTTCCAATGTTACACTCAGTGTCTGTGATGGGCGCAGAAGTTTCGCCAGGTTAGATTAGGTTAGAATTTCAATGCTGCGATGTCCCAAGGTTTAGTTCTTTTTTTTTAAACATTAGCTCGCTATTGTGAATGCCCCAAAATCGCCTGGGTCCTCAAACTATACGAACTACGTGATTATATATACATCAGGGGTAGCGGAAAGTAATGTCGCTTTTTTACATTAATTCAAATGCGCAGAAACGACATTACTTTCCGATCCACCTAATATATTCTAAAAATATATTTACTCATTAGTAAAGAAAACAATAATTTAGAAATGCAACATGATACCCATCTGCTGCAGTAAGATTATTTTCAGAAGAAAAAAAGCCAAGTGTTTACTTTAGCGCAAGACTGCACGAAGTGAGGTTATTGGCGCGTTCATTAAAACAGTTAATGTTACGGTACGATAATGGTATTTAACGACAGTTGCCACCAAGGTACCAAGAGGCGCCTTCTGTGCGTTTGCGTTTAATACGAACACCCGGTTAATTACCTATTAAATATCAAAGAACCGGCGCAGCACGCGAATGCTATTCAAAATCGTAGCACGAGCGATAGGCAACGAAGTATAGTAAAACAAGAGTCAGAACGTGCCTCGGGCTATAATACAGCATCCTGTCAAGACATTGTCAAGAGCTGTCGAGAAGCGTGCGCGTAAGACTGGTAGTTTATACGGACAGCTATTATGGCAACTGACGCAATACGTTCAGATAGCAAATGGTATTTAATTGTCTTACCTTTGGTAGGTCGTTTGATGTCCACCGGGAGCAGCACCAGTCGTGTTTTGTGTCGCTAGAGCAAGTTTCTGCTGTCTTTGTTGCAGCATTTGACGACCAAAGACGCCATACCCGAACCCGTAGATCTCGTCTTCTTCTTTATCGCTGAGACAGCTCGATGGCTGTACAGAAATTTATAACGTTTCATACTTTTTTTTTTTATTCAACGTTCTACTTCTCCGTCGCTCTTGAGTCACACGTTTGTCAACAAGTTTTCCAGTCTTTGTCGGAGCAAGTAGAGAAGAGATAAGAATTGCGAGAGTAATGGAGGGTTGGGGGGTGGCAGGGAAGGGAGTAGGTCCTTCAAAGGGAAACCATGACAGCTTCTAGCTGGTAGATAAAGACCCAAGAGGACACTCGAGGAATCTGGGATCAATCGATAACACGTTGTCGTGATTGAAAATTCGATTAACAAGCTGGAGTCGGAGTGCGGTACAATAACAGTTTTAATTTAAAATCGATAAGGTCGACACTGTTAATCCTTTTACGTCGATCGAGGTGAACAGCAATTTACCAGACAGAGGGGGGGGGGGAGAGGGAGAGAGAGAGAGAGAGAGAGAGAGAGAGAGAGAGAGAGAGAGAGAGAGAGAGAGAGAGAGAGAGA